>CM052808.1:75822778-76154968 GCA_028533885.1 Nasua narica | reverse complement strand
GCCTTGTCATTTTATGGAGCTAAGAATAGATGAGTGAGAGAGAAAAGTACTCTGGAGTTCTACAGTTCTCACTGATTGATGAACTTGGTCTTGGCTGGATATTCTCACTGATCTTCTGGGGAGGGGCCTTTACAATTTGATTCTCAGATGTCTTTGCCTGAGGCGGAATTGCCCCACCCTTGCCCAGGGAGGGGCCAAGCAATTCGCTCAGGTTCGCTCTCAGGAGTCTTTGTTCCCTTAGCGCTTTCCGTACTGCCCTGGAAGCCAGGAATGCAAATGGCGGCTCCCAGTCTCTGCTGGAGGAGCTGAGCGCTGGAGTCCCTGCTCCTCAGCGTGCCCTCAGAGGAAAGCAGTCAATCACTCCCATCTCCCGGGTCCGCACAAGCTCTGAGCTCAGCCACTGGTGGCAGCGCGCCTCTATCTCTGGTGCACGGCCCTGTCTGGAGTCTCCAAACCCAGCAGATTCCTGCTGCATGCTGCCGCGCCACTCCTCCCCAAGAAGGAAGGAGGGGGTCTCTCCGGAATGCCTTATGTGGTCCCCGCTCGAAGGGCCGCAGCCACGGTCTAGGGTAAGCCCCAGCTGAAAACGCACTGCGCGGCTCTTTCTCTGCCGCCGGCTTCTCTGCCCTGGTATCTGGGAACTCTGCTGTACTCAGACACCCCGGTCTCTTTATGATCTCGCAGGTCCTTAAACCACTCTGTTCCCGATAGGGCCAGACCTCCGGCCTAGCCTCTGGAGCAATGTCCCTCAGCAGAGTTGACTCTAAAAGTTACGATTTTGTGCTCTGCTGCTCTGTGGCTGCAGGGAGCCGGCCCCTACCCCCGTGGTCTCTCTTCCTGTCACTTCAGAATCACTTTTCCAAACGTCCTACCTTTCTGAAGGTGGTCGATTTTCTGCTCCTAAAATTGCTCTTCTTCCTCTCTTCTCTCTCCTGTTGAGTATGCTGGCTTTTAGAATGATTTATAAACTATCTAGATGAACTTCTGGGATCCGACTCTATCCCAACCTCCTACTTCTCCGCCATCTTGCTCCTCCCTCCTCCCTGATTTGCTTTCTGATGCTAGAGGCAGGTCAAGGAAATGCTGGTCATGCATCACGTTTTGCTATAGGGAGGAGGGTCTGGGGCTCTCAGGCTAGCTGGTGCTGTGAGTGCTAGCAGATAAGCCACTCATGCCACTGAGTGTGGCGCCAGGGGTTATGGGTCCCTGTCCAGCTTCTGCTATGTTGACACTGTTGGTAGATCCAGCCACCACTGGTCCCTACCCACTGCTGCTGTGGCTGGTGGGGCCCACTTGTGTCCAGATGGGGATCAGATGTTGATCACTCCACTAGGTTTCTGCTGGTCTCTCCTTTCCTGGTCCTTTGTCAGAAAAAAAAAAAAAAAGCCAGATACATATATATATATGAAGTTCTAGAAATAAAAAGCCTTATCTGCAGTAACAGAAATCAGAACAACAGTTGTCCTGGGGTGACGATGATACTGGCTGGGAGATACTGGTGAGATAAGAATTAATAAGAAAGAGACACAAAGGAACTTTCTGGAATGATGGTAATGTTCTCTCTCCATTAGGATGGTTATATGAGTGCATCATTTGTCAAGAGTCATAGAAATGTATCTAAAAACGTGTATTCTATGTAAATTATATCATATCTAAAAAACAAGAAAAGTTTATATTAAAGTAGTCTGACAAATTGGCAAGTGTCAGATCTTCAATGGCTTAATAAGTGGGTGAATCAGATTCTGTCCTTGTGGTGATGTAGATACACCGAAGTATCTGAAGCTGAGTTGTGCTTCAGTAAATTATACATTTCAGGGAGGTAACTCCATGGAAACAGGGAGGACTCTTACTGAGCTCCATGCAAAGCCCATAGGAGAAATGGTGAGAACCTCAAGGAAGGAGTATCCATGTGGACTGTGAAGGGCAAGGTGTTTGTGATGATGATGAACAGACTTGATCGTTCATCGGGTGTTTAAGATGGAGGCAAAGGAGGAGTTTGGATGGCTCCTAAGTTTTGTCCTTGGGTCAGTTGGTAGATGCTGGCCTTAGTTGAGCGGTGAGATGTAGAGGCAGGTCAGGAACTCAGGTGGTCATAGAGGCATTTCAAGGGCATCAAAAACTCAGTAATCCAGACAAAGGCAGAATCAGAATGGGGTGTGTTTATATATGAAGATCATGGATTTAGTATGGATATCTTGATTTTTCAAGTGTGAAGGACTGAATCCAATAGCACAGAAAAATTTGGCTTTAAAATTCCAAACAGCATTTAATTCTTTCAGGACATGACAGAGGCGATTCTAGGGCATCTGGCTTTAACATTATGAGTTGACATTATATACAAAACTTTTCTAAAGGAGTGTTTATTAGAGTCTCAGTGTGGTTCATTACTCAACAGGTTAAGAATTACTAGAGCATATTTTAGTGAAGCAGAGAGAGGGTAAAGTAAATTGCATGTGAAGATTTTTTAATTTTTTTTTTTTTTTTGGTGAAATTGGAAGCAAGGTCATTTGAAAGTGAACGAGTGAAGTGCCTTAGGGAGGCAGAAGAAAATGGAAAGTGTTCAGAACAGCTACTGGGGTGAATAAGAGGGAGAGTCAACTCAAGATAATTAAAGAGATTGGTGAGTATCAGTCACGGCTCAGTTGACTAATTCTAAAAGCAAAAGGTTTTAAGAAAATGTTTTGTGTAATGATATCATGTTTGAATCTTCTCGATTGACCTCTGTGAGGTAAATAAGACTCATTTGTACATGCAAATTGATTTGTTCCCTAAAATTGCAGTCATATAATTTTATAGTTATGACTTATATTAGAATGATAAACCCAAACAATGACTTTCTGTTATTTTTAGTATCCCTGAAAATGTCGACACTAGAAGTCCTTAAACACTTGATAAAGCAAACAATTTCTTTTAACTAAACGCTTCACCAGTCCTACAAATGTCACTGATCAAAGTCAGCACTGTTAGGGATTTAAACTGAAAGTAAGTAGCACACTGAAGCAGGGAAGATTCTGGAACCATAAAACCATAATCCTCTCTTAAAATATGGGATCCCATTGCTTTGTTAGAGTTGAGAGGTATAGTTTTGCTAGGAAGTAGATAAAGGCATCAGAAGGAAGGTGACAAAGGATAACAAGTCAAGGTATTTTTCATAAGTAGAAATAAGAAATGCTCTGCTTGGAGCTAGACACTCCATCATCTAAGGAAGTTTGTAAAATAATAAAGTAACTACATTCCACTTTCATCAAATGCAAGTGATCTTACTATCTTTTCAAGTGTCAAGCAATCTCCCTATAAAAGGAATATATATGTTGCTAATGTTTTTGCAACTATTTATTGAGTGTCTGATATTTCCCAGCTTCGAGTTGGTAACAAAATGCATTTATGTAGAGAATAAAGTGCAATGCTATAATTAGACAGGGGCATTACTTGAGTAACAAGAAATAAATGTAGAGAAGATAATATCAAAACACCTATGCACAGAGTCAAAAGCAAAAGAGAGCTCTCATTTCCCCCACTCCCCAGCTCCTGGCAAGCACTATCCTTAAAAACACTCTCAATCACAATTCCTTGTGAAAAGCTTTCCCTAATTTCCTCAGTGAGTTTTGGTTATTTCTTATCTATAGGTCTTTGTGATTTCCTCTTCAATTACAGCACTTACCACATTTTTGTACTGGATTACTATTAAGTCTGCAGTTCTTCACAACATTAAAAGCAAAGAAATGGGGATCTTTTGTTTTCATGGGTCTTCCAATATAGGAAATGATATAATGTTCAGCCTCATTGTCAATATCACAAAAGAGACGCTTGGTAGTAGTGGTAACAGATTCTACACTGTTCTCTCTTCTCCGGGCTCATTTAACTAACCCAAAGATCACCAGCCACCACAATCACCAACCACATTCCCTTCCTCTCCTCCATCTCTCTGCCGCCTTAGTTGTGTTTGGATGAAGACCCTTTGAGAGACATGCATAAAAAGATATTAGAAAACCCCTATTTTCATCAGTTGGGTAATATACTATAGTAAAAACAGTGAACTTTGGGGGCAAGCAATCTCACCTCCCAAATCTTGTACCAGTATATCTTCTGACCAATTCTACCCCATCCAACACAATACTCTAAGCTTTAGCTCTCTCACTGGGAAAGTGTAGACATGTGGTGAGTTTAAATGAAACAATTAAGCATTTAATTCACCGGTTGCCTTCTGTTAAATGTGTAATAAACTTAGTTCTTATTAGTGTTGTTATTAAATAATCTATGTACCCATTTTAAGGGAAATGGCCTCATTGACATCCAACATGGCAATATTTTCTGATTATCATATTAATTAAATATGTGTTAATATAAAAAGAGAACAAACTCCTTACACTTCTACAATTATAAAACAGAATACATTTACAAAAACAGTAAGAGCAAAAGATTAAATTAACAAAATGTATTTAATGTAAGAGATGCTGAAATAAATTTTCTCTTCGAAAAATGAATCTGGGCACACTGCCATGTTCTCTGTGTGATGACTGAATTCTGCCACTTATCTCTCCACGAGCTTCAGAGAAAGAGGCATCAACACACCATGCCATGACATTACTTGACTTTCAGTTGGCTTAAATTAATCGCGGTAAAGCTCTCGTCTCCTTACAAGATGATCCAAAGAATTCGCAAACACAATTGGAATCAAGACAATAAAAATATCTGATAAAATTTGAATAGACAGTAGTCAGACGATCTACATAGTATTATGCTATATTCGTTGTTCTTATCTGATAATTTACCTTTTCACTGATCAATACATTTTTGAGACGTTGTTATATTATAGGTCGAATCCATTTATTATAAGAGGCACCCATTTATATGGTTGTTCCCTATTAATGAAAGTTTAAGTGATTCAAAAACTCTTTCTATTTAAAATGGTACAGTGAATATCCTTGTGTATGTTTCTTTGTGTTAACAACCAGGTGTAGAGCATTCCATACTTATATGTAGGCTTATACTCATATTCTCTCTCTTTCTTATTTACCTCTCTTTTTCTATATCTGTCTCTACCTCTATTTCTTATTACTTCCAGTTTACCCCACAAGTGATGCACATATATGCATACACACACACACCAAATGTTAAGTCATTGGTTTATAAAATAAAAATCATATTAACTTCTTTGTATTTAATTTTTACTTTTTTTAAGATTTACTTATTTATTTTATATATAGAGAGAGATTACAAGTAGGCAGAGAGGCAGGCAGAGAGAGAGGAGGAAGCAGGCTCCCTGCTGAGCAGAGAGCCTGATGCGGGGCTCGATCCCAGAACCCTGAGATCATGACCTGAGCCGAAGGCAGAGGCTTTAACCCACTGAGCCACCAGGCACCCCTAATTTTTACTTTTTGTTATTTGTTTTGTTTTTATTTCTAATTGTGGAAAACACACATAACAAAATTTACCATCCTCACCATTTTTAAGTGTACAGTTCAATAGCGTTAAGTATACTATATTGTTATGCAACAGATCTCCAGAGATTTTTCATCTTGCAAAAGTACAACTCTGTGCTCGCTCATTAAATAATGAGTCCTCATTTTCTTCTTCTTTCAGCCCCTGGCAACCATTCTACTTTCTGATTCTATAAATTTGACTACTTTGGATAGCTCATGTAATGGAATCATATAGAAGCCCGACAACTAAATCATTACATATATGGTCAAACCATCTTTCATAAGGGTTCCAAGGCCATTCAATGGGGAAAGAACAGTCTCTTCAACAAATGGTCTTGAGAAAACTGGATATCCTAATGCAAAACAATTAAGTTATACCCAAGCCTTACAACACATAAAAAATTAACTAAATCAAAGACCTAAACATGAGACCTAAATCTATGAAACTCTTAGAAGGAAACTTAGGGAAAAGCTTCCTGACATTGGCTTAAAAGTGATTTCTTGGATAGGACATCAAAAGCACGGCAACAAAAGCAAAAATAGATCAATGGGACATCACTTAGAAATTTCTGTGTTTAAAAGGATACACTCAACACAATGAATAGGTAACGTATAGAATGGCAGAAAATATTTGAAAATCACATATTTGATTAAGGGTTAATATCCTAAATATATGAAGAATTACAACTCAACAACAAAAAATCCAAATAACCCTATTGAAAAATGGGCAAAAGACCTGAATAGACATTTCTCCAAAGATGATATACGGATGGCCAATAATAATATGAAAAGATGCCTGTCATCACTAATCATTAACAAAATACAAAACCACCTGAAATATCACCTCACATCTGCCAGAGTCCAGGCCAGGCAGTCCAGGGGTTCCCTGAAGGATGGACAGTGTTTGCGAAAGGAATGAGAGAGCCAGAGGTTTCTTTCAATAACCAGGCAGGCATCTCTCCTCATTGGTTTTGGACTCTTTATGAATAGGCAGCAGGTTACATGGAAAACAGTCAATGATTTTCTTAGATAAGGAGGCTTAGATCAACAAAAGTTTTTGTTTTGTTTTTTGTTTTTTTTTGTAGAACTTATGGTTTTTTCTAAGACCGAGGCAGAGACAGGCTTATCTTATTTGGAACAGCAAGACCCTTAAGAACAATTTTTATGACTCTGTTTCTATGAATTGGAAAAAGATTTAATCACTTATATCTTTTGCACACTAACCAAAGGAAAAGGGGTGACATTCGAGTTTATTATAGAATGGCCCAAGCACTTTTTTGCTGCTGGGTGAGCAGACACCTGGGAGCCTCATCCTGTGTATTCTTTAGCAAAGTTTGAAGTAAAACCCTATTATCTTTATATTTAACCATCCCTACCTTATTTTATGTGTACTCTTCATTGTAAAGGAATGCAGGTGTTGGTGTGGATGATGGAATGTGACCCCTAGGGGGGAACTAAGGTTGGCTGTAGATTATTTAAGGTCTGTGTAAGGTTTTTGGCCTTTAAGTACCTTACCATCTTATTTGCAATAATTTGGTGGAGAAACTTGGAAGGCAGCCTCGCAGTTATCCGCTCTAACGGTTTTATGGTGGGGGAACGGTTTGGTCGCTTTATGTAGTTTCTGTAAGGAGATCTCGGCCTGGTTAGAAGTGGGTTAAGTGGGTCAGAGCCTCAACTTGAGCAAAGGGCTTAGGCCAAAAAGAAAAGAAAAAAGGAATTCGAGTAACACAAAGAGCTATAGGAGGAGATATCAATCCCGTTCATATGGCAGGACAAACCTGCCCTGCAAACCTGCCCTGTCCTCGCCGCGACCGTGTCAAACGGTGAGGTTTCTGCAGCTCTCGGCACACATCTCAAAACGGCTTCGGTCTAGAAAAAAGAGCATGAGTGAGGATCTGGGTAAATTGGAATGCCTGTGTGCTGTCGGTGGGAATGTAAAATGGTAGAGCTGAAATGAAAAACAGTAGGGCATTTCCTCAGAAATTCAAAAAATAGAATTATCATAGGATTCAGCCTCTCCACCTCAGGGTATATATCAAAAATAATTGAAAGCATAATCTTGAGGAGATATTTGCACACCCGTGTTCATATCAGCATCATTCACAAAAGCTAAGTGTGGAAGCAACGTAAGTGTTTATCAGCAGATGAATGGATGAACAAAATGTATATACATATATGAAGTATTTTCAGCCTTAAAATGTAAAGAAATCCTATCACATGCTACAACATAGATAAAACTTGGGGACATACTGCACTTTAATTATTAACTCAACAATAAATGGAAGCAATCCTTTCAAATCAGTTAGTAGTCATCTCACATACTATTTCCTATGGCTGCATACTTTTATATTTTTCATGTATGGTTATCACTTAGTTTATTCAAATATTTCTTCATTGTCATTTGTTTCCAGTTTAGTGCACTATAAAAATGTTGCCATGAACATTCTTTTAAATATATCTCTCTATATTTGTCACATTTAACTATTAATTTCTATATGTATGGGGTTATAAGGTACAGCATATAGCCAGCCCTGTTCTTATGGTTTAGTGTAGGGTTATTTGGGGGGAAGGTGTAAATATATAAATATTTTTCTAATTGTTCTAAGAGTTCCATGGATATTATAACATACTCTCTATTTTTAATGAACTCTCCCTATATACATACTAGGGTGCTTGTTTGTTTCATCTATTCTTTACTTTTTGTGTCTAATAGAATGGCTTGAGATATATTGAACTATCCCAGTATAATTTTATTTTTTCAAGTTTTCTTCTTTTAATTTTTAGTAATTTGCTTTTTAAAATGTCACTTGTCTTCACAATGTCTTTAATCCTGAACTAATATTCACTTTGCATTTCTGCCAGTCATCTCCCCATTTTGTTTTAGCAAGCAATTACCTATTCCCTTTTTAAAAAAGATTTTATTTTTTATACATTTAGAGAGAGAGAAAGCAAGCAGTTGGAGGGGCATAGGGAGGGAGAAAGAGTCTCAAGCAGACTCCCTACTGAGCACAGAGCCTGCCCACGGGCTTCAAGACCCTGAGATCATGACCCCAGCAGAAATTAAGAGTCGCACACTTAGCTGACTGTCACCCAGGCAACCCTGCCGATTCCTTTATATTCGACTTTGTAAAATATATTTTAGTACAGCTCTTATAAATTCATTTTAATAGCATTTAGCCCATTCCCATTTATAAAGACCTGGTATATTCTATTCCTCCTGTCTTATGCATGTTTACTACTTATTTGTAATTTCCTCTTTCACCTCTACAGTATACTTGTCTAATTTATCAAGTCACTCTGTTTTCTCTTGTGAGCCTTTTTGGATGACAGTTATATAGATGTAGGCATGTAATGTGTATATCCACATATATGTGGATATGGATGTATACATATACATACATATTTCCAGTTTGTGAAATGTTGGAAAATATTAATAACAAATGATAAATGATTTAAAGTAATGTTCTTTTAAAAAACGGAAATATGATAATAAAAGAATTAAAATTATGTATACACATTCGACTGGTATTTAAGCAGGAAGCAATTTCTTCTTGTAGAGATTTAGTATTCTCTGAACCACTACTAGTGAATATGATACGAACAGTAGCTTGACTGTGCAATAATAAGGTATTTTTGGTTTCCTTTGTAAACTTACATCAGAGACCTGTCTTTGCTGTGAATAACCACTTGGATGGAAAGCAAGTCACTTGATGAAAGTGCCCTTTAATGAACTGTGTTTGCAATTTTCTAAATGACAGCCATGAGGCCAGAACATAATTATAACTCCTCCCTAAATGATGGGAATATTTTCACTAATCAGGCCTGGATGCTATTATGTATTAATGTCATTACTAAGAAAAATTTAAAAATAGTTTAATTAAAAGTTAAGTGTGTTTGAGGCTAGAAAGACTATCACTGACTCCAGTTGTGTGTCATTCTTTGTAATCAACTTTCTTTGCATTAAATGGCAAGAGTAATATGTTCAGATCAGGGAGTTGCATTACCATGCACTGAAGTAAAGGGAGGAAGAGCAGCTGCTTCCTCTTCTGCATGCTACAAACACATTTTCTGCAAAATCACCAAAAGTTCTAGGCCTTCTGGTCCCTTTGATTGCAGACTTAGACTCTAAATCAATTATGTTAGCTAAGCTTCCCAAGCAAGTTGAATGCACAGAGTTAGTGGTATTATCACTAAAGGTCATCTCCACATAGCCTTTTGAATTATTTACTATTCCATTTATTAAATGTGTAACAGGGAAAATCAGTTAACTATACACACACACATATACATATATGTATGTACATATCTTCAGATACAGATATATAATTTTATTTAACTTCAGATTTTATTTAACTTCACGTGTGTGTGTGTGTGTGTGTGTGTGTGTGTGTGTGTATTTCTCCTGCCGATTCTAAAGGAGATGTAGTAGGTAGCAGTAAGTGATCACTGGTATATCAACAAAATAAAGAAAATTGTAAAATTTATAGTTTTTAAAGATACCAGAGAGCTGTGATCAAAGATAAGATGTATTTAAATTCCAAAGCATGAGCAATCATTCTTAGGTGAGCTGACACCACCATTTTCTCACCTGAGAGATTTTTTTTGGGTCAGGGCATGAGCAGAATATTTTACTTGCCATAAGTAGGAGTCCACCAAATGAAAATTGGCAACGACAACAAAATAGCAGAAATTTTAACAGCCACATGAACTCTATTGAAAGTTTGGAATCTAGAGGAACAGGATTAAAATTATATTATACTTCTTGTCAGTAACCATGCAAGCCAAAAGAGAATGTAGTGAAATATTTAAAGTGTGAAAAGAAAATAAAAGTATCAACCTGGAATTCTACATCCCATGAAATTATCCTTCAGAAAAAAGGAAAAAATAAAGACTTCCTCAGATGAATTTAGCTGAAGAAATTCGTGACCAGCAGAAATGCTCTCTAGGAAACATTAAAAATTCTTCAGGCTGAAGGAAAGTGATAGGTCAGAAATTTGTGTCTACATAAAGGAATAGTGTTGGAGAAGGGATACAGGAAGGTAAAATAAAATATTTTATTTTTCTTCCTTTTTTTTAAAAAAGATTTTATTTATTTATTTATTAGGAAAGAGAGAGACTGAGAGAGAGAGCATGAGAAGGGAGAAGGTCACAGTGAGAAGCGGACTCCCCACAGAGCTGGGAGTCCGACATGGGACTCGATCCCAAGTCTCTGGGATCATGACCTGAGCCGAAGGCAGTCGCTCAACCAACTGCGCCACCCAGGCACCCCTTTTCTTCCTTTTTTAAAGATTTTATGTATTTATTTGTCAAAGAGAGAGAGTGGTAGAGAGAGGGCATGCCTGAGAGAGCACAAGCAGGGAGAGTGGCAGGCAGGGGGAGAAGTAGGCTCCTTGCTCAGCAAGGAGCCGGACCTGAGACTCCATCCCAGGAACCTGGGATCATGACCTGAGGTGAAGGCAGACACTTAAGGAACTGACCCACCCAGATATTTCTTTTCTCTTCTTAATAAATCTAATAAATAACCATTCAGAGTAATAACAGTGACAATGTATTGGGTGCTTATACTATAGGGACAAATGAAATGAATGACAACCCTGTCATAAGATAGGGAGGAAGAATTAGATGTACTCCATTATAAAATAGCTGTATATTACCTATAAAGTATCATTAGAAAGTTGATTTAGATTAGTTCAGATTACTTGGGTCACTCTAATGCAACCACTAAATATTTTTTAAAAAGTGGTATGACTGGTACAATGTGAGAAGAGAGAAAAATGCAATCATATGACATGCTTAGCTAAGACCAGAAAAAGCAGAAAAAGAGAGGGAAAAAAAGAAATAAGGAACAATCACAACAATAGAGAACATTTACAGACATACTAGATATTAATCCAACTGTATCAATAGTCACTTTAAATATGAATGGCTTAAACACACCAATTAAATGACAGAGATTCTCAGAATGGTTAAAAATATACTCAACTTCTTATTGTCTAGAAGAAACTCACTTCTCACATAAAGACATAAACAGATTCAAAGTAAAGGGATGGAGAAAGAAACACTATTCCACAATTAATTAGAAGAAAGCTAAGTAGCTATATTAATTTCCAACAAAGCAGATTTCAGAACAAGGAAAATATTAGGGACAAAGAAAGGCACTACACAATGATCAAGGGGTCAAAACATCAAGAAGAGAAAATACTCCTTCATATGAATATATCTAATAATAGAGTGCCAAAGTAGGTGAGGCAAAATCAGAGAGAGGTGAAAGGATAAATAGAAAATCCACCAATATTGTTGGAAATTTCATTCATCTCTTCTTCAGTAATTGATAGATCAAGCAGGCAGAAAACACCTGGAGGGAGGTTAGTGCATACTGTTTTCTGAAAAAGCCAGTTTGAAAGGGCTTCCTACTGTCTGATCCAATTATCTGACTTCATGGAAATGGCAAAACTCTAGAGACTATAAAAATATCAGCAGTTTTAAGAGGCTTGGGAGGGATGTGGTAGAGCAGAAGGGATGGATGAGGAAGAATAGAGAATTAGGGGATTTTTCAGACAGTGAAACTATTCTGTGTGATACCCCATTTTTGGACACATCAGATTATGCATTTGTCAAAGCCCAAAATTTGTTCTGGAGACACAAAACTAATGCGAGTGGCTGGATTATAACGGTAGCTTTATGCATTTTGTAAGAGGGAAAATGCTGAGATTCTTCCATGCAGTTGGAAATGAGGCAAACTACATTTTCTTCTGAGTGTTCAGTCATCAAAATGATATCAGAGCAGACATATACAGAATGACTTTAAAAAGAAAGAACAGTTCCCAGGGTATGGAAATATCTTAAATCATCCCAGGAAAGGAAATATTGACAGAAAGAGGGAATAATTGCCCACATTTCAGCTCCAGAAGCCTAAAAAAAACCAAGAGAAGTACTGAGAAAAAAGCAGTATCACTCAGGAAGAAAAACAACTTAATCAGAAAAGATCAGGAAAGATGGAGTCACTGAAAAGACTAATTATGTGTAAATGTATGCACCAGTCCTTCACAGTGTAGTGCCTTTAAATGATGCTCTGTTTAAAAAAAAAAAAAAAGAAAAAGAAAAAAAAAGTGAGGTTCTGAAATACAATTGTCCTCCATTTTTTCCTCTTCACTAGCATTGAAATTAATTAATTTTAATGCTTAGAAGCCCTATATTTAATAAAAAGTTAAAAAGAAGCTGTACATTTTTAGAAAGATGAATGAATTATAAATGCTTAATTTATTAATATGCATTAATTAATTAACTCTATACAGTTATATATAATATTCAATTTCTTAAAATATATCTGTATTTTCCAATAAAATGAAACAAGAATTAATGGCCTATGAGCAGTAGTGTGCTGACATGTTTAACAACAGGTTCCCCTCCTCCCCTGCAAAAAACTCCTATATGTAGCATTTGCCAATTCGTGTGGTGGAAACACTCTCAATGCGTGTGGTTTTAGCGATGTACACATTCCAGTCTGGGGGGTGCGTGCTATCTGGTGTGCACACACCCCTAGAAATGGCTCACTTTGATTTTATGATTTTCCTTGCCTGTGTTACTAGTTGTCCCTGGACCTCAGGGAAATGACTCTTTGAAGGTCCGTTTTTCCATAGCAAGAAAGTAATGAATATCTGGAGGCTTTCAATCCATCTGGATTTTCTAAGAAAATCAGTGATAAGTGAATGTTTAAATTTCATTGAAAGAAGTGAAGAACTCCAACCATTCTCCTAGAGGTGGTAGGTGTGAGAGGAAGGGAAAGTGTCCGTTTTTCTACGCATAGTTAGTTAGTGGAGGAGCGTTCTAGGCTTAGATTCAGAGAACCTCACCCAGATACTTAGCTTTGGATTAAAATATTAATATATCTGCTCTTTTCTTCCATCATGTTTTGAAAGGAAGGATAATGTGGTTGTATGGCAGAAGTAGAAGGGGCTGCTGGCAGGATCATGTAACAGCCATGAATACTCCATAATCAGGTCTTAGCCCCCACTTCTTCCTCTCTTTGTGGATCCTCTGCCCAAGGAGGAATTAGCAGCCTCACTCTAATTACAAGAGAGCTAGCAGGTGGCAACATAGCATCTGAAGTAATGCACACGCAAGTCTTCTGTTTCATACTCTAATTCTTGTGTCCTAGTGTGTCCCCAGTGTGTGCAAAATGAGCCATTCCAGAACTTAAAATGGAGGAATTTTGAACCTACATTATCAAAGTATCTAAAAATGTCAACTTTTTACTGATTAGAGACACAAACACAATTAAGTAATGCTTTTAATCTGAATACACTTATAAAATGCAGAAAAATAGAAATATGGAACTATCAGTCATATTCATAATTAGTAACTAAAAAAGTGGCATATACATTTCCATCTCTTGTCTAAGGACCTACCCATCTACCTAATATCTAACTCTTTCTTTCTTTCTTTCTTTCTTTCTTTCTTTCTTTCTTTCTTTCTTTCTTTCCTTCCTTCCTTCCTTCCTTCCTTCCTTCCTTCCTTCCTTCCTTCCTCTCTCCCTCCCTCCTTCTTCCCTTTCTGTATCTCTATATGTATTCATGTATCTAAAATTTCATTTGAATTTTCTCCATTCTTCAAATAGTCAGTGGTTTTGTGTATATTCCACATATCAATTTGTATCTCCTTTTACAATATTTTGGTGTTATTTTTTTTCATCTGTCACTTGGAGATAGCTTATACATTTTATTTGTTTCACTTACTGATAATTATATTCGTTGGTTTTATCTAACTGATTAGTTAGTATCTTTATTGGGGGAGGTTATCTGCTTATTCTTATTATCCGCTTACCCTTACTACAAGCATATTTGAATTTACTTTGGTCATCCTATATATTTCTCTTTTCTATTTACTAAACGTCTTGTTAGTTTTAACTTTTTCTCTTTTTTAAGATTCAGATGGATTGATTACGTGCTTTTATGTTTATTTTATTGTTAGGGTCCGTGATCAAAAGAACAAGACTGAATCAAGGCGAAGGTCAAGCAAAGCTTTATTTCGCGCCAAGCCTCAGGAATCAGACTGACCGGTACACTGACTGGTCAGGGCCATCTAGAAAGAGAGCGATCCCGCCTAGTCTTACAGGCTATCTTTTATAGGGCAAAACCACAAACCTCACCGCAAACCTCAAGTTAGGTG
Organism: Nasua narica; assembly: GCA_028533885.1. NCBI lineage: Eukaryota > Metazoa > Chordata > Mammalia > Carnivora > Procyonidae > Nasua > Nasua narica. Next base: position 76,140,377 of record CM052808.1, on the reverse strand, counting down.
GCTCTTAGCTGATTGGATGTTTCCACCTGTTTTGGCCTGCTAAGGCCGGTACCCGGAACCGATACCAGGAACTGATGGTCTCGGCCTGCTAGGGCGCCTCGACCTGCTAGGGCGTCTATTCCCGGGATGAAGTCACTTAGATGGAAACAACAATATGGCTCCCTAGGCAAGATGGAGTCGCTCCGGCTAAGCAGGCCCTAACAGTTAAACAGGCTCTAGCATTATCTTATTTTTTTGTTTTGTCATTAACTTTTTTAGTGGTTTGGGAATTACTCCTATTATTTTTGTGGTCACTCTTAAATGTTTAATACATATTTCAAATTCGAATTTTTATTGCAAATGCTAAAACAAATTGTCACCTCCGGCCTCTTTCCAAATAAGACAAAAATCTTACTTGTTAGCATCCCTGGATATCTCATATTCCATCTCCCAAAAGAGTTTTGTATAGAAACTTAATTTGGTTTGTTTCTAAATATATACTGATACATACAGTAATAGGTGGGCAGTCAGATACTAGATAGATAGACAGAGGACAGAGATGGGTAGTTAAACACAGGTGTCTTCAAGATTCTGGTGTCACTGATAAGAATTCTGACCACCATCTCACTCCAAATTTTTGGTGGTCAGCATGCTTTTTCTCTCTGGTTGGTGTTAAGTATTTTCTCTGTCTCCCTTAGATGTGTTGTGCCTGCTGTTATGTTGACTGTTACTTTAATTTGGCGTGTATGCAGGATGACTTTTCCAAGGTAAAGATCTGTGACTTTCTGTTCTGAGAAGTTCTGAACAACGTCTTTCTTCAAGAATTGCCTTTCCAGTCTCCTTTCTATTAGATATAGGTTAGAGCTAGCAGATCTGGCTTCCAAAGCTTCGATTTGCTTTTGAAAATTTTCATCGTGTGTGTGTGTGTGTGTGTGTGTGTGTGTTTAGCTGCATTCTCAGCAAAGTTTTCTAGGCAGTAGTCCATGGTTCAGTTGTGCTCAGTTTTGTATTCAACATAAACAGTGGTTTCTTTGGTTTAAGAAATATTTTTATTTATAAGAATATAATCATTTTCTTTTCTTAATTTTCTTTTATAATTCGTAACCTCCTCTTGTGTTCATGCTTGGTAACCTGTTGTCTTGTTCTATGGGTGTTATTCCTTCTGTTTTTCATGGAGTGCATTAAGCATAGGTTTAAAACCCTATCAAATTGCTCTATTCCCCCTTTTCCGCACTTGTGTCTTCCATTTGTGGAACATGTTGCTCAGCTTTTCACTGAGATTACTAAGAGCAAAGTCTTTTTAGTTTGTTTGTTTGTTTAAGATTTTCTTTATTTATTTGAGAGAGTGAGCACTAGCAGAAGGGAGAGGCAGAGGGAGAAAGAGAAGCAGACTCTGCACTGAGCAAGGAGCCCGATGTGGAGCTCAGTCCACGGACCCCGAGATCATGACCTGAGCTGAAGGCAGACGCTGAACCGCCTGAGCCACCCAGGCGCCCAAGAGCAAAGGGATTTGATGTGACTGTTTTACAGTGGGAAGTTGTAGTGTTCTCTCGATGATCACTCCCATGGCTTGCCTACAAGGGCAGCTGAGCTTCTTGCTAGGTGGTTCATGGCTCCCAAAATTCCAGTGTTCCAGAAAGGATGGAACATAAACGGTCAGCCCACGTAAAGCATACCTTACCACTGGCACAATGTCACTTCTTCCACATTTGATTCATTAACCCAGGTAGCATGCAAGCTCAGATGCTGTGCGAGGGGCTACACCAGTGTGTGAAAAGTTGGGAATTTTTGCAGGGACTCTTCTGAGTTCAGCTACTGAACAGGAGCTCGTGAACTTGTCCCTGCTTTTTGGAATGCAGTTAACCATCCCACACACTATTGCAAGGTTGTCTTTTGTTTCTTCGGTGAGGTCCAATGATTGTTTCAATATATTAATGTACAAAACTCTGTAGCTTTGAACTTCCCAAGTAGAATTAATACCTGGATAACTCTTGTCATGGAGAAAGAATTTTTACCATATATCTTTGAAAAGAAAATTATGTTATTTTATTTCACTTTTATTTTTACTTAAAGAAAAAGATCAAACCATGTATTTGTATCTGTGATTATAGAACTCAAATAGAGAGGAAAGAACACCATTCTTGAAGTTTAAGAAGTGGGTTCTCATGCCAGATCCCAGATGTGATATTTAAATAGGTAACTTAATCTTTTGGCTCCTTGGTTTTTTCCAATTATGCATAAAATTAAGATATCAGACTTAGTTCACTCTGAACATGTCCTTCATTGCTAAAACTCCATTCAGAGGATTATTTAGCATCTAACTGATAAATACAAATATCTAATTAAAATATTGTATACATTCTAGTGCTCATGATGCTCAAAATACAGTTATGCTTACGAAGAAAAAAGCCACATTTTAATTTTCTTATTCTTAATAATTTCTTTCAAATCTCAATCTTTCTTCTGTCTAACCATCCCACACACACACGCACACACACACCCCAGATATTGTCAAAAGAGATCACCCTCAGATTGTTGTTTCTTTTAATTTCCTAAATAAATCACATTTGTTTATAATAAGCTTATACATCACTCCAGACTTTGACTTTGTGGTGAACCTGAATTCAACCATGGACCCTATTTTCTTATCAGACCCTTTTAAGTTAGGAAGTATTTTTATTGAACTGGAGCATCACATGATAAAGTGATAAAGCCATAAGCTTCTATATTTAGTAAGTATGAATGATGATACTTGACTCAGGAGATGCCCCAGATTTCTTTATTTCCACATGAGAAGGACCTTTTTCTCAATCATACTCAACCCATTGGTTGTTCCTTCCCACCCAAGCTGGAGAACCCCACAACCATTTCTGTTGTTGTCAACCCTGGGAGGACAGAACACTTGGAGATGTTGCAATCAAGATGGAATAACTGAATTAGAAGCCTTGACATGTTGCCAGTCCATGATATAACAAAATCGAGGAGACATTAAAGAAGAAAATTGGCCATATCTGTGTGCATGGGAAAGGAGGACACTATAAACACAGGTCAGAGAGACCTTAAAAGTATGAAATCTGAATAATGGAGAAACTCAGAATTTTGTGCGATTCATGCCAACAGTCCTGATATGTGAAAAAGATTAATTAAATACAGATGGTGCATGACACAAATAGCATTAGTCACTGAAAAGGGATCGTAATGTTATACAGAGGGGGCTGTCTTTAAACACCTCGGCTCCAAGACTTCTTTGGTTATGTCTCGCAAATAGTCTCACCAATTCCTTAGTTAAGAGAGAGGCTGGGTATTAAGTCAGAGAAACACTAAATCCTCTTTTTGGATTCTTCCATGTATAATTTTGATTCAACCTCTAAAAAGCTATGTATGGTCCTCCTCTCTAGCGGCCATTCTATATTAGTAGGTTTATTTTTATTAAAAGGGTCATTAAAGGTAGGAACCTAACATGGTGAGCCACTAATGTACAATGGATGTCACTGTTTGTTCCCAGAATTAATAAGCTAGAATCTTGACTAAAGGCGATCCAGTCTGACTGTATCCCATGTGACATTCAACTGAGTATTTCTAGACTGTGAAATGATTCACAGTGTTTCTAACCATATAACTTTGTTTATAGGTCATTGTTTTTCAAATTGCATCTTCTGGAGTTTTTGTGGAAAACACAGATCATTTGACCTAGCTTCAGAATTTCAAGATGCAAACTAAAGATTGAGAATAATGTTGTTTGAGTTCCTTGTCATATTCATAGAGTAAGAATGTCATGAAGATTATAAACAAAATGTTTCTTTCATTCAAACCTTTTTCATATATCCTATGGACATTTATTGAATAGCACTAAGTATTGGGTATTATGCTAGATGTAGCAAAGGAAAGGAAATGTAGTACCTCTCAGTACCTTCTCTCTGTTAAATCAGTACAAGTGAAAAATAAATGACAGATTATTGGCATTATGTGACATCGAACCCTCCTCATATGCCTGAGTGTTCTCTCTTTTGCCATCAACAATATGTCAGGTCAATTTTGAGTCAAAAACGGGCAATAGAGATCGTTAAAAATAATGCACACACATTGACTTTCAAACGTGGGGCAGGTGAGAATGTTTAGCATTGGTGTTAACTTTGGAAAGCGCTGAGTCAGCAAAGCAATTGGATGCGAATGCACTGAAGGAAAAATGATTACAGTCTGTCATAAACTGAAATTGAGAGTTACTCATCAAATCAGTTGTTAATTGGTTATACAGATTTTTCTATAGTCGGTGCTATTTCCCCAAATCGCAATTCTGAAACAAAATTTCAGAAATATGGGAATCTTAGATATTTTAATATTAAAAAAAATACAAGTAAAATATTAGCAATTTATAAACTACAAAGATCTTGGACTTCTTAAATGGGCTGCAGAAAGTTCTTCGTCCACAATGGTTTAAAAGATATCTCAGAGCCTCTTCTCATGATCATTTTGGGTGCCTGGACATAGAGCAAAGTGCTGGGTTGGGATACAATATAAGGGAAAACATTGTACACTTCCCTAGAATAGAGATAGGAACATACGATTTTATTTATATCCATCAAAGAAGGAGGTAATCTATGACAAAGTTCTTGCTACATATCTAAAAATTCAAAACAGTTACTGAGTCGCTGGGTGTTAAGAATCATTGCTAAGATTGTACAATGACTTCTGTTATAAATAATTGCACATAGGGCTGAAAATAATTATTAAAAATTCTAAGAATTCTGGAAAAATTACTCAAACCCAATTTACTGGTAAAAAGAGACATTTTTGACAGTTCTAAAATAGTTTTTCTTTTCTTTATTTTTTTTTTTTTGATTCCCAGCTCATTGTTTAGAATAGCCATTTTTTTTTTTTAATATTTTTGCAGCCAGGTTACAGAATCCATGTCTATAAGGTTATAACAAGGTTATAGATGCAAGAAAAGAAGAATACATATTCCTTTCAATATGGTATCTACTTACATGAGGTAAGATTAGGTAGGATTTCAGGAGTTTGTCATCAACTGCCAAGGAGTTCGGAAATAGTTAATCTGAGGTATAAAACAAGTGAGAAGGGGGTATGAGAGAGATAAGAATAGCATTACCTCAGGAAAAAAGGTGAAAATTGAGAAAAAGGTAGTTTTCTTTGTTTTTCTCATTAGCTCTCACCCCTCCCCCTCTAACACACCCTCAGAGGTATGCCTTTGGGCAGAGATAAGGGAAGGTGTTAGGATGAGGAGTTACTGGGGAAGTTATAAGAATTTTAGATTTTATTACTTTTTCATGACAGCTTATAGCTCTCAGAGAGATTTAGTCCAGTATTTATATAAATATATAAATATCTCTATAAATATCCTATAACTAAACAATTTCAATTTTCATTTATATTTCCCTAAAACACAGGGGCCATTGCTAGAGAGAAAATAGAGGTTGGCCTGAGAGCCTCAGGGCATATGCTGCCTTTGTTAGATGTGTTTGGAGGAAATTGGTTGGGCTCGCAAAACCCTCCTGGATGGAGTGTACTATTTTCCTAAATGCAGCTTTCATCCTCTCGTGGTTCCCTATTTTATTACGGAATCCCTTGTCTAAGCTCTGTCCATGTTATTCCTGCTCATTCATTTATTCTTTCACCCATCCATCTGTTCATTTAAGAAATAACCACTTCCCTCTCACTCACCATCAAGCGCCATGCTCAGAGGAGGGAGAGATAAAGTTGAGACCTGATCTCTGCCCTCAAACAGATTGCATTCCAGCAGATCATATAACTAGCAGAAAGGACATACAACCCAGTAAGTAGATAACAGTGTGCATTGCGTTCCAGTAAAAGAACTAAAGTGTATCCCTTTTTGATAGAGACATGTATTTATTGCTACCCAAAACCCAATTCCCATCTTTCTTGGTGACATGATTCCAAATTTCCTTTGGGAACTAACCCTCTCCACATCTGTTCCTGTCGTTTGGGATTATTCTAACTCAAAACAGTCTGAGTATCTCCTTTTCACTGCAATTAGTTCTACAACCATCTTGTCAGTAAGGACACTTCGAGTCTTCAAAGAGCGTGTACCCTTCAGGAAGATCCTGGGGCAGTGAGGGCCATTTAAATCCCCTGGGTGAACCATGTCTGAGAAAACCAAGTCGTGACCTGTGTTCTGAGGGTGTCCGAGTCCTGGACCGAACAGTGCTTGAGAACATTGCCACCTTTCCAGTTATGGGAGGATAAGTGAACTTTAGGTTTTAAATGAGTTTCCTCTGGCATTTCTGCCACATACAAATGAATGATTCCCAAAACACGTATGTAGATCATTTGCTATTTTCCTGTAATCTGGCATGCCCCAACATGTGCTGCCTCACAAGTGATAGGTACTTTTTCAGAGTCAAAAAGAGTGAAATGAGAAGTTATTGATTTCCATATCCAATCGGATTGTTTTGCCAGCTCACCCCGTGATATTTTTCTGAATGCCATTTGAAATCTTAAAGGCTCCAAGAACAATTTATATACCCAAAGTCCAGTTCCTATGCATACAATTCATGCTTAGAGATGTTGCAGGATCAACTCAGATGGTTTGATTTGATCTGAAAAAGGAAATGCCATGCCTCCCGAAGCTTTGTCAACTCAGTGTATTCAAGCCCTTCCTCATAGGCAGGGAGTCAATGAACAACCACGCAATGATTAAATGAAAGTACAAAGGACTTCAGAGTAAGTCCTAGAGAATCAGAGAAAAGCAAATGTAGAAGGAACCTTTGTTCTCTCTCTTTCTTCTCTCTACAGATTAAGGAACCCCTGCCATATTTTTTGCTAATGTCAACAAAGGCACAGAGAGTTAAATAAACCAGTTGAAAGATGGAATGTCATTATTACTTTTTTTTGAGAGAAGAGGAATTATTTATGTGACTATCTTTCCCTGCTGTGAATTTACCTGTCAGTAGATAACCAACACCATTTTCATTTCTGATTTTTGATATTCCAGTGACTTAAAACAAGAGATGAGTTGAATGTTTGATGAAATTTGGACAGAAACATAATGATTTTTTGTAGCATCCCAAGTGTATTCAGTAACCTCACTTTGACACATGAAGTGTGTTGGAAATTTACATGCTCATGAGTATATTTGCCAAAATTTCCTGCTTGGTGCCTGTGACAGAGCAACTCCTGCCCATCCACGCACTCCTGTGGTCTGAGCCCCACTCTTATGTACGACAGGGATATAAACATCAAAGGCTACTCATGATCTTCCACACGCCAAGAGTGTTCTTTCAATTTACAGAAGCTTTGGTTTTAACACCATGGCACAACATAAAATAGAAGCCAGCACTAAATTATTCTTCTATGTAGATTAACATTCTAGTATTTTCTTAGTATCATGAATATGATTAATTATGCCGGAAGGCCAAGATAAATAGCCATGAGAGGCTAATTCGAAGCTGATGTTCCACTTTGAACTGATTTTCTAATTAGTTAAGAAGCAGACTGTGTTGACAATGCACTTATTTCATGGGTGGGGTGTACCCTCTTTGGGGCTCATTATTCTCATGACCTTGATTTCGACTAATAAATATCTTATCAGATCATTTTTTCTTTCAGGTACAATATAACACTGTCGTATAACTTCGGTTAGTTTCCTACCAAACTCCATTTAAGAAAAGTAGTAGTTTTATTTTTGTATCAACAAATTCCACTTTTATCATTACCTTTATTATTAATTGTACCCTAAGACAAAGCAAAAGCTGTATCTAGTTGTATGTCCACTGATTTTTTTCTTTTGACTAAGCAGTCATTTTTCTTTCTTATTTTGGATTTGTCCTTATTATATCTGTCATATTATTAAAAAACAGAGTAATAAACTTTCTAGCTTACATAAGCTACTTAAGCCACCAACTTTTTTTTTAGGATGCATCTTTGTCCAAGCAGAATGAACTACAAAATGAACTAGCAAAATGAACTACATAAAAAAAGTATTGATGGTGATCAAAATCATGTGCATTGACAATGCTGACCACCATGTCTTTCAGGAGGTCCATTAGGAATGACGTTTGAGCATGAAATGAACAAGAAGGGAGGAAGGGAGGAAGGGAAGAAGGGAAGGAGGAAGAAAGGAAGGAGGGAAAAGATTTATTCTCTAACCAGCATAGATTTCATATATTAGGATCCCAAAAGATTGACCGTTATTTCCCAGCATGCTCTTATTATCTTAACTTTGGCAGTAAAAAGTTCTAGAAGAGAGGATAAGGAAAAACAAAACCAATATGAACTTAGTATGAATAAACGTTGAGTTGGGAGCTTTGGCCTTCTAGCCTACTGACAAAACCAAGGAATAATCTCTTGGGAAAATGGTGCCAAATGCCATTGCAAGAGACATCACTGCCAAGGTTGGCGATGGGTTCGAATTACACTGTGCATGCAGCCTATGATATCAACTTCTGCCTCAGAGAACAAATATTTCACTCTACAGAAAATGTTTTAGTTACACATGAGACTACATCATGGACATGTTGCTTGATGATTCTTTGAACACCTACTGGTGATTAAGCTGCACCCAGATTTAAAAATCTTAAAAAGTAAATAATTACCTTATGTGAACTCACTGTGAAGAGCTATAATGTCTTGCCACATTTGGAAGGTGTTGTAAGACTCCCCTGGCTATTCATTCGAGCAATCCTAAGATGGCTAAACAAGATATACTGGAAAAGTGACCTTCTCTATGGAATGACAGAACAGACTACACAGAATGAGTTGTCTGGAGGCAGATGGAAAGGCAAGAGGAGAAAGTCCACTTCTGAGAATGACTTCTCAGCCAGACACAAGTTGTTCTTCTTTTTTTTTTTTTTTTTAAGATTTTATTTATTTATTTGACAGAGAGAGAGAGAAGGTGAGAGAGGGAACACAAGTAGGGGGAGTGGAAGAGGGAGAAGCAGGCTTCCTGCTGAGCAGGGAGCCCAATGCAGGGCTCCATCCTAGGACCCTGGGATCATGACCTGAGCCAAAGGCAGCGTTCAACGACTGAGCCACCCAGGCGCCCCCATAAGTTGTTCTTGTATTGCTGAGTGCCACATTAAACTCAGAATTGCAAGAGCTACTGGGCAATTCTTGTTCACCAATATACTGCGATGCATCTTTTCCTCTGTTTACAGCCTTTATGGTGTTTCTTCTCTCCAAATATTAGCTTATTTGGGTCAGTTATAACTACAACATGGCAGGAATAAAGCCAATCTTCATACTCTAGTCAGTCAATCAACAGAATGCTCTCAAATACCAAACAAGAGCAAAGCCACATGACCTCAACAGAAGCAAGACACCTCCGGAAGTTGTTGGGGACTTGTCCACCCTTGACCTCAGGAACAGGTCTTCTAAAAACATTTGTTGACATCTCTTCAAATTTTCCACAATTTTATGACCTGTTCTGAAGCTCGAAGCAGTTTTAATTACTTGACTGTCTGCTCAAGTTTTGCTCGCGTAGTGGATGAGTTTGAAAAAATTAACCTTTCCAACATCAACTTAGAGTAATTAAGGAAGTGCTACAAAATTCTGCTTACAGAATTGTACACTAACAGCACATAAATGTACAGTAATGACACTTAGATGTTTTTCAGTGCTGGCAGTTATGCATTTTCCTTGCTTTTCCTGCATTCACAATGTCAAGTGGCATTTAACAGGATTTTAAAAATTGTTTTCACCCTTTTAACAATTCGAGGAGAACTTCGCACGTTTTTCTTTTCTTGTCTCCTATCCGCCTAGATGCACTGGGATACGCCAACTGAAGTTGCCCTTTGGTAATTTTATAATTTCTGTGCATCCATGCCAGTTCTATAAACTATATGTTCCAACAGCTTTGTATGGTGACTTCATTTATAGAACAGCCTCGATTCTGTAGGGCCATGATCCAAGTCATTGGCCTTTGTGCTTTTTTTTGATTCTTATAACATATGAACCTTTGTAATGTGAAAATGAGAGAAGTTCTTATTTTTTGTTATACAAGTAGAAATCTCCTTGTCATTTTGGTTTTGAGGTATTAAGACTGGTATTAAGAACAGTCATTTTGTTTAATATCTGCAGCATGTTTGCCTTTCTGCTCATGTGGTAAGACTTCGATCTCATAGCTCTGTGGTGTGACGGTCTCCAAATGTGGAAACGTCAATTGGAAATTTCTCTCTATCACAATTAAAATGACAGAGGAAATGCTGACCTAAAAATTATGTTGTGTTTGTGCTAGCTTCTTTTATATGTCTTCTAACCTGCTCCTTTATGCAAGTAGATATATTGTCATTGAACAAAAATTCAGTGATTCAGACAAGGCTCGATCATCTACCCTAATCTCTGTGTTTGCCCTGAAAAGAGCCACTCTTTACATGTTGAAGTATAACCTTCCAAACCTTTTCAAGCACATGTAGACACAATGACACATATTTCTGTATCTACGAATCACCTATCTACCTACCTATAGAATTTGCCTTATTTTAATTTTTAAGTAGAAATGGTATTGCATTGCTTCTTGCTCATTTTCACTCAACAAATAACATTTGGTAGAGATCTTTCCCATTTCTATGTATAGAATCTCATATATTTTAGATATGTCTACCCTTCTCTTACTAGAAATTCAGGTGATTCACAACTTTTTCTGCCTCAATCATGCAATGTACATCATTATAAACATCTTTTGTGTCTGTGCAAGCATTTTTTTCCTAAACGAATACAAAATTTTGCAAGTTTTAGATCTTTGAGTGGTAGGTGAATAATATTTTGTTTTGGGAAACTTTTAATAGTCTAGGAAAAACTTCCCACTAAAAAATCATCAGCTTTTACCACATCGTTACAACAAATTTTGATCTTCAAGCTTCTTAGGATTTCCAATCTGGAAGTTGAGAAAAATTATGTCCCATTATTTACTTTGCATTTTACTAATTATTACTGAGATTCAGTATCTTTTTCCAGGTTTCTTAGCAATGTGTTAGTGAATCAATTATTCAATTCTTTTGTCTATTTCTTTTACTACATTGCTTTTGCATAAAGATATACAGGGTTTGGAAAGTATTTTGAAAATAATTCTTTGATATATATGTGTAAATAATTTCTCCCAATCTGTCATTTTGATTTTAAATTTATTCATAATGTATTTTTATAGAGCAATTTTAAAATTTGAAACAATAAACTGTTGTTCTTTTTCTTTTGTGGATTTTATGTTTGTGTTTTCTTTTAGATTTGTATAGCCCAAACTTATAAATATGCCAATATTTTCTCCCTATATTTTCATATGATTGTTTTGTGATCCTTTAAATCCATCTGGAATGTTTTTAAATGGAGTAATGAGTAACTCTAACCTTATATATTTACATATGAATAGAAGATTGCACAAATGTCACATTTTTAGTATTCCCCAATTAATTTGAATGCCAGATTTTACCAACTTTGCAGGAGGGTTGGCTACACAAAAATTGACTATATTCTCTTTTGCACTTTGCTTCATTTTCTGTAGATGTTGGAAGGCTTATCCACTCACTTCCCTGGATTCCTCTGCCGCGAGAAGGTCATGTGATTCAGTTCTTGCCAAGAAGATGTTTGCAGAGTTACTGAAAGGGGGTTTCCATGGAAAGGTTTATCTCTGGATCAAACTAGCACAACCCCTTTGCTTTTGCCCTACCATCATATTCCTGCTTAGAATAGGAATGTGAATTTAAAGCTGAAACCTCTCGAAGCCACGTGTGACAAGGATGTACAAGAAAGAATGGTGCAACAGAAGAATTAAAAGAGCCAAATCTGATGGCATCACTAAACCACTGCATGTAGTGCTGAAATATTAGCCATAATTCATTTAGTCTTGTGTTAGTTGGGTTTTCTGCCGAATGCAACTGAATGTAATTCTAATGATTAGAAACATAAACCAAATTCCAACATACTCATGTAACTCAGTTTCTAGCCTCTTTTCCTTCCTGTTGTTTATTCCTACATCAATACCACAACAATTCAATTAGTATTTAATTCACACAGATTTAAGTACACAAAATTTTTAGGAAGGATGGAACTTCTCCTATTGTTCCTTATTTGAATATTCATAAACTTTTATCCTTTCATTCACTTTTAAAATTTATTATTTTGTCATGTCCCCTAAATAATCCTTCTTAGATGCGATATAAATTAAATACTTTTGATATTTAATGATAGAAAAAATATAACAAAATATAACAAATAGATTTATTTACAAATATATAACAAATATAACAAAATATAACAAATATTTTATTTGTTTTGTTTTTGTCTCTAAAATGATCATGCTTTTTCTGTTATTAATGTGGAAAATTACAATAATAGGTTGTCTGATTTGAACTATCCTGAATTACAGAGCTAAATTCTAATTGGTCATGGAGAATTTTTTTATTTTAGTATATTTTTTATGTATTTTGGTAAAATATTGTATTTGTATATATATGCTTATTACTAACATTGAATTGTAGGGTTTTTTTTTTTTTTTCTTTTGCTTTCATTTTCTGGCACAATACCATGGTGATTTAAGTCTCAGGAAATGATTTGGGTATTTTTCCATTGTTTGCTCTTGAATACTTTGTAGAAGATGGGAATTATCTGTTCTTTGAACATTTGGCAGAACTTGTTCATAAACTATTTAGGTGTTACATTTTAGGCTTCTCTTCAATTTTAAGGGTGGAATTTTTATTTAGAATGTATCCTTCAAATATCTTATGTAATAATGATTTCAAAACAGTTAAGTTGCTGATTTGACCACTTATACTTTGCTTTGTAATTTCCCAGATAAACAAAGAAATAAAATGGTAAGATAGACATAAATTTAATGGATTACCATCCTTCATAAAAGACATAGATAATCCTACTTGAGTTTTTGAGTTTAGGTAACAAAGGGAGTCCCTTATCATAAAGTAGCACTTATTTTAAGAAAGTAATCTTAGAATATGTGATTTTAATTAGGAGCTTATAATTAAAAAGCAGAATCAGGCCTATAAATATGGAGAACAAATTGATGGTTGTGGGGGGAGGGTGGAAATGGGGGGGAGTAGTAAGGGATTGGAAAAATGGGTGAAAGGGTGTGGGAGATACAGTTCTCCAGCTATGGCATGAATAAGTCACAGGAATAAGAGGCAGAGCATAAAGAACACAGTCAATGATATTATTGTAATAGTGATGTAATGGGACAGATGGTAGCTACATGTGGGGTGAACATAGCATAATGCATAAACTTGTCAAATCACTAGGTCATATATCTGAAACAAATGTAACATTGTATGTCAATTGCGCTTAAATAAAAAAGTAAAGCTTCTATGGTTTATGACATTAGTACTGATATTAAAAATAAGACTGACTTAATGGGAATATTATTGAGAATGTCAACAAAGTGACTTGACAAAGAAAGAAAAATGTCAAAGTCTAGAGAGTGTCATATAGTAGTATTTCTTATGATTGTAGACATTTTCTCTAAACATTTTTTAAGCCAATAATAGACAAAGGAAAACAAAGGGTAGGAGAGACTACGACCATAATTTTTCTTTGTAAGAAAAATTATGTACCTATATTACTTTGATACAAATTTAAAACAAAATCATAAAAATGAGCGGTTCCTGGGTGGCTCAGTCAGTGGAGTGTCTGCCTTCAGCTCAGGTCATGATCCCAACGTCCTGGGATCAAGTCCCATATGGGGCTCCCTGCTCAGTGGAAGCCTGCTTTTCCCTCTGCCTCTACCCTCTGCTTGTCTTCTCTGTCCCTCTCTCTTTCTCTCTCAAATAAATAAGATCTAAAAAAAAAATGACACAGCCATCAAAGGATGGAATCTTACCATTTATGAGTATATAGACAGAACTAGATGGTATTATACTAAGTGAAATAAGTCAGACTGAGAAAGGAAATTTTTTTTCATGGGGAATAAATTTTGAAACCATTTTTCGTTTTAAATATTAAGAGATTATATTAATAACTATCTTAATAAATATTAAGAAAAGCACTCAGCACTTTGCAGGGAAAGTATGATAAATTACTATAGACCTAAAAAATTTCAACAGGAAAGCATTTTCTTTCTGGACAATACTAGCATAGCACAGATTTTGGCTAAAATAAAATACATAATCAAATAAAAGGAAAATAGACAAGAGACTTACTGCTTTCTAAAAAAGTAAGTACCTACTTCTCTTTTGAAAAATACTTAGCACAAAGACATATTTTATATTCAAGTAACAGACGCATTCACAGTCCCAATGTTCAACCTATTATAAGCATTATTCATATGACCCTTAACAGTTTTAAGTTAAAAAAAAATTCCCATTTTGAATATATTTCATGGTAATAGTTTGTGTAACCTGACCCTTATGTGGAATTGTAAACCAGACATTTAGACAGAATCGGTGATGATCATTTACTTATCTGGGGGATTTTTTTTTTCAAATAGTAAATGAATATGTTGCTATGGACTGAATTGGGTCCCCTCCCCCCAATATTCACATTCGGAAACTTTACCCCCATGATGTGATGGTACCTAGAGATGGTGCATTAGGGGAGAAACCTGTGTCACGGGGCGGGGGGTCCTCAAAGGGTGTTAGGTGCTCACATAAGAAAACCTGAGCCTCGGTTCTTGGCCCCGTGAGGACACGGTGGGAAAACGTCCATCTATAGACCAGGAAGAAGACTCTTACAGATGCTGAATCTGATCTTAGCTCCTCGATCTTGGATTTCCTACACTTCAGAACTGTGAGAAGTAAATGCCACAGAGTCTTTTTTTTTTTTTTTTTTTGCCACAGAGTTTTTAGTATTTCATTATAGCAGTCTAAGCTGAAGAAGACAAAAATATTCTCACAAAACACTTCCCACATCTGCCAACATGCACATGCACACACACACACACACACACACACGACAGTGCATGAGTGGAAAGTACCTCAAACTTAATATAAATTTAAATTAGGTGAATTTTATAGGCCAATACCCTGTTTTGCGTGTCTGACAAAAAATTACAATCTGCAACCAGCAATATTTTATAAAATCTAACTCCAAACCTAGATTTAATTTTATAATCATTTAAAATAAAAAAGTCCCCAATTTTTTAAGTGTCCATACATAAATATCAATATTGGACAGTAATGTTGTAAATCACCTTAATGCTTTTAAATGACCTCATATATGTACTAATTTGCATATGTAGCATACACATTTGTAGTAAATGTGATATATATGAACAACAGAAGTCTTTGACATCATAAGTTTGCCTCCCAAAATGATTTGTTTGAAAGTGTTTAAAAATATCTAATAAAGATTATGTATTTTTTTACTTTAAAAGATAATAATATCTTCTCATACTGAAAACATTTTAGAAATCTAAAGTTAAATATTTTCTTTCTTTTCAATCTATCAAGTTTATTGTCTCTTAGTCTTGCTTTGTTTTTAAATTGAAGAACTAACTTCATTGTACATAAAAAAAAATTAAGGACACAGAAAAATCAAGTTTCTTTATTGAATTTTGTGGGGCATCCAACTTCATATTTTATTATATGATCACTGAATTACTTAATTAAAATTAATTACTTAATTAAAATAAATTTAGTAAGTAAATAAAGTAAAATTTAATTAATTAAAAATAATTAAAAATAAAAAGCAAGAAATCTTGAAACTTATCTTACAATATCTTACAATATTATCTTACAAAGTTGAAGTGACAACTTTTAAATTGAGTGGGAAATCTCAATCTATGACCTTTTACTGACGTTCATCACACTTTACGTTCTATCAGATTGTCTTGCTTTCTGTGAGGTAGACATTCTTCTTCTCGGCCTTATTTTAAAATGGAGAAACATGAGGCTCAGAGAGTCTTACGATTATTTAAATAATAGATCTGAGTTTTCTAAATTAAAGCCTTCTTATTTTAAAGTCAGATTTTTTTACTACCAGACCTACCAGGATTCTCAGAAAGTCTCATTAACTGCTTCAGTTCGCTGGAGAAGATGCTCCTCACACAAGGGAAGCAATTTGGGCTCTTTGGGTTTCCTTCAGAGTCATCTATGGAGAAAATTTGACTCCATAGACTCTTTCAAGAACTTTCAAATTAAGGAAGCTGTTTAAATGAATCTACAGGGTTCAGGCTTAAACACTGAAAGAAATGCAAAGTTAAATAATTTTTTTCCTTTTAGTCCCATCATCAAAATCTTTTCTTTGTTTCTTTGTTTTGTTTTGCTTTCAAATTGCAGGGCTAAATGCATAGAGCCTGAAAAAAAAATTGAAAGAGTCGTAGAGAGACAGACAGAGAGACAGAGGGACTCAAGGACACAGAAGGACGGAGACTGAGACCCAGACGGAGCTGAGTCCCATTCACTGTCTTTTGTGAGATTCTTCTCAGCTGCAGATCTGAGCCTGCAATTCCCACGCTGCGTGGATGAAGTCAGACTGTGTGGTGTGAAAAGCACAACTGTATTTCTGGGAAGAACAACTACATGTGTGAGAGCTTAGCTCCCTCCTCCACACCAGGAAAGCAACAGTGGGATTTCATCTCAGTTTCACGAATTTGGTTGTCTCAAAGTTACGTTATTTTGATTCCTGGTAAGGTTGGACCTGTTTCTTCTGCGAATTTTCGTTTTCCTTCCTGCATCTTTTTTAGCTATGGTTTTAGTGGTTCTGATTTATTCAAGCCACAAAGGCCATCACGTTCTTCTTATTTGCCCAGTGTTGGGCCTCGTTTCACCGGTTCTGTTCTCCAGGCAGCAGATGCGGAGACGAGAGGAGTGCCAGCAGCTTGTGGGGTTGCTGGAGATCTGGAGGGATGCCGAGAGAAATACGTGTGGGAAGAGGCAGTAGGAGTCAACGAAACTTTGGATTGTGATGCCGATCTGACGTCCATCCATGTCTGTGAGGGGAACTGGATTGGTCAGAGAAGGACCCCACCAGGAGCTGGAGCTGATGGAACCTTGGCCAGCCCAGCAAGGAGCCCCCGCGCACGGGTTGGCTGGTGAAGGTGTCATGCACTTCGCAGAAATGGCCCCATCCTTGAATCACCACCATGCTCAGTCACTGGCTAAGAGCTTCCAGAGAAGGTGGCCCCCAGGGACAGCTGCTGGACGTGTCAGCTTCTGCAGTCATCACAGGGAAAGGGGAAGTCCTTTCTGGAAGGGAGCTCCAAGCACAGGACTCCATGCTGCCACAGAGGGGAGCAGATAGGGTAGGAAATGGGGAAGCATAATCCCTGCAAAAGGGAGAGCTAGTGGGAGAAGGGAGGCAAGGAGTGATGAGCACACTAACAAGGTACTTCTGAGGGGTTATGCACCATAAAGGAAACAACACACATTCCTTTGGATAGCGTGGCCGGAAGTGCAAGACTTAGACAGGTGTAAGGCCTTTCCGAGCCCCAACCAGTGTCCAGACAGGATATAACCCTCTGTCCCACAGAGCTCCCGACTCCTGGGGCCTCTGTGTGAACGGTGGAAAGAAGTCAGTCATGGCTGACATAGCTCTTGAGGGATGTTCCTCACTGAGGCCCAGAGCCCAGGCCCTCCTCCACATATTTGGATGAGCCACGGGATGTGGGCTTCCCTCAGGGAGGCATGTCACCTTGAGTAAGACTGCTCCCATTGGCCGAGGGCGAATTCTAGGGGAGTCGGGCATGAATCTTCAGCAGCCAAAACTCCTGGCAAGCAGAACAATGAGTACCTCAGTCTGGAAAAGGAATCCGCGTGGATTCCCCAGGGTAAGAAATTAAAGCACCTGGAAGCGAATATAAATTATAATCTCAGGAATGGTAAAATGACATTCAAGGTAATGTATTTGGAGAAGTGTTAATGAACTAACAAATTATGAAGGAAAAAGAAAGAAGGAAAAAAAAGGAAAGAAAGAAGTCAGTCACTGGAGGCAGGCTGCCTGTCCAGGGAAGGAGGGGACGCGGCCGGCGCCCCGCAGCATTCGTCACAATGCACTCAGGATGCAGGTAGAAAGAACGGGGCTATGCAGGAGTCCTGGAGGGGCTGAAGGAGGGGGGAGATCAAGCGTGATGTTTGGATTTTAGGCTGGAGAGACTACTGAGTACCCGATAGCTTTCTTCATTGATTTTCTATCCTCTATCTGCAAGGATTTGTCGGTTATACTTGTTCAAACTGTGTTTCTCCCATTTCTGTTTCCTTTGACAATTTTTGGATCACTTTTGATATTAAAAAGTTTAAAAAATGGTCAAGTCTCTTCATCTTTGAAGAATTTCTTGCGTTGGCCGATGTTTAGAAAGTCATTCCTTGTCTATAGAAAATGTCTTCCGCACTTCTTCTCCTGAAGACATTATGCTCTAATGTGTAGCTCTTTAATTTAGCAGAAACTTATGAGTCGGATGGCATCACTGGCTCAGAAGAAACTGTGCGAGGCTGCGAGGTCTCGGGCGCTCTCCATCCACTTCTCGTGCATCGTGTGCAAAGTATAGAAGGAAAAACAGAAAGAAGAGAGGGATTTATTCTGCTTTTTTGCTGCTCTTCAGGGACAAGTTTTCCTTCTCTGATCTTTTATTTCCTTTTGCTGTGGATCTTGCCCCATCATGACCACCTCTCCCCGTCACACACCGAATCCTCAGCCGCAGTACTGGGCTCAATTCCTTATTCTCAGGCAGCGCTGGGTTGTCTCCAGCACACAAGTTCTTCTAAGTAGCAATAAAGATGCTCTTGATTATGGTTTGAGAAGAACTGACTGTTGTCCTCTTTGATGGGGTAGGGGAGACTCACTAGAGGAATAAAAATCAATTGTAATGGAATAATACAGATTTCCTAAAAACAAAGATGAAAACATAAACACATTTCAGTTATCTTCGACTGCTAGCAGGATCTAAAACTCTTGGTAGAAGACAGATAACAAAGTATTTTGGTTTCTAATTTGTTCACACAAAGCCCAAGTTACATGTTACATTAGTCTTTATGCCAAATTTAATTTCATTCATGCATTCATTCTTTCGTCTACTTGTTGTTTTTCCCAGCAAAATTTAATTAAGCAGTTAGTTAAGTGTCAAATTAGCATTTAGGTATCAGGGATGGGAAGATGAATAACATTCAGTACCTGCCATTGAAAGTCTCCAAGTTTGGTGAAAGATGTGGATATATGAAGAGCTTATTTTATTCTAATTTTGTGGTCAAGGCAGTGATAGAGACATGGCCAGTTTGTTTTGAGAGCATCTGGAGGGTCAGTTTCCCCAAATTAATGGATGTGATGCAAAAGGTTTCCTGAAAAAAAGTTACATGTTATCTTAATTTTAAGGTAACATGTAAAGTTATATGTTACCTTAATTTTAAGGTAAAATAAGGTGCTTATTTTAAACAAGGGGTAATAGAAAAGTAGCAACGTGAAGGCAGAGGCACCAGGATGGTCTAATTCTGTGTGTCTCTCAAATTCTGAACCTCCTCGGAGTTTATTAGGAGTGCTCCCAAATGGTTACCTCTGGTCAGCGAGTCAGAAAAGCCCGGTCCCAGTTCCTGTTAGCTGCGTGCCCCCGTTTCCTGCGGCGTCTGTCTCAGGATTTGGTCCAGAATGTGAGGTGATGCTGATTAACTTTTGCAGTTTATAAAATAGAGCCACACTTCGTCCAAATGTTATAAAGACTACTGCTCATTTTGGCTATCTTTGTGAAAACATAAAATATGATGTGGTATTTTAAAGGTGTGTAACCACTGTAAACAAGTTTGTAAATTTGTATAAATAACAAAAAAAACTTACTTTTCTGTAGTTACGAGGCCTATTTTGCTTGCCAGAATACGAATATTTTCTCTTGTTCTGAAGAAATGTTTCTGGATATAATTATCAAATGTCTACTTTCAGGTTTATAATATGGACACTGAGATTTTCTTAAAAAAATTATTCATTTATTTGAGAGAAAAAGACACAGTGAGAGAGGGAACACAAGCAGGGAGAGTGGGAGAGGGAGAAACAGGCATCCTGGCAAGCAGAGAGCCTGATGCGGGAGAGTGGGGGTGGAGGGGTGAGGGGGGGTGGAGGTTGATCCCAGAACCCTGGGATCATGACCGGAGCCCAAGGCAGATGCTTAACAACTAAGCCACCCAGGAGCTCCTCACTGGGATATTTTTAAGTTAAATACTAGTTAAGAGATTTGACAACATTTGAAAAAATATTAAAATAAATGAGTAGTTTACTGTAAAAGAAAGCCAGTGTTCTTCTGTTGGTCAGTGTGTCCAATTAAGTTGCTTCTTTGTGCATTTCTGATTGATGTGGTTTGGGAATATAGATGAGGTTCAGGGGGGTGAGGTCCAGAGCTGACAACCAAGAAAGAATTCTTAAGATGTCTTTGGCGCAAAAAGGTGGTTTATTAAAACAAGGGAACAAGACCTTTGGGCAGAAAGAGCTGCTGCCCCAGGGTCTTGCTGGATATTTGTTTATATACTTGGGAGTTGGGAGCAGTTGAGGAAAATGGGGTGTTTTCAAAGGATTTTCATATGTTAAAGAAGACTCCCAGCATACCAGAGGCCTTGTCACTGTCAAATTAAGGTTGTTTTTCCCTCTAGCAAGGTATTAACATGAAGATAGTTGGGACCTTCCTGGAGGAACATTACACTCTGTCTGTTTCAAGTATCTGTCAATGGCTGCAGGTTATAAGGACATTTAACTGTATCTACATTTCCTTCTGGAAGAGAGGTTATTGACAGATTTGCTTTGTTCTTGTAGATTGCTAAGACATTTGTAAACTGAGGGAGACTCCTCTCTTGCAGCATTGTGATCTCTATAAGTTAACTATTTGTTTTTCCTTTCCTTAGCTTTAAGGCAGGGGAAGCTGCCTTAAAAACTGCTTATCCCACCTGCGGGGGAGGGAGTAGGGGAAGGGGGTGTCAGCTTCTGCTTTGTGCTCCTGTTGCCTCCTGTTCCCTCATCAAAATGATTACATCACTTATAAAATGTCTAATCATTTTTATTACATCGAACCTCTTATGAATGCACATACTAGTCCTCTAGGAATAAAATAAGAGGCATAAGCTCTTAGAAGAAAATTATATTCTTTGATGTTTTAAGATTAAATATAGTCTTGTCATACTAGCTGAGAAATGACCTTTCACATGCTCGCTCTGGTAGCTTCCAGAGATATTCGATTCTCTAAAATTGAACAAAAGGAAGCATAAACATTCTACTGTACTCTCTCTCTCTCTCTCATCTCACTCGGAGTTTCTTTGACTTCTTCTCAAACGTGTTCTGCAAGCTATTCAAATTAAAGTAGAATTAAAGTCTGATATCCAGTACAATCAGAGCTAAAGGAGTCTTCATAGTTTCAGTGGACATTTAGACAAACTAGAAAAGTCTCCTTTCTAATCTGATTCCCTTAAAGTTCACATTGAAACATCCCATTTTATTATTACTTTAAAATGTATCTCTGTGTGTGTGTACATATCGTGAAAGGAGTGTGCGTGTGTGTGTGTGTGCGCGCACACACATTTTACCTTTATAAACTTGGAACTGGCCACATAGAATTTCCTTTACTAGCACTTTCCTTAGTAAACTTAGCTCCATTGTTTAGCATCCTTTCCACCGCCATCCCCCTATTTCCTCAGGAAGGTTTGCCCAGATCTCCAGTGTCTCGGTTTTTGTAATTTTGCTGACACAGCGGAGCAGAGTGGTGATGAGAACTGGATGGAAAGCAGAAACCCTGCCTGCATTCTAGTCCTGGCTTTATCAGAAAGAGCCCTGTCCTTAGCGAAGGATTTAACATAGGCTCATACACCCAGATCATTGCATTAGCCATGAAGGTTACTTTGTTTAACTTCTCATTCAGACATGAATCAGCTTGTTCCTGTTTTCTCTCATCTGCAACATAACCGGAATAATTGTATTTATGGCACAAAGATGCCATGTGGCTGGAATGAGACACTGCGTGCAGAGCTCTTAGAAAAGCCTGGCACCTAAAAAGGGTCCTGTAAGCATTAGCTACTGTTTCGAGGTGAGACGGAGATTGGGGGATGCCCGGGTGCAGCTGATCATGCCCAGGCTATGGGTAGAGGTGGGATCGTCCAGGTAGAGAGTGTTCAAAGGGGAAAGACTGCACACCTGCAGAGTCTGATGCAGTTATTAGAAGCCACATGTGGCTATTTCAGTTTAAGATTAATAAAATAAAAACTTCAGTTCATCAGACACACTGGCCATGTTTCAAGTGTTCGATATTCCTGTGGATTCAGGCGCTGGTGTATTGGACAGTGTAGATATGGATAATAGAATGTTTTCAGACTCACAGACAGCCCTATGGGAAACAATTACATAGAACAAAACCCCAAGGAACATATTCCAATTAAGGAATCATGATAATAATAGCTAGTTCCATGAGTATTTACTTGTCATGTGCTATGCTAAAAACCTTAGTAAATAATCTCCACATTTTCCTCAAAAGCTCTATAAAATACTCAGAGCTGTTATTCACATGTTACATCAAAGGAAACCAGGAAGGATGGTTTAAAGGACGGCTTCAGGTAACTTGTCAAGGATAAGTATCAGGGAACGCCATGACCCAAATCTAAGTTCAATTCCAAAAGAGCCATTATAGATCAATCTTTTGTTCAGCTGCCGTCAGCTCTACTACCAAACGGGGCCGATTCTGAGATTCCTACAAGCGGCATCATTCATTTTGAGAATACGTTCATTCTTTATTTGAAGACTTACGTTTCATTTTGGAAACTGCTACATCTCCTGAGGTCACAAAGAACGGTGATGATAACGAGATAAACATTTTCAAAATATTTCTGACTTTTCTAACTTCTAAGCCAAAAGACACAAAATGTTAAATAATTGACCCATGGTGCATGTTTTTCCCATTTTTCCCCCAGTTGTATATATTATATATACAAAATATAAAATATATAACAAAATTATATGTATTTGCAACAAGAAGTTTTAGTGTATGTACACAGCGTGAAATGGTTGTCGCAATCAAGCCCGTTAGACATCCATCACCTCACAGAGTTGCCTTTTTTTTTTTTTGATGGGGAGAACACTTAAGATCTACTCTTTCAGCAAATTTTGAGTATACACTACATATTGTTAACTATAATCACCGTGCTATACCTTAGATTTAGCTTTTCTTCATCTCATAACTGGAAGCCTGTGACCTTTGACCAATATCTCCTTTTCCCCCCTTATCCTCCAGTCCAAAGTAACTACCATTATACTCTCTGCTTCTGTGAGTTCTATAATTTTAGATTCCACATATATGTAAGATTATATGTCTTTGTCCTTCTATATCTAACTTATTTCACTTAGCATAATGTTCTCCTGATTCATCAATGCTCTCACAACGGTAGGATTTCCTTCTTTTATAGGGCACAATCATAAGCCATTACATGGACCACATTTCCTTTATGCATTCATCCATCCACAGACATTTAGGATGTCTCCATATCTTGGTGATTGTGAATAATCCAATGTGCATGTTATTAGTGTCTGGCTTGGGACACTTTGGGTTGTAGCGGAACCTGGACTGGATCCTGGTAGAAGAACCAAGCAGCACTTGGAGACTTTGGAGGATCGGAGATTTATTTAACACCAGTGGGCCCAGAGACTCTTCTCCAGAGGTCTGAGCCCGAGCACAGGCAGGGAGGGTAATTTATACCCACCCACTTTCACATATTTGGCATTTTGGCGTGTGCAGGAAACGGGGTAGGAAAGAGCTGGGAAGGGCTTTGAGACAGGGACTGGAGTTCCTTGCTGGTTTGGTCGGCCAGCTTAGAGTACAGTTTTTTCCTTATCAGGGTGAAGCTCAGAAACTAGAACCGGTTCCTGGTTTTTAAATCTGATGCTTGGAGCACCTGGGTGGCTCAGTTGTTTAAGGGTCTGCCTTTGGCTCTAGTCATGATCTCAGGGTCCCGGGATCGAACCCCCTAGGAGGCCTCTGCTCAGTGGGGAGCTTGTTTTTCCCTCTCTTCCATGCTTGTGCTCTGTCTCACTATCTCTTGAAAATAAATAAATAAATTGACGTTTTCCTCACTGGTGTGTCCCTGTGATGTATCATGTTAGGCTCACACTTAGTGTATCACGAATGCATTTACCTTCTTTTATAGTCTATGGTCAAACATTTCCTGGGGATAATTGAAATGGGGCATAAATCACAGCTTTTCTTGTTTCTACCTGAAAAGGAAGCCTCTAGGCAGCAGCCTGCTGTCCCTGGCCTTTGTTTTTGCCTCCTTGTGTTTTGCATGGTGTCAATAGTAAAAAATGTTTAACTATTTTGCTTGCTGAGGTTTTGACAATGCTGTAGATCTATCATCAGTCGTGTTACATGATAAAATTAACACAATCAAACTCTATTGTTAGTCACTCTGAAGTAAAAAATTGCTTTTCAGGGATAATAATAGCTTTTTCCAAGACTCTGCCTTCCTCTCTCCTTCTACAACTTGCTGCTGGTGACTGGCAGGTGGCAATCTCTTTCATTTGACATGTGTCTGCATTTCTGTTTGCTTCAGTGACATTTTGATGATAGGTGTGACTCATGTGATGCTAATAATACTTTTCACATTCATCTCATTTTTGCTCCAAATACTTACATAAACAGAAAATTACTATATTTGTATAAAAACTGTTCTGCAGAATTATCTGTGAACTTAGAGAATTACTGTTTCGTTTGATGTTGAAAATGTCATTTTCTGACTCTTTCTGCCCATCCCATCAACCTCACTCTGAGCTGTTATATCAGGGTAAGAGGGAAAAATGATGTTCTCAAAAAACCAAAACCAAAACCTAAAACTGAGAATTTGTACCTCAATAAAATGATACTAGCCCCATGTGTCAGGGCTAATTATAGAAGAAGCATGCTATTTATTCTCTTAGGAAAACATGTCAAGAAATTTATTGTTGAAACTATTAAAATGATTTATAGCATTCTTTCCTTTGTCATGTATGTTCAATAAGTGCTTTTGGATGAACTAACAAATGTCAGTTTTCATGCAGAGTTCGTATTTTAAGGAGTAAATATATGAAATATATAAATATATGAAAATTATAGAAAAATGTAAACTTAATGCTATGATACATTTTATGTTCATACATGTCCTGTAACTAAATATGAAATTTGAAATGGAATTTTAACTTTCCTTTGGGATTTTACATTTTTTAAAAAGATTATTTATTTATTTATTTGAGCGAGAGAGATAGAGAGAGAGAGAGGGAGACAGAGCAGAGAAAGAGGGGGTAGGGACAAAGGGAGAGGGACAAGCAGTCTTCCCACTGAGCAGGGATCCTGATGCGGGACTCAATTCCGGGACCCTGGGACCATGACCTGAGCTGAAGGCAGACGCTTAACTGACTGAGCCATGCAGGTGCCCCACATTTTTAAACACAAACAACTTTTCTAAGGCAACTCCACTTTGTGAAGTAGCATTTTAAAATATACACATAAAATAAGATTGACATGGTAACTTAGAAAAATTTAAATTCATGCTCCACTGTGTGCCCACCCCTATTCCAAGCATTATAAAAAAAGAAACAAAAATTGAGATCCTGATCTCTGTATTCAAAGATTTTGCATTCAAACAATAAATATTTCAGAGGACAAAAGATGAAATATATAATGTGCTACAAAATAATTTTTAAACTATCTAAATAGATAGCATTACTATTTTAACTTCTGTTAGTATTGTTTGAGAAGAACTTATGGAGAAATTGGTCCCTTGGATGAAGGTCTACAAAACGTGACCAAATTCAGTTACCAACACTGACTAGAGACAAAGAATTAGTTATTTAGAACCTCTGATAACTAAAAATCATAAAATATCATAGCAAGCGTATTATAAGCAAAATTATGGTTGTAAGAGCTCTCTCATGCAAACAAGCAATGGAAAATTAATTTGATTTTGACTGTGTTTAATTCCAACTAAAGTAAGTTCATGTAATTCACAATGACAAAATGGCTACCACTAAAATAAACTGTCTGGGAAGAATTTATTTATATTCTTCTGTCTGTTTTACTTAGTCATAACATTTTTTCATTCATAAGATAATATGAACACAAATTACTTTTATGACATCCAATTTGCCTATATGAAGAGTATTCTTTGCCACACTTGAATCCTTTTGAATTCTTGTTATATTGGGAGCTTTTGCCAATTTCCCTGTTAAGACTTAAATACGGGGTGGAAGAAAGATTTCAATAGACTTATATGCTGATGTTCTTATATAAATGCATTTTATAGCCGGGGTCACAGTGAAATAGGACCTGATGTAACTTGATGTGGACATCCTCATGTTTACTGACACCGTAGGCAGAATTAGCTGACTTTATATGGATGAATAAAAATTAAAAAAGAAAGAAGAATACATCAGAGAGGACATCACCTTTTCTAATACTAGGATGAATTATTAAAAATGGTGAAGGGGGACAAGAAGAAAGCTTCATTGATAATAAATTAAATCAATCCTAAAAAGAGCTTTGCCTTAAACACTGAGCACTAGTAAGTGGATATGTGTTTACTCTCTGAGAAGTTGTACATGCTAAAAATATAAACAGGCTGTTTCCACTGAAATGAGAAGAAAATGTGATCAGAGGACGACTCCCCATTACTGTAACACTAGGGAGGCTGCAAAAGCAAGCAGAGTGAATCGGTTCTGAAAACTAACCCAAGAACTATGAAAAAGCGTTGCGGGGAGAAGTCTGAGTCATGGTGGAGGAGGGTGATTTGGTTCGCTGGGACTGCTCAAAATATTGGAAACAATGTAGCTTAAACAGCTGTTTATTTTCTGGCAGTTCTGGAGACCAGAAGTCCAAGATCAAGGTGTCTTCAGGGTTGGTACATCCTGAAGTTCTTAAGGTAGAATCTGTCCCTACTTTCTCCTGGCTTCTGGTGGCTGGTCTGCAATCCTTGGCTGGGAGACTCCTCACCCTACCTCTATATTCACATGGAATTCTCATGTGTGTGTGTGTCCATATCCAGATTTTCCTTCTATAAGGACACTGGTCATACTGGATTTAGGGCCCATCCAACTCCAGTGTAGCCTCACCTTAACTAATTATGTCTCCAATGACCCTGTTTTCAAATAAGCTCAGATTTTGAGGTACTGAAGTTAAGACTTCAGTATCTGAACACTGGGGGTCACAATTTATCCCATAACAGAAGACTGGACCCAAAGGGGGGCCAGATCCCATGATTATGAGAAATAGACTCAGGGAGTGGCCTCCCTCCCCCCGCTGTGTCCTTTTCCATTTTCCATATCGCACTGAGCCCCTCTTGTCCCACGCCAGACATGGATAGGGAACCTGTACCACAGCCCAGTGGCCAACAGAGCTGGCAGGATATATTCCCCGATGATTGTTGCTGTCACAAATCGCCACACATTTCATGCCTTAAAAGAGCATGAATTTATGATTTTGTATTTGTGTAAGTCAATAGCCTTGATGCCAGTATTTGATATTTTATGTTTATATACTTTTTTCTGATTCTTTGAGCTGAATATGAAATTTGAAAAGGATTTTAAAGCTTTCCTTTAGAACTTTATAATTCCAAAACTAGAACTAAGAAATTTTATATATATACAGATATAATAAGATTTATATGTTAAATTAATTAAGAAATTTTTATCTGTTTCATCATGTGCCTAGTTCTATGTAAGGCATTAAAAAAAGAAATATATACTGGGGCGCCTGGGTGGCTCAGTTGGTTAAGCAACTGCCTTCAGCTCAGGTCATGATCTCGGAGTCCCGGGATCAAGTCCCATATCGGACTCCCGGCTCTGTGGGAAGTCTGCTTCTCCCTCTGACCTTCTCCCCTCTCATTCTCAGTCTCTCACTCTCTAATAAATAAATAAATAAATAAATCTTAAAAAAAATATATATATATACATAAAATTAAATTGTTGCATATTTTATATAATATATAGATTTCAAACTATATATACAACTCAAATCATAAGAAATACTTTAAAAGAAGAAAGGTTAAATCTAGAATCTGTAAGGAAATAATGTGCAAACTACCTGAAGAAATACCATGATTCTTTTCAACATTTGTTCAAATCTTTTGAGAAGGGCTATGGAGGATTTGGTGTTTGATATGGGCCCTGAAGATATGCTAAAATTTGGTGAGACTCTACTGGACATGTACAGAATGTCCAATGAACAATGATGACTAGAAGCAAATAATCAGTTCTTTTGAACACCTAAAACTTAAAAATTTTGTTAAGATTAACATGTCAACATATTAGTTATAAAATCCATTTCCTTCCCTTTTTCATCTTCTAGAGGCACGTGCTTCCCCTGGCTTCTGGCCCCTTCTTCCATCTTCAAAGCCATCACCTCACTTTGACCCCTACTCCTGTCACAGAACTCCTTATCTTACTCTTTCCCTTTTAAGGACCCTTATGATTACATTGGACCCATCTGTATCCTCCTGGATAATCTCCCTGTCTCAAGATCCTTGATTTACTTACATCCACAGAATCCCTTTTGCCATGTAAAGTAACAAACTTACAGGTCTGGGTGTAAAGACCCAGACTTCTTGAGGGGGATCGTTATTTGAGGTCACATCAGAGTGTTGCCAGTACCAGTTGAGGGAGGGAGTAAATGTCACTGGCTCATTGGCCAGCAAAGAGTCTGGAACATTTCCTTATGTCCCGCATGGGTTCCCCCACCCTTTCACAAACTACTGAAAAGTTCAATATTCCTTACTGCTTTACTCAAGTACTTCTTGTGGTAGATACTTGTGATGCTCAGTACTATCTATATTCTCTTTCCTTCCTGAGCACGTGGAAGACTGTTCTTCCGGTGACCCTTCTTTCTTGCCAAATTTTTCCAGACCACAATAGTGAAAAACCCTAGATGTTTCTCCACCTTCCCCTTTCTACTGCTGATGGGGCCAATGACTATCAAGGTGGTTAAGATACTATCAAATTGAGTCCCTGAGGAACAATGTGGGACAGAGACTTCCCATTTGTGATCTTATCCTTACCTCATATATGTTTTAAGAGATTTTGTATGTGTGAAAAAAATGACCTTTTCTGGAGGATCAAGTCACTGCTATTTTAGGGTTCTTTGTCCGTATCATCTGCTATTCAACTGAACCATAATACATGCATTTTTTACTATGTTTTTCTTTCTACCAGACTGTGAGCTTTCGAGAGAGAGAGAACAATAGTTCTTTTAATCATATTATTGTGACAAAAGAATATTTGGCTTAAGTATGGTATTTGAAAGAGTAAAATAATTAGACAGTGCATTCTTGCTCATGTTTTGTCCTCAACTGTTCTGTTTCTCAAGTCTCTGTCCTCATAGAGAAAGGTTGAGTATATTTTGTAAACTGTGAATTTTTAAGTAATTCCATGGGCTTTCACAATGAAATTTTATCCATACATACTGGCTATAAAATCTTGTTATTCTATCAAATAACATTTAACAAAAGCAAGAGTTAAATTGGTACTTTTCAGTACTTTTCACAAGGTAAATGTGCTGATAAGAAAGAGAAGGCACCTTGAAAGCTTATTTTCATACCGCAAATGTATGAGTACTTATCTGCAAAGCATTTATGAGAGGGAGAAAAGCCAGCAAAAGGCAGAGGGTGGAGGAGACAGATAGTAGGCACGTGGAAGCTCTCCTGCTTCTGTGCTTCCAACAAGAAACATGGCATGGCCAATCTTTCCTGAGTGGTAGCAAGGAACGTGCTCGACTTAACCCAACGTCTAACTCGAGATAATATCCCATAATCTTGCAACAGAACAATCTAGTGAAACCCACTCTTTCCAGGGTGAATTCTTTATGTGTATGGATTCTGGACAATTAAGTAGATATGTAATGAAACAAGCATAAATCTCTCTGAAACATAACTTTACAGAAAGAATATTATGTTTACAAACTGAAAAAATATATAGGAACTTTCATAAACTTGTTGATTTTGCTCATTTTGTTTCAAACTCGAAAGTTTTTTCAGGACAAACAAGATTTTCTATGACTATTCTGAAGCATTTAAAGTAATTTATATTTAGGTTTATTCTGCGTGCTTTCTCCTGGGGACAGTCATAGGATAAACGTTTGAGGCACTACTCTCTTCTCTGAGTCTTTAGTGTAGAGTATTTTACAGTAACGTACATTGTAGGGTGGAGGTCTGGTAGAGATGGAGTAATTTATACCTCAGTCACATGTAGTTTTACTAGCTGTGTTTTCACTGATGGATGAAGACCCAACAATATCAAGGTAAGAGATTTAAAGACTATAATGATAGTGGTGCTCAAGAGAATTATCGATATTTTGGACTTATTTTAATCAATATTTGCATTATTCTGTACTTTCACATTTTTCAAAAGGAATATAAGTATACACATCTGAAGTTAAATGTCTAGGATTATAGAAAAAGATATTAGGATAAAGGTTTTTCTAAAGCCATAATTATATTGGAACCAGAGCTAAAAAGAAAGGAGATACTTTTTTTCTTTTGGTAATCCTTTATTATTTTGGACCTTGTCCTCTATCAGTTTCACTGATATAGGTAAGTGTATCCTATATAATTGAGTTGGTTCATAAATGAGTTTGTTGTTCTTAGCTTCTGATCTTATCTTGGCCAAGAATGTCCAAATTTGCTAAGCTGGAGCAAGAGTGTTCTTTAAAGTTTGCATCTTCTTAGCAAAGAGAACCAGTGTCAGAGCCAGAATATGCTGTTAGTGATAACCCGGAAATTAGATTTTCTGTAAGGCTCCAATGAGCTCATCAAATATTTAGAGAGCCTTATGCTAATAATCCTATCAAGGGATATGCTGCATTCAGCATTATGGGTGGTGGTAATCAAGCAGATGAAACCAAAGAATAGCTCTTTCATTTACTTCTGGTATTTCTGTTTGTCCTCTCATTGTGGAAATGTTATTTATCAAATCACTATTTCATCTTTATCATCATAGCCAGTGAAAATCAAGCGCTGATGGTTCTCCACAGTTTGACTCAGGTCCTCCTGGAACATTCCCCACTCAGAGCAAGGCTACTTCCTCTGGTCACAGCAATGCCACAGAACTTAGATGGACTGTTTGATCTAGTATGCCATTCCCCTGTCCTGAGGGATGCATTGTTATGGCAACAAGGAAACTTCTTCATCTCTTTCTTCTCAGTAACAAGACCCCTTATTCTGACCTTCCCCCCAGGAAGGATATAAAGGTTATTCAGAATACACCATCGCAAAATACAGTGCTCTGGCACAAGGGTTATTTTAAGACAAAGGCAATTGTTTTCCTAGAAGCAGACCCTAAATTCCCCTTGCAATGGCCCAACTCTCGCACTGTACCAGGAAGTGGGTACCAACGCTCCACTGGAGGTAGCGCTGCCCTGAGAAGATCCTACATCCTCAGACCTTTCTAGCGAGCCCTTATGTCCCACTGGTTTCTCCTATACATTTACTTTGCCCAGTTCGCACCTCTAAAAACCTGAACCCCTCTTCCTTTGTCTTGCTACTTCCCCATTTATGGATCAGTCCTGTTCTAACCATCCCTTTGAGTTACTCATTGCCGGGTTTTCCCTATTGTTTGGGGGCTGCAAGTGGGAGGGAATTAGTAAATTCTCTTTTTCTCTTGTGCTTTTCTTTTCTTTTTTGTGCTTTTCTTTTCTTAAAGATTTATTTATTTGACAGAGAGAGAGAGACCACAAGTAGGCGGGGGGGGGGGGGGGGGGGGGAAGAGCAGGCTCCCTGATGAGCCGAAAGCCCGATGCGGGGCTCGATCCCAGGACCCTGAGATCATGACCTGAGCTGAAGACAGAGGCTTTAACCCACTGAGCCACTGGGGCACAACCTCTTTTTCTCTTGTTAATCCACCTTTTGCTGGTCCAATTTTCAAGGCCTCAGGCACAGAACCTAGGGGAATAAAGGAGAAAGTTTCTTCCCCTTCCCATATAGAAGGCGTAGGGACATTGTGAAATATAATTAAAATATTTTCTTGGATGGGTGAGTAGGAGATCACAGAAATAAGATGAGTTTTGAAGGAAGGTGGTGCTTCATCATGTCTATAAATAAGACTTGGAAAGTTAGCACGATGCTGAGCTATAAAGCAGCAGGACAATTCTATGTTAATGGTGCAAAACGTCCCTTGAGGAATGCTTAAGAACGTTCTGTGACTAGAATTTGAAACCATAGGAATCCAGGGCTTTTCATTCTCTGGAGATCATCTGCCCATCTTTTTAAAAGGAATGACTGTGCCAACTCATCTCCATGTCAGGTTGCTTTTAGACCTGGGGATGTAGCTCAATGGTAGAGCATATGCTTTGCACGCATAAGGTCCCAGGTTCGATCCCTGGCATCTCCACGGCTTATTCCCGCAACTGTACTAACCTGATTTTTAGGCTTGCTCATTGAATATCATAGCATCCTTACCGTGGAAGGTACGTCATCAGCACTGCACATCAGTCTACATTCCAGGTGACATCTTACTCTATTAAATGAACTCTATGAAAAGCTTGTGTTGTGATAATATTTTCTTTCAGAATTAATAGAATCTTTTTATTAATCCAAAATAAAAACCCAGTCTTTCCAACAAATCTTTACTTCTCTACTTGATTCATTTACATTACTGCCAACATCCTATTTCTTTTAATAAAACCATACAAATGGTCAGGCAGACACTAACCCACTCCATCATGGGCATAGTCCACTTAAAGAGTGAAAACACAGCACACGTATTTAGAACACTTCTGATTTTCAAAGTATTTTCATATGCACTATCCTTTTAGTATTCACGGCACAGTTATAGGAGATAATGGTGCCAGACAGCCTCACAGACTTCACAAAGTAAAGAGACGTCTTTGGTGAGTCCCACTTCTTCTGCGTTATGGACCTATTTGAGTATTTGGTTGTGTGCTTTCCCCTGACATCTGAGTTGTAGCTCCCGTTCCCATTGGAACGGACTTGAGGTGACTCTCTTGCTGCCCATTAGCTTCCCTCCCCAGATGACACATGATGATGCTTGATGTGAATCAAGGTACCATTCTCCCTCTGTGTTGAGGATCCCCCCGGAAGTGGCCCTGCTCGCCTTTACTGTTTGCATTATGAATGAAACCGAAAGATCGATGTTCAACACTTAATTTGCCAGGATCTAAAGCCTTCAGATCAAAGACATTTTTAATTATGTAATACAAGGTTGTAAATGGTTTCATATTTCAGAGGAATATTAAAAAACTCCCTTAACTTATTCACCATCTTTGAGGAGCTATTAAACCTGAGAAGAGAGCAAAAGTTTCTCTAATTACTAACATATCTTACACATTTTACTGCTTCATTTGAGGTAGTATCTCCTCTCCATGTGCTCTCAAGGTCGACGTCCCCTATCTTGTGCCCAAGGATGCTTGGAAAGAGGAAGAGAAAGGTTACAGGTGCCTGCTCGGCCCCTGTCAGCACCACTTGCCCAAACTGTGTGACAGTCCCCATATTTTCTTGACACCCTCAACAACAACCTTCTTTTTCTTAAAGTGTGACTCAACTGTCAAGCTCTTGAACTAAACTCAAATACCATTTCATTGCTTATATTCTGGAAAATGCGAAGACTGTCATAGAGGTAAAACCAGAAACTGTAAAACAAATAAATAAGTATTGTATGTTTTCTATGCCATCGAGGACTGAAAAGAGAAAAAATAACCAAGTCATAGGACAGCTAGGGATACTAATAGGAACGCTGATGGTGACAACATGAGCTCCTTCATTCCTTACCACAACCTTATGAGGTAGGTGCTATCTTTAGCCCCATTTTAAAATTGAGGAAACTGATGAACTGGGATCCTGCACAATTGCTTTAGGTCATAGGTCGAGCCAAGCAGTGTGGCCACTACGCAGACCTGAGAATCAGTCTGGCCCTGGCACTGCAGAGCTGTGTAATGTCGAGAAATGGATCTGCCTCTGTGGGTCCCACAGATTACCCACAGATGGTCGCAGGCTGGAACCCAGACAGCCTGGGCTCTGGTGCAGGTTTGACTTCACACTCGGGATTCTGGCTAGACTAGGTGTCTGCGTGGGCTTTGTAGCCCCAGTGACCTCCGATAGTTTTAGAAAAGAGAGATAATAATATTTAGCTCAGAGGCATTTGAGGGAATCTGAAAAGTTGACTTATTTTAAATGCCTTAATTCCTGATACACTAACCATCAATAAATATGACTTCCTATTTTTTCCTCTATCAAATAAGAGAAAGATGACAGTCGAGGAGTCTTATCATTCCAAAACACGGATTCCAAGACAAACCCATTAGTTGGAGAATTAAGGAATATAACTAATGAAAAAAATATATAAATACGTGGAAATATAAATAATTTCAAAGTTATTGTGCAATATTTTAATGGAAGTGAATGGTAGAATTATTCAAATTAGATTCAGAGTATGGTAAACATGCTTTGAACTTGAAGAAGGGAAAGAACTCATAAATTAGTAAGGTTTGGGAATTTTTTTTAATAATTCTTTTTTTAAATATTTATTTATGTATTTGACAGGGAGAGAGGGATCACAAGTAGGCAGAGAGTCAGGCAGAGGGAGAAGGGGAAGCAGGCTCCCTGCCGATCAGAGAGCCCGATGCAGGGCTGGATCCTTGGACCCCGAGATCATGACCTGAGCCAAAGGCAGAGACTTTAACCTACTGAGCCACCCAGGCATCCCAGGTTTGGGAATTTTTAAGGACTAGGGAAATAGTGCAGGTATAGAAGACTGCATAGCCTTTTAAAGAGGTAAAAAGTGGGGGCGCTGGGTGGCTCAATAGGTTAAGCATCTGACTTTTTTTCCCCCAAATATGTTTATTTTATTTTTTCAGTATTACAAGAATGATTGTTCATGCACCACACCCAGTGCTCCATGCAATATGTGCCCTCCTCAATACGTACACACCATCAGGCTTGCCCAACCCCCCACCCCCTCCCCTCCAAACCCCTCAGTTTGTTGCTCAGAGTCCACAGTCTCTCCTGGTTCATCGCCCCCTCTGATTTCCCCTCATTCACCCTTCCCTTCCTTCTCACAATGCCCTCCACAATTTTCTTTATACTCCACACGTAAGTGAGACCATAAGATAATTCACTTTCTCCTCTTGACTTATTTCACTCTGCATAATCTCTTCTAGTCCCGTCCATGTTGATACAAAAGTTTGATATTCATCCTTTCTGATGGAGGCATAATATTCCATTGTATAGATGGACCACATCTTCCTTATCCACTCATCTGTTGAAGGGCATTTTGGTTCTTTCCACAGTTTGGCGATTGTGGCCATTGCGGCTATGAACATTGGGGTACATGTGACTCTTCTTTGTACTGCATCTGCTTCTTTGGGGTAAATAATGAGAAAGTATCTGACTCTTGATTTTAACTCGGTTCATGGTCTCAGGGGTGTGGGATTGAGCCTCCTGTTGGGCTCACAAATCAGCACAGAATCTGCTAGAGATTCTCTCTCCCTCTGCCTCCCTTACACCCGCCTCCATTTGCACATGCGCTTTCTCTCTCTCTCAAAATAAATAAATAAATAAAATCCTGAAAAGAGAGAGAGACAAAAATGTGCTCACCAACCACCATGTGGCAACATGTGCAGAGGAGGCCAGACAGCACAAGAATTTGGAGATGAATGTATCAATGTTTGATAGGAGTAGAGCAGGGAGTTAGTAATAATACAGGGTCAGGGAGTGGGAGATAAAGCAGGAATGGAAACTTGCAATCCAAGTTGGGGTGGCTGTAGAAGTCCTCAATGCCGGTGATAAGGGTTAGACCTCACTGCTTCTTACGTTTTCATTTCCTCTTCTTGATTCCTGTAATGCTCATTTTGGAATCACTCTCTTCCCCAAGTTTCCTTAGGCCTGCCAGCCACTGTCTCGTGCCCCTCCACTGAACACTCAATGTCCCATGCTTCCTTTTACCGCAAAATTCATCATACTCGACTGCAACTTATGAACTCTTTGCCTCTTCTAATGACTGTGAGCTCCTCAAGAATGGGGATCATCTCTTACTCATCTTTATGGTTTTTGTAGCAAGCTTTACATTACAGTAGTTGTAGATTTATAGAAAAGTTGAAAAGATAAGACAGTCTCCATGTACCTCGGCACACAGTATCCCTTACTGACATCACTTATCAGTAATGGTACCTTTGTTAAAATGAATGAAGCTCTACCAGCACATAATTAACCAAAGTCCATAATTTATTCAGGTTTTCTTGGATTTTATCTAATGTCCTATTTCTGTTCCAGGATCCTATCCAGAATGCAGCATTACATTTAGTTGTGTGTCTTTTTAGTGTTTTCTCCAGTGTGACTGGTTTTCAGAAATTCTTTGTTTTTGATGACCTCTACAGTTTTGAGGTCAGATACATAGCAGTACTAGTCAGGTATATTGGAGGGTGCCCTTTTATTGGAATTAGTCTGATGTTTGTCTCATAAGTAGAATACTGTTACATGTTATTGGAAAGAAAAGCATGGAAGTAAAATGCAATTTTCATGACCTCATCTCAAGGCTATATACTATCAAATACTTATCATTGTTAATATTGACTTGATCACCTGGCTAAGATTTTTCAGATTTATCTACTGTTCCCCAACTTTCTATACTATATCATATTCTTTGGAAGGAAATCACTATGTGCAGCTTACATTCAATGAGTAGAGAGTTAGGCTCCCCTTTCTGTAGGATGGAGAACCTATACATTATTCTGAATTATTTGGTACAAGAATTCTTTACCATTTATTAATTTATGCAATCATTTAGTTATCAATAAGTACTCATGGCTATTTATTTTATACCTTGGGTTATAATCCAATGTAACTCTTTTTTTTTTTTTTTTTTTGGTCAATTGGCTCTTGTTTTGGCTATCGGGAGCTCTCCCAGTCAGCCCTCTCCCATGGACACACCCTCATACGTGTGCACTTGTGTGTGGTCAGCACTTCCTTACTTTCTGACACCACAAGGTATTGCAGGCTCATTCTGCATATTTTCTGTCTCAGTCCTGGAATCAGCTATTTCTCCAAAGAGCTCTGGATTTTTGTTTGTTGGTTCCTTTTGCTTTTGTTTTGTCTTATTTTTGTTTTTGAGAATGGTATTAGAAGCCAAGATTCAGGAGCTCAGAGTGCTGATTACCCCTGGGGCTTCAGTTTTTTGAGATCATCTCACCTGCCTAAGCAAGAAAATATATGTGTATATATAGTGATGCATGAATATCTACAAATATTTCTAGATGTAACCATCTGTATTGTATTGAGTGAAACATGAGTTTCTACTGATGTCTCCACCTCTAATGCATTACCATGTGGATGACTCTAGCCTCCTTTCCTTGCTTATCTGTAAAGTCCTACCCTACCCATTGAGGAATCTATCTACGTACATATTTGACAGTGTTTACATGTACCAGAATTGTGACAGTGGCATTATAATTGTTAACCTGTATACCACACTGAAAAACAACTTTATCAACCAGAAGGCAGTATTTAGATGCAGTTCCTTTTGCTTTTGGTCATGCAGATTCCACCCATTTCCAGAGTTACTTAGATGAGCACCTTCCCTCAGCCCCCTGTGTGAGGTTGTTTCAAACATTTGTAACAGACAGAATCTCTTGTCACGGTATCAAGTTCCTTCCTGGAATGACTTATCTTCCTAATGATTTTCTAATTTGTATACTTTTTGTCATGAAGTTCTGTAGGTTTGGAAAAATGAACTACATCATGTATCTACCATCACAGTATTGTACAAACTAGTACAAATTCCTTAAATCTGGGTCACCTGGATGGCTCAGTTGGTTATGTGTCTGCTTTTGGCTCAAGTCATGATCCCAGGGCTTGGGCTCACTCTCTCTCTCTCTCTCTGACAAATAAATAAATAAATAAATAAATAAATAAATAAATAAATAAAGTCTTAAAAAAATTCCCTAAATCTCCTGTGCTTCACCTAGTCATCCTTTCCATCTCCCCACAAAGCTTGGGGCAATCACCGATCTTTTTATTGGCTCTATAATTTTGCTTTTTCTGGGATATGATATAATTGGAACAATACGGTATCTCTCTTTTTCAGACTGTCCTATTTAATGTATCTATACACACATAAGATTCCCCCATGTTTTCCAAGGCTTCATCGCATATGAATAATTGAAACAAGTGACAAATATAGATGTATATATGGAGTATAGATGGAGTATATTTTCATCTACAGTGGTTATCATGAAACACGAGGCACCAGGAGGCACTTGGGGTTTATTATTATTATTTTTAGTTGTTTGATTTGCTTTGATCTTTGTTAGAGCAGATGCATAGTACTGGAGTCCCTGAGCATTGGTGATTTATGGGCACAGATTAGAGTCTTCCAGGCTCCCAGAGAAACATGCAGAATATACGTGTACACATATAGACATGAATGGGACCTATATCTATTTATTTTAAAGTTATTTCCTTTAATATCCATATTTATGTTGAAATCATAGCTCAAGCTATATTTGCTAGCTGTGATAACAACTTAAATGTCTTATACTAACTATCAAAAATCTATTGTTGAATTAAGAATTGCTAGTATTATAGAAGAAATAGCAGCTGCTTGTGGTGATTTTGATCTCTTGTTTTAACTTTGATAGCAAAAAACTTGAATATATTCCATAAATTCTGAAATATAGAAATAAGTGTATCTCGAATAATGATGTGGAGAAGTCACCAATAAGCACCTTTAGTAAATTGCAAATTATCATCTATTACAATGTCCAGAAATGTAAGCTTCAGAGAGAGTGGCAATTCTCCCAGAACTTGGATACTTGGAAGGGTGATTCAACCGAGTCCAAACTTTGATCTCAGCACTGTGGATAGTGTTCTGGATAGCAATCACAGGCAAGGAAGTGGGTCATATTGCCACTCTGAGAATAGGATTTTTCCACTAACTTCCTGATGGATGAAAAAAGTATTCTGTGCCAACCTGCTTATCTTAACCTACTTTTAATTCTTCTTCTTCTATAGAAACACAAAAATCTGTTCCCTAATGAACAATGTATCTCTCTACCAGTAAGTCCGAGCGTCATGCATGCTGATGCTCAGATTCAAGGTTATGTACAGAGGAGGCTGTTGGATACTTGCAGGGACTGGGTGACACCCAGGGCTTTGCACATAACTTCCCAGAGCTCCCGTGCTGCCATTAATGCAACTATGGCTTCCTCCATGGGCCCTCATTTTTAGTCCCTCCTGGGCACAGTGTCTCCCAAGCTTGCCTGCTTTCTCTAGTTCTTGTATAAAACCCCCCTACTCTGTAACTTGCAATGACTTTTCTTTCTGACCACATTTATACTAATGTACTGAAATAAACATCTTTCTTCAAAGGAGTTGAGGATTTATTTACACATTTGTAGATTGTTACATTTGTATATGTATTTACCTAAAAGCAGAAAAAAGTGAAACTGTGGTTACATATTGATGGGTTATTTTTCATAGAATTTGCATGCTTTGGTGAAAACAACTTTAAAATGCCATAGATTTTACTGTATTTTCTATTACTGTAAACACGTTATATGTAAAGAAAAATTAAAGAAGCACAATTAAGTATTCTCACCTGATGTAAAGTAAACACCCA
Organism: Nasua narica; assembly: GCA_028533885.1. Lineage (NCBI taxonomy): Eukaryota > Metazoa > Chordata > Mammalia > Carnivora > Procyonidae > Nasua > Nasua narica. Next base: position 76,100,957 of record CM052808.1, on the reverse strand, counting down.
AGAAGGTTGTGTTTGTGGTCATTACAAAGTACATGAAGCATATAAGGTATAAAAATATATGTTTCTATATGTAGCTCACAATTTGTAGCCAATTGAATACATGTATTGCAAACTACTTGCAAGGTAGAAAATTTAACAAATTATTTCTCACTTTCATTCAGACATGAGTATGGAACAAAGTTACTAACCATGATTAATATTGATTTTGTCTTGAAATTTCCTTCATCTACACAACCAATGCTCAAAACCTAGATTTCAAAATATGTGTTTTTATTGCTCAATTTGCATATTCAAGAAACAGTAGTTGAGGTTGCTACATGGATTTCTACTTAGTAAATCTTGTGAGCCAAGACAGAAAGGGAAAATAGCAGTCCCATCTATCAAGAAAAAGATTTAATTTTCAGCTATCAAAGTTGCAGTGCAGTCTGTAATGTGGGGCTTGTACTGAACATGCCCTTCACATGTTATTTTGCTATTTTATGGTTTCTATCATTTCTAAGACTGCCACGCATAATGATGTCAAGTAGAATTCCTCATTCTTGCTATTGTCACTCACAGCCCACTTGATAAACAGTAATGGATAGGATAGAAGGTGAAAAAAATGCTTTTTCCAAAATTAATGGGAGCCTTATGCATTGTTATCTATTTCTTTTGATCACAGAAATGTACTTTTCTTTTACACATATGTCAAACTAGGAAAAGGTGGCCACATTTCAATGGAAAGCTCTTCTGTACTACCTCACCTTTGTATGACACCTCTCTTGGGGTGACCCTCAATACAGACCGAGTAAAATACACTAAACTTGGTGATGTCCTTGTGTTTACAGATCACGTTACTGCTTCATCCAGGGATAATATTCTGGACCATGCAACTCGGACTGCAGTGAACATAGAAATGTCCAACTGGGTTGCCTGGGTGGCCCAGTCAGTTAAGTGTCTGCCTTTGACTCAGGTCATGATCTCAAGGTCCTGGGATCAAGCCCTTCACTGGGCTCCCTGCTCCTAGGGAGCCTGTTTCTCCCTCTCCAGCTGCCTCTGCTTGTGCTCTCTCTCTCTCTCTCTCTGTTAAATAAATAAATAAAATCTTAAAAAAAAAATGTATGACTGTAAGATGCCATTAAGCAAGACATTATTAAGCCCAGAGATTCTGTTTCTCTATGAAGCAGGAATTAAAAAGAAGTATTTGAAGTGGACCTTCCCTATTAATAATACATGTTTAAACTTGCTTTTGTGTGATATTAATTTTAACTCTCTTGAGATAGCAGTTCTATTATAATGGTGTTTCTGATAGCTCTAAGACTTCTTTAGGGATATCCAGTTAACATTCCAAAATTATAGATTCTTCTGTTTACTAGTATTGAAACCGGGATGTAATTTTTTTGGAATAATATTTGCATTTTTGAGCAATTCAGTTTTTAAGATTTATGTTAGAAACAAATTGATCCTTCAGTAGTGATGACAGATCTTTAAGTAAACTGTCATGTGGGAAGATTAAATATAATATATGCCTTCTCCATATATTATTACTCAATTCCCAAAGCAAATAAGAAGTCTGAGACAACTTTATATCTCTTACTTAAGTAAGTAGATTTACATGATTGAAATAATTATTGTTGGGACGCCTGGGTGACTCAGTTGGTTACGCGGCTGCCTTCAGCTCGGGTCATGATCCGTGAGTCCTGGGATCGAGTCCCACATCGGGCTCCCTGCTCCGTGGGGAGCCTGCTTCTCCCTCTGCCTCTGCCTGCCACTCTGCCTGCTTGTGCTCTCTCTCTCTCTCTGACAAATAAATAAATAAAATCTTAAGAAAAAAAAAAGAAAGAATTATTGTTTCCCCTCCCTTGACATAAAAATAATAGGCAGCAAAGTACTTAAAATCCAAAGAAAACAGAATATTTTCCTTTTTATTTTATTTTTTTAGAGATTCATTTATTTATTGAGAGAGAGAACCCACACTGATGAGTGGGTGGGGAGGGGCAGAGGGAGAGAGAGGGAGCATCCTCAAGCAGACTCTGGGCTGACCACGGAGCCTGACGCAGGGCTCCATCCCATGACCCTGAGATCAGGACCTGAGCTGAAACCAAGAGTTGGGCACTCAGCCAACTGAGCCACTGAGAGACCCTGAATATTTCTCTTTTTAAAATCTTACTTATGAAGTGGAGCAAAAAGTAATGGATCCAGGGTAATATGTGCAGAGGATAACAAGTACAGAGGATATCAGAACTCTTAATGTCCTTGGGTATTTTGCCAGGAAGTAAATATCAATGATTATCATGCCTCTAAGAGAAAATTCAGCCCATATATGGGCATGTTCTTTTAAACTTATCAATCATGCCATTGCTATTCATTTTATACTCTTGCGATGTTTTAATAAAACATTGGCTTATTATTGAGGGTAACAACTGCTAACACTGAAGCATCACTAATAATTTTTTCCTTCGGTATCTTCCCTACACCTATGAACTTAAATGGAGAAAACAAAGCAATTAAATTGTCACATATTTTTTTTTTAGATTTATTTATTTATTTATTTATTACAGAGTGAGAGACTGAGAATGAGAGGGGAGAAAGTCAGAGGGAGAAGCAGACTTCCCGCAGAGCTGGGAGCCCGATATGGGACTCGATCCTGGGACTCCGGGATCATGACCTGAGCCGAAGGCTGTTGCTCAACCAACTGAGCCACCCAGGCGCCCAAATTGTCACAGATTTTTAATGGATTACCAATATGATTGCTTTCTTTGGAGTTAAATGGGTTGCGATGGGTATCGCTTCTATCCCAATATGTGACAAGTCTTATTTATGTGCACAGAAATCTGTAAGAAAAATGACTAACTTTTGAAAATAGGTGTAGTTACAATTTTATACACTACAATTTTATAAATCAAATATTGCACACTAATACGCAGGTATAGACATTAAAGCATTGGTGTGCATGGTATTACTCTTTTGAGTCTTTATATTTTAATAATGTTTTAAGGTCTCGGCGAGAGCTCACTCTTTCTACGACAATGATAACTGGTACATTTATTAAGCAACAGAATATAGTGTTCAAGTGCATGATCTCAAGAGCCAGAATCTCCGGTCCTCCATTAATAGATATGACCTTCAACTACTTATCTTTTGTGTATCTCCATTCTCTCAATGATTAAAAGGGGGAATGGGAGTATGGATATGGAGCTATTGTGAGGGTTCAGTAAGCTAATACATGAAAACCACTTTGAAGAGTGACACGTAGTGATTTATAATTGCCAATCACTGCTCTTTCATTTGATTTTATCAAAACCGTTAGTTGGTAATTGTACCTTTGCACTTTTTGAGATAAAAATCTGAAATTAACCCATTTTAATTTACTTGCCCAAGGCCAAATATCTTGAACGAATTGTAGCCTGGATTATAACCTAGATTATATGATCAAAGTCCATGGATTTTATTTCTAGGCTGTAATTTCTCAATCCATATGCATTTTCTTTCCTTCTTTTATTATCCTTGGATTTTATATGTTACAGTTATGGCACTGTTCTGAATTTACCTATGCACTGCTTTATAGATACTCTTCTCCATAGATTTTATTTTATTTATCCACATAGGTTAAAATCTCATCAAAGGAATGGGTTGTGCCTCAACAGCTTTTTCAGAGTCTGTACTATTGTCCTGAAGGAGTAGTATTTGCTTGATACACAAGATTTTATTGGCACAATGCCAGAAAGATATGCTTTCAAAATATACAAATTTAATTACAAATTTCTGTAGACTTTTTCTGAAATGTTGGCAAATATATTCAGCACAATTAGATTTTCCCTCCATCAGCCACCATTGTACCCTTCCTGAAAGTTTTTGATGCATAGATTAAAAGTTGACTAGAGGAATCTTGCACAGCCGTAACAAGAGGGAAAAGTATATTACTCTAAAAGAAAAAAAAAAAGATGTTGCTAATTCCACCTGGCCAAAAGGCATGTGTAATAATTTAGTTGCACAGCACAAATGACATTCAAAATCTGTGTTCTCTTTAGTTGCCAAGTCTAAGCTTGCTTCATAAAATTCGAGTTACTTGGAGTGATTCTGAATTATAAAATGGTAGTCTGCAAAGAATATCTGTGCTCTAACCTCTAGTATAATAAATGTGGGATGTATTTATTCAGGGTAATCCAGAATAAAATATACTTCCTTGAATTAGCAAGCTATTGACAGCACATAAAGGGACAGAGAACTGAATACCTTGTCTCAGGCAGCTGAATACTTATTATATCATATTTTGCATTATGGAGGCAATAAATCAAAGAGTCTAGTGAGACTAAGAGTGAGGTATAAAAGCCTTAGTAGCGGTAACCTATAACTTGACCTGTTTCCTGAACTTTAGGTAGGTATCTATGTTCAGCAGCAGTTATAAAGGACTGCAATGAGTACGAGGGTATACTTACTTAGAGTAAGAGAAAATAAAAAACGTAATTTGAACATAGATATTCCTAACAGCATGTGCTAAATCTTCTTTATGAGAAACATTTTAATAAGGCCATGAAAAAATGTAATTGAGATAAAATACGATCATTAATGCACATGGTTGTGCTGTATTAATTTATATACATATATCTAATGCGATCTGTTTCCTAAAGCTCCCTTTTAAAGATAAATTAGATGCTAAAGTTTTAAGCAAACAATGTCATTTATGTTTCAGCTTGAAAATAAAGGACATTTTTAAAAGGTCTGATCTGAATTATAGTAGGTGTTTACTCACTACAATATGTAAAGCTCTTAACAGATGAAACACTTTTTCTTCATCAACAAGAAAGTTCAGTGTTATAGAAATAAGAATATTTCTAATACTGGACCATCTCTTATAAAAGAAACAGTAAATCTCACTAAACAAAATTTAAAAACACAAAACTCATCCATTAGCACTATTTTATCAGCTAGTAAAATGTCTAAAATGGACTTTAATAGCTAAATACGATCCATAGGACACACACTCATTTCTTATTTAAATTTTGGCACTTCTTCTTGAAACAATGATCATTTATCACATAATCATCTTCTAATGGCACACTATTCTGTGGCATAGCCACTGCAGACATATTGTGACATACTTTTCTTCTCACAATTTTGAGGATACATATTTAAAATAATTTAGTGACTGCATCAAGTTTGAATTTAAAAATTTAAATAAATATGAATTGCAAGAAACAGACTCTTAACTATAGAGAACAAACTCAAGGTTACCAGAAGGGGGTCGGGGATTGGTGAATTAGATGAAGGGAATTAAGAGTATACTTATTTGGTGAATTAGATGAAGGGAATTAAGAGTATACTTATTTGGAGCATAAGGAAAAACACTCGGGGCATTGTGAGAAGGAAAGGAAGGGTGAGTGGGAGGAAATCGGAGGGGGACATGAACCATGAGAGACTGTGGACTCTGAGCAACAAACTGAGGGTTTTGGAGGGGAGGGGGAGGGGGGGTCAGGTGAGCCTGGTGGTGGGTATTGAGAAGGGCACATATTGCATGGAGCACTGGGTGTGGTGCATGAACAAATAACCTTGTAACACTGAAAAAATAAAATAAAAGTATTTGGGGGAGAAAAAAGTACACTTATGATGAGCATGAATGTATAGAATCATTAAATCACTATATCATACATCTGAAACTAATATAACACTATATGTTAACTGCACTGGAATTAAAATTTAAAACCTAATACAAAATGAATTGCAATGTCATTGAAAATCACTCACGCATTTATTGGCGTCTGGAATATTTTAAAAAGAAATTCAGGTGGCATATGGCAGAGATGAATTAATAAAATAGAAATGTTATATGGAGCAACAATAAATAAGGAGAAAGCTTTGCAAAAATTCTGGGTTTTGAAAGGGGTAAGATTAATTAGCCAACGGGTTGGAAACAGGTTGGAAAACAGGTTGGAAAAATATCCAGCTCAATGCTAGCCTTTTTTAAATGAAATGTCTTCTGTCAAGTTCACATCACATATGAACTCTACCATCAATAACTGGTTTTTATGTTCTTTACACATATATTATCCAGTATTTCCTATTCAATATGTGTCTTGTGTATCACTGCCCTTCCCTTAAAACATGAGGAAAATGGCCTCCCCTCACAGCATGGAATCTATACCACTGCCTACTTGGCTTCTGAACCTACCCAGTTGGCCAAATTCTCACCATCTTCCAAATCCTTTATTCTTTCTAAAAGGTCCCTCCATATCCCACCTTAATCGAAACCTCTTTTTCCCCATAGATAACAAATTCCCTCCACCTCTTAAAATCTCATTATTGTACCTCCCATATTCCTAAGGATCACTGCCCTTTTCTATTTACACTTTGATCCCATGTAATTATTTTTTCACCTTAAAAAAAGGTGTGGTGATCCTTACAATTGGGTATGAATTATTTTTCTGTTGCTACCATAACCGATTGCTACAAGTTTATCAGCCCAAAACAAGACACACTTCTTATTTCATAATTCTGTGGGACAGGAGCATCATCTGTCTGGTGAGCTCACCTGGGTACTCCACTGAACATTTCGTAAAGCCACACTCAGATGTCTATCAGTCTGTGCTCTTCCTGGCAGGGTCTGGGGGAGGATCTGTTTCTAGCATAATACAGCCGATTGGTAGAATCCAGCTCCTTGCTGACATAGTTATAAGGTCCTCGTTTATTTGCTGGCTATCAGCTGGGGTGTCTGACCTCAGATCTTAAAGGTTGTTACATTGCTTGACATGTAGTCCCCTCCCCCATCAAAGCCAGCAATGGTATGCCAACTCTCCCTTGAACTTTGAATCTCTCACACTCCACCTTCTGTTTTTAAGAGCTCATGTGCTTGCTTGAACCCACCTGGAAAATCCTTAAATTCTTCTGATCAGTAACCCTAACCACATATGCACAGTTCCTTTTGCCATGAAAGGTAAAATATTCATCATCTCAGGGATGGAGTGTGGAATTGCCATACGCCTGGGCTCTTCTCTTCTATTAGCTTTTTCATCATTTTCTCTCATTAATGAAAGATTTGGGTACAAATTTCACACTTAAATTTGTCATTCCTAGTCGAGATGATTTTAAGCTCCAGGATAATGTCATAGCCACAGTCTTTGGCTCTTCATCTCCACTAAGCTTCTCAGTCTGTAGGTGTTCTGTAACAATTCCAGACTCATCAATTCTTGTAAAATAATGTTTAGGGTTCTTCTCTGGTCTTAAAATTTTACATTTTGTGTCTCACTTCCCTACGTCTGCCTAAAAGCCTTGCAAACTCCAGTGCCTGGAAGCTTCTGCTCTCCCCTGAAATCATTCCCTTTCATGTTGGAGGTTTCCTTATGTCAACTATTCTTCTGCCCATACTAAAAACCTTTCGTTCACTGTTCTTCAATATACTCTATGCTCTGAGACTAAAATCTACTTGAATCTGGTTTGGCGCCTTCTTCATGACCATACTCAGGTTTCTCATTGTTATTTAAAAAGTATATATACAATACAGGTTGATACCAATGAGAAAGAAAGAACACCAGACTTCAGCTGGGTCCTCAGTATCACCAGCAATCCTCCTACATCTCCTAGTGAACTTTTGCTTCTGCTCTCCAATATGATGTTTTAAGTGTTCTCTCTTATCTTCAGTCTCCAACTCCACAACTGTCTCCTTCACATGATATTTGTAGACAAATATCTCACATACATAGATGCAAAAATCCTCAGCAAAATATTAGCAAAACAAATTCAACAATGTATGAAAGCAGATACATGTGACAACCAAGTGGGATTTATCCCCAGGTTCAATATTCAAAATTCAATTTATGCAATCCATAAACAGCCTAAAAAAAATCACACAATCATATCAATAGATGCAGAAAAATCATTGACAAAATCCAAAAGGCATTCATAATAAAAATTCCCGGTAAACCAGGAACAGAGGGAAACTTACTCAACTTGGTAAAGAATATCCACAAAAAACCTGCAGCTAACATCATACTTAATGGTGGGAAACTCACATCTTTTCCCCTAAGATAAAGAATGAGGCAAGGATATCTCTTCTTTCTCAGTTCTTACTAACATTGTATTGGAAGTAATGCCTAAAGGAATAAGACAAGTAAAGGAAATGAAAGGTATATAGACTAGGAAAAGAGAAATAAAACTTTGTTTGCAGATGACATGATAGTTTAGGTAGGAAATCTGAAAGAATCAACAAAAAACTTCTGGAATGTGCTAATGATTATAGGGAAGTTTCAGGATACAAAGTTATTAGACAATAGTTAATTGTTTTCCTATATACTAACAATGAACAAATGGAATTTGAAATTAAAAATACAATATAATTTATATTAGCACCTCCAAATATGAACAATTTAAGAATAAATCTAACAAAATATGTATATGATCTATATGAAGAAAAGCATAAAACTAGGATGAATAAAATGGAAAAAGAATTAAATTAATGGTGATATATCTTATGTTCATGGATAAGAAAATCAACAATATCAAGATGTCAGATCTTTTCAACTTAATCTGAAGATTCAATGCAATCCCAATCAAAATTCCAGTGAATTATTTTGTGGATGTTGGCACACAGATTCATAAGGGGAAGCAAAAGACCCAAAGTAGCTAACATGATATTAAAGGAGAACAAAGGTGAATGGATAAATAAACTCTGCTATATAAACTCTGCTAAATAAACTCTCCTATATCCAGACAATGGAATATTATTTATTGCTAAAAAGAAATGAGTTACTAAACAATGAAAAGACATGGAGCACCTAAAATACATATTATGAAGTGAAAGAAGCCAATCTGAAAAGGCTATACACTGTGATACCAATTATATGACAATCTGGAAAAGACAAAATTATGGAACAGCGATCTTAAGCATATCTACAACCCACTAAGAAGATTAGTGGGTTTTTAGGGATTGACTAGTAGGGGTTGGGGGGGAGATAAATAGTTGGAGTCCAGAAGATTTTTAAGACAGCGAATATACTCTGAATGTTACTATCGTGGTGGGTACCTGTCCTTTTCTGTTTGTTTGAGGCAAGAGTGAACCCAAGGGAAATTATTGACTTTGGGTGATTATGATGTGTCAATGTAGGTTCATCAATTGTAACAAATGTACCACTTTGGTAAGGGATGCTAAGAATGGGGGATGTTGTACATTTTTGTGGGGCTGAAGGATATATGGGGAATCTCTGTACCTTCCTCTTAATTTTACTGTGAACCTAAAGCTTCTGTGAAAAATTAGATTTTTATTAAAGAATAATAATAATAAATAATAAATAATAATAATAATAAATAATATTATTTATTATTATTTAATAATATAATAATAAATATAATAATAATAAATAATAATAAATAATGAAAATAAAAATAAAGAATTTTTATTAATTAGATTTTTATTAATAAAGAATTTTTATTAAAGACTGTCTAGGTCATCTGTAGACAGAACTATAAACATAAGTGATACCCAAAGTTTTGTTTTGTTTTGTTGGCTTGCTTTACTGATATTAATTTAAAAATATAAGAAACCTACATGAATTTAAAATAAAACCATACATAAAAAATGAAAAGTAAGTTTAGAGGATTATTTTATAAAAACCAAATGGGATAAGAGGAAAAAAATCTTGACCAAGGTGTCAGAAAATAGAAAACCAAAAAAATGTAAAACCTCTCTTGGGAGGTAATTAAAGACCTTCAGCTCAGGGTGACCATGGATATCCAACAAATCTCTTTCTCATTTATTTTCAAGGTCCTGGGCTGATGGGATAAATAATTTTCATAGCTGGAAACAACAGCATGATAGGGGATTTGAAATTGCCTGCATGCTGTACATAATCCTGTCTTCTTGAGTTGCAACGGCATCATTGAATAAGGAGGAGTACAAATCTGAGTATCTTTCACCAATGTAGAGTAAGAGAATAACGACTTATTAGTTAAATATTTCTATCTCATCCCTCCTTTTGTAAAATGTTTGAGGAATGAGCATGTGTTTCAGAATTCTCACTTTAGAACTGTTAACTCTGGGTTTTAGTTAAAATTACGTTTGGATCCATCTGGCGTTGCAGAAGTAAAAGATCTTCTCTTCAGTCAAAAGGGAAAACACATTGATCATATGCTTTTATCATGCTGGAAAGCTGAATGTTTTCCATTTTTTATTAAGTAGGAACATAATGAACAGCACGATCAGAGCACAACTTATGGTCGCAAACCACAGGACTTGGCAAGCACAACCCCTCATGGATTTTGGAGCACTTACACTCCCACTACCCGCTTGGATAACTGTACATGGAAAACCATCTAACTTTCCAGTTGGTGCACCAAATACCCATGAAATGATATCCCAAGGGTGGTTGTGCCTTAAGGCCCATATGCTCTAGCATCTGTCTTATTTAACTCATCTTCCAACCTCCAGGGTAAACAGGGCAACTTGCTACTGGGGTCACATGAGCAAGTTTGACAAAAGTCAAACTTTTTCTCTGCCCTTGTGTTTCACATAATGAGAAAGACAAAACAGACGGTAGAGAAAAAGGGAATGTCCAAAGAGAATGTTATCATTCTTACCTTGGTGTTACTAAATGGCAAAGGAGAAGGGGTTATTCTCTTTTGAAAAATAATGGTCTACTTTGCAGGTGAAATGTTTTCATCAACTAATGATCTTAATAGAAACCAGTATGGCTTGGGACGCCTGGGTGGCTCAGTTGGTTAAGCAGCTGTCTTCGGCTCAGGTCATGATCCCAGGGTCCTGGGATCGAGTCCCACATTGGGCTCCTTGCTCAGCAGGGAGCCTGCTTCTCCCTCTGCCTCTGCCTGCCACTCTGCCTGCTTGTGCTCTTTCTCTCTCTCTCTCTCTCTCTGACAAATAAATAAATAAAATATTAAAAAAAAAAAAGAAACCAGTATGGCTCTAGTTTAGTGGTTTAAGTTAATAAGTGGGAAGATATTTTATTTGATTAATTAATAAGTTAGAAGAATGGGGAAGAGAGAATGTCTGTTGGAGGTATTAAGAAGATACATGTTGGGGTGTTTTGCTCTTTCTTGTAAGTGTTTTCACTATTAGACAAGTCACAACAATTTTATTCCCTAGTTTTTCCAGAGTGAAGTTTATGTCCCTCCTCTCAGTCTTAAGATGGCACTAACATCAGATTTCATTGACAGTCTTCCATGATAAGCTGGTTTGTGATAATTTTTTGTTTCCTTTTATTGATATACAGCAAAAACAATTTGGAGTATGGTCCATGGAGTCATGGCACATAGGCTTCTCAGAGCACATGACTTGAAATATACAAGGGAATAAGAGTTAATGGGCTCAAAACACTGGCTCTGACATGGATGACAGACAGAACAGCGATCTTAAGTATGTCTACAACAGTTGTGGGAACATATCTACCAGATGCTATAGCTTTGGTAGCCAGATGCTTCCAGTTCTCTACATCCAATTGCTAGGCACCAAACATCTGTTTTTAGTTTTGCATTTGGCACTTTCCTCCCGTCTTTAGCAGTGCTCTTTCCTACCCAAGTTAGGTGGCCCAAGGCTCCCCTGGTCCTCTTTGTACCTTTCTGATGCTCCTTTCATCTCTTTGACTTTATCCTTTTCTTCCTCCCAGTCTCCTCCCATGTTCATGTTCAGGGTGGATGCTGGCCTCATTTTTGGAACTTTAGATTCTTTCATCCAATTCACACCTACACCTCAGCCTGCCCGAAGCACTCAACGTCTGAGTGGAACTCACGCTTTGTTTCTGTACTTCCCCATTGAATGCAGAATCTCAGCTTAACTGGTCTTTCTTAGAACTCACAGTGGCCCCTTCGTCAGATCAGTTATTCAAATGGAAAACCATGATATCATTGTAGATGCCTCTCTTCACTTGCCTACCTTCGATTGATCATCACAAAGTTCTGTTGTGTCTGCCTTTGACCTATTTCTGAGTTGCTTTTCCTACACTCCAACTTCACTGTTCTATGCTAAGATTGATTCTTCTCTTACTAGGCTTCTCTCTCTGCTATCCCTGCCTTTCAGACCATATATCCATAATCATTGACTTTTAGGTCTTTTTTGTTAAATACAAATTTACTCATACAGTCAGTCTTTCTGAAATCTTTATTATATCCCATTGCTTTGGAGTTCAGTTCCAGTGTTCTCAGTGTGATCTGTATGAGGCCATTATCACATGCTCCTATCCAATGGCAATCATTATCTGTTGTTGCATAAAATATTATATCAAGGTTTAATGGCTTAAAACAATGGATATGTACCTTCCCAGAGATTCTGTGGTGACAATCCAGGGCACAGCTAAGCTGGTGCCTCTGGCTCAGAGTCTTTCACCTAGCTGCATTCAATTTGTCCATCAGCCTGTAGTCATCTTCAAGTTTAATTGGGTTTTGGTTTTTAGCAGAACCTAAAGCCTCACCAACTGCCGACTAGATTCTATTAGATTCTTGCCACTTGGGCTTCATTAAGGCTAATCACAAAATGGCAGCCTTTTTTTGTTTTTCCTGGAAGTTAAGACACTATAGGAAATGAGAAAAGGCAGGCAACATGGCAGTCACAGTTTCCTTATGTCGTAATTTCAAGAATGACATCCTTTTTTTTTTTTTTTTTTAAGAATGACATCCTATCACTTTTGTTGTGTTCTCTTTATTAGAAGAAAGTCATTGGTCCCGCCACAATAAAGACAAATGGATAAAAAGGCATGAATGCCAGCACGTGGGTGTTTGGGAGTCATCTTGGAGGCTGCTTATCACATTCAGAACCTGGCATAATCTCTTGTTACTCCCTCCATTCCCTGGCTTTTGTGTTTAAATATCTAAACATATTGTGTTATTTTTCTTGAATCTGCTTTCTTGAATATGTGTATGTTGTTGCTTTGTCTGAAACACTGCTTTCCCTAGACAGATTTAACAACTTCTATGAACACTTTAAATTCAGCTTCAGGTATGAACTCCTCTATATGACCTTCCTTGAACTCTCCTTGAGTGTCTTCTGTTCCTTTTGTGGTCCTCTGTTATTGTGGGCATTATACTATATTTATTAGTTTATGAATTTTCCATTAGATTATGAGGTCCTTGAGAGTGTGAGCCCTGTTCCATTCAATGCTACTTGAATAAATACCAATGAATTATAAAGTGAGCTGAATGGTTTTTAATTTACCATATTAACTGCAGTTATCATTTTCATCATTTATTATGTCCATTTTAGGATGTATCATTGTAATACTTTCAATTCTATGACAATAAGATATATATAAGCAAAAAGACAAATTTAGCAAATTGTATGATTACCTTTATTGATTTATTATGTTAATCATTAGGCAAAAAATACTGTATAAACTATAGTCTTTTCAAGGAGCTCATAATTTAATGGTAGCAATATATATTACAGATAAACTTTAGCTTTATCATCTTTAGTTATGTGTCCTTGGTGAGGCTCTTGATATTTTTTAACCTTATGATAATAATACTGATGCCTAGGGCGCCTGGGTGGCTCAGTTGGTTGCGCGACTGCCTTTGGCTCAGGTCATGGTCCCGGAGTCCCGGGATCGAGTCCCATATCGGGCTCCCAGCTCTGCGGGGAGTCTGCTTCTCCCTCTGACCTTCTCCCCTCTCATGCTCTCTCTCGCTCTCTCTCTCAAATAAATAAATAAAATCTTAAAAAAAAAATAATACTGATGCCTACTTCAGAGAGTTGCTATGGCATTAATTTTAATTTTCTTTTTAATATGATATTCTTTGGTGTTATTTTAGATAATCGATCATTTTACTGTGAAGTATGCTTGAGATTTTCAACTAATCTTTTTTGAATCATTTTATTTTATTATTTTATTTCATCATGATAAGCATACTATTTAATCCCCATCCCCTATTTCTACAGATGAGGTTCTAGGCCATATTATTTGTTGATTAGATTATATCATTACCAGTTACTTAACCTTTCTGAGCTAGCTAACATATGTAAATTGGAGTTAATATATACTTCATAAGGTCCTGTAAAGATTAATTGTGATAACTAAAATAAAGTGTCCTTCTATAATAATTATTCATAAAATATTGGTTTTCTAATATTGCTTCACTGATTGATTATGAGAAGAGAAACTGAATGGGCTATGATATGATTCTGGAAGATGTCAACTCCATTGATCACCAAAGTTGTCAGTTACTTTATGACTAAGACAATCCACATTTTTTATGCTTATTTAATATCAAATTCTTTTGAAATTCAATAATAAATTTTAACTAAATCACCCTCACAGATAAACTTTTCTTTTTATTTTATATATTTATATAAATTTTCATATAAATTTAAATAAATTTTTTTTAGTATACAGTGCAGATTAGAGTTTAGTGAATTCTCCCCACCACAACCAAATGGTACCTTTCTCATTTTCATTGATATGATTTGCTTTTAGAGTATTAACATCTCAGTTAGTATCAATAAACAAAATGGTTTTCTGAACGTGTAGGAGAATTTTACCTCTCTGAGGATAATTACTTTGTCAGGGGTGTTTGGGGAGCATAGACAGTTAAGCATTAGACTCTTGGCTTTCACTCAGCTCCTGATCTCAAGGTCATGAGATTGAGACCTTGTTGGGCTTGAGCTCCATGCCAAGTCTGCTTGAGATTCTTTCTGCCTCTGCCCCTGCCCCTCCTTCTCATGCTATCTTTCTAAAATAAATAAATAATTCTTAAGAAACAGCACAGAAGGTCATAAGGTAAAGGAGGAAAAACTTGGGAAGTGGGAAGGCCATCAGAGAGGGAGAGACTTTTAACTCTAGGAAGCAAACTGAGGGTTCTTGGAAGGGCTGTGGGTGGGGGATAGGGTAATAGCATGATGGACATTAAGGAGGGCACGTGATATGAAGAGCACTGGATGTTAAATGCAACTGATGAATTATTGAACTTTATATATGAAACTAAGTATGTACTGTATGTTGGCTAATTGAATTTTTAAATTTTAATTTAAGTTTAAAAAAATGAATCACTTTGTCAAAAAATTTAATTGATTGGCTGATATCCATTTACTTACTATATATTATTCTATATGACTCAGCACAATATAATCCTTTGTGGGTCCATATATTTTTGACTATACAACTTCATCCAGTGTTATGCCTGCACTAAATTTCAGTCAGAATTTTACATACTAATAAACACCATTCTTGGCATCTATTTTATCAGAGCGTCACCTCAAATTCTTCCATTTGAAATATAAGAAATCCACACATTTATTATATTAAAATGCATAATAAACTTTCTATCTTTATTAATCAATATTTATTACAGGGATATGGCACTGTTTGTAATAGAGTTATTCAACAGAAGATACTATAGTAGTGATTCATATTTCTTGTTTGTATTTCACACATACAAATGTTTCAAAGCTGAAGCAAGAAAGTGGTAGAACTGAACCATCATGTCTTTGTAGCAAATTTTAGATGTCCTAGTTCATTAAAACTGTATCAAAAAACTGGCAAATAAACATCATCTCTCACAACAATGTAAAACATTTTAACTGAATTTTATGGACTCATTATTAGACCCTTATATAATAAACTGTGTGAATACAAAAATTTTCACCCTGGGTCTTATCTTTTTCTTCTTTTTAACAGTGTATTTGAGAGTAAAGTTTTTAAATTGATCAAATCAACATGGTTGTATTTATTTGCAAATACATATAGCTTGAAAGTGTAAGCAGGTTTGGGTTTAACCAGATATGTGGTTTGCCCTAGAGAAACATGAAGGTAGGTCATGTAGCAGGGTTGATGGTATATTCATGGTGATGATTAAAATGATTGACCTTGAAATTGAGGCAGGCTACAGAGGAACAACTTGGATAGGTGGGGCTGAAGGATGAAATGGAGGTGCTAAGATCAGTGCATTGTGGGCTCCTGTTTTGGGATAAAGAATTTGGGACTCAGAGGATTAGAGACATGAGCTGGAAAAACAGGAGGTGGTGGTTGGGAGGCAGGTATTGGGAATTACCATTTTGGTAGGGTGTTTGATTTTTAATGACAAATTTTAGGGAATGCTGGAATCAGTGGCTAAAGAAGAGGACGTCAAATGAGGGAGATGTCAGGACATGGCAGAGACCGTGTAAGCAGATATTGAAGTTACCAAGAATTAAGAAGTGTTGGGGAGAATGAAATTGAGCCAGGAGCTAAAACACTGCCAAAAGTGAGAGGATTGCCTGGAATCTTTGAAAATACGTGGAACAATGAGAATTAGTGAGTGGCAGAGTCAAGTGGCATAAATTGAGTGTACTGGAATAAGATTCCATGTCCCTTCTCTGCCTGTCTCCTAGTACACTACCAGGGAGCTGTGAACACTTGAGCTGTCCCCAAAATATTGTTCTGGGGAAGGAAAAGGAAGTCAATGAAAGTATTTATAATAGTGAAATAAACTAAATTGTTAGAAGTAATAAGTATACTTTGAAACTGGGTTATTCTGTACATTGGTTATTTGATAAATTGCCAAAAAAAACCCCTCAAAAAACCTCAAAAAACAAAAAGCAAACCCTGACATATCATCCTGTTAGAAGCAGGTCAATAATATATTACCTGGCCTATGTTGGTAAGAAGGAGGAAAATTCAAAGAATCTGTCTTTGACATTCAAAAGTCAGCCTGGTCCTTACCACAAAACCATGTCATTTTCCTTTTGAAAAGAAACAATCCCACAGAGCACCCACCTTAGAGAAGGCTACTGAGACCATGATAAAATGAGCTGAAGGGAGGCCACTTTATAATTTCATTTGAGTACACACGAAAACAGGCCACTATGTCATGAACAAAATACCACACCTCTCCTCCTCCCCACCATCACCACCAAAAGAGGCTACCACTGCTTCTTGCCCAGTTACAACTTGAGCCTCACACTAACCTCTCCTCATGTTAGATCATGTATATGAGAATATCCCATCATGGAATGACTCCACTTTTTGGCATCACCCAATGGAAAACAAACAAAATCTTCTCCTAAGCCACCAGCCAAAGCCCACTTCCTATAATAGATTCAGTCTAACACCCTTTTATTCAATACCCCTCATTTCCAAGCATTGTGGGTTTCCCTTCCGGCAACCAGAAGGAAATTCAACTTGTTAGCTTAACTACAGGCCTGTTTCTGGTAGTCTTTGATTGAAGAACACTGACAACAAAACTAAAATTTATTTTATGTTATTCAACTGGACCATCCTATATGGTACCCATTAGACGTGGCTATCTTACATTTAGTAAAATAAAACTGAAAAGTCAGTTTCACCATCTTAGCCACGTGTACTGGACAGTGTAGGTACAGAAAGTTCTACTAGTAGTTACAGAAAGTTCTACTAGACTACACGCTATGCTATAGACTTTTTGAAGTTTATGTCCGCAGCCCTAATTTCCTTCTTTCTCTTTTTTTTTTAGCACAAGAAGGACTTCAAAATGTTTTTCTCTCTTTTTATATGTCTTTTTGTATGTCTGCTGTTAGTAAATAATGTATCACACTTTGTGCTCTTCAGGGCTTCTCTTAATTGTATTTACTCTCACATCTTATTTGTTAAAATTTGATGGTTTCCCAAGTCCTTTGGAGTCTCTCCCTCTTCTCTTCATCCTCCATATAATAATTCATAAAAAATGCCATAGTGTGCCATGTAAATTTTTAATTTAATTAGAATTAAATTAAAAAGCTAAAAGTTAAAAATTTAAGTTAAAGTTAAATTAAAATTTTTACAAAAATTAACTTTTTCAAGAATGTTAGTCCATTTTTCCTGATTTTTGCTTAATCGTACATTTATTTTTATTAACTCATTCTGAAGATGATATTCCATTATTTTCTGAAATTTATTATACACAGGACCAGTATGTATTATGTATCATTTTTATTTCTTTGTAGGTAAAGTTGTTTCTTTTTGGTGACTAATATTCTCTTTATTCTTTAACCTCTACCACAATGATGTGTTTGAGAGTGGACAAAAGTAACTACTTTACTTTGGTGAAGTAAATTTTTTTCTTCACCTTAGAAAACTTTTTATTATTATAAATACAAATAAATGGATATGGATAAACAGACATATATATATGCACATGACTATGGCATACATACATTCATATAACACACATAAGTATTCACATATATGTATCTCTATATGTCTACTTCCATCCATCCATGCATCCATCCATGCATCCATCCATCTATTTATACTGGTCTCCTTTTTAAGGGATGACAGCTGTCTAGAGTTCGTTTTTCAGTACATTCTATGAATACTCTAACAATTTAATTTTCTTCAGTAATACATCTGCTCTTTAATTTTTTCCAACATTGTTGTTACCTCTACAATTGTACTTTTAGTTTCCATGAAACCCAATTTACTTCATTTTTGTTTTCTTTGTTTCTCCTTCCCTCTCTCTGTCCTTCCTTCCTTCCTTGTCTCTCACTGTCCTTCCTTCCCTCCCTCCTTCTTTCCCCCTTTTATTTTTTTCAGGGGGAGTAGTCTCATGTTTTCCTCACCTTATGCTTTCCTGTTCATAATATTCTACTGTAATGCCAGTTTCATATTTTTACTTTGAATACATGATTATTTTTCAGAAATTAACTAACTGATGTCTTTTCTTGTTTTATCTGATTTTGATGAAGAAGATGACTTTTTCCATCCTTCAGCTAGGTTAAATATATAGATTAGATAGAATTCATGTCTCCCTATATAACTATGGAAATTGCATTTGGCCTCATTCTCTGTTTACTAGGGAAACAACATAACATAGCTAACTTCATGTTGTTTCAGCATTCACTAGGTGCAGTGAATTTGTATAGAGGTAGAATCTTCTGTCATGATGAGGAAGTGGAATCCTAACATACTCAACATGGATATGATTCCTTAAACTGCTTTACTTATGAGGATTCCACCTCCAGAATCTTCTTTTTTAAGTTGCCGGGTTTTAATGTTTTTATAAATATGGGGGGTGAGAAGCATTTATATCAAAACTGGTAATGTAATGTAATGAATACTTTTCCTTAATTGTTGAAGTACCCCCAAATGTCATATTTTAATGTTTTAGGAGAAATTGAGGCTGCCTCAATGAAGAGCATGAAAAGGAGGCTGTAAATTCATAATTGAAAGAAAGAATTAATTGCTTGGGTGCCATCTTTCTCTGCAGATTTGTTGGTAAGTCCAGAAAAGAAATGTCCCACACTGAACCCTTCCAAGAAGCTTTCTTTCCAAGACAATTAGGATGAAGTTTGTTATGCCCAAATGGCCAAAGAATTTAGCAGAGTTGCTGAGATTCAGAAACAAACATCTTGAGTCCTCATTTTTGGTTGAATACATGAATGTTGTTGCCCACAAAATGAACTGAATAATGATATGAAAACAGCTTTAAGAAAGCACTTGGAAATTCTATTTCTTAGCACTTTTAGTCATATCAAAAATTCTTCCCACATCATGGATTATAATTTCCTTAAAAAGTCAATTTGCATCTTTCAGTGAAATATTATGAGATACATTAAATGTAGGATTTACTATTTACATGGAAATTTGGGAGAAATTCTAAAGTATTACTGCTGTTCTAAAAATAATTTTTACAAAATTTATTTTTGCTATGTTTGTCAACTATAGTAATAATTTATTAGGTTTGCTTGTGCTTTGTCAATTTATAATTAATGCAATTGGTTAATTATCTGCTCTGTTGAAGTGGTAAAGTCTCAATATTGTGACAGCACCTTTGGAAAATATATCTATCTAGTTTTCAGCACATTTCCTCCTGTTTGTTTTGTGAAAATTGTACCAAAGCCCTTTGAAATGCAAAAATTCTTGGCCTTTATCTTTTTAAGAGACCTGGAGAGACTCTTGTATACTATATCTATGTATTTTTCTTATCAAATGTTGTGGTTACCTTTGAATGTGTTTACTGTATGAAAATAAGAGGAAATATTATCAGGTGCTTTATATCTTTGTTATAAGCTAGCTACAAGTGAGTGAAGCTTATTTATGATATAAGGTCTCCAAAATATGGGTCAAAAATTAGACTTTCTCACTTAAAATAACTCATTTCATTAAGACAAAAACAGCAAGAAACCAAGTGAAAAGTTAACTGTACATATTTGCTTTTTCAAGATTTTATTAATTAAATATAGCAACATCAGAAAATATGTTCCTCTCAATTTTATGTTCATGACAAATTACATGTTAGTTTTTGAAATGATTTTTAGAATCTGCTCTATTGTTTGCATTTGTTTTATCTAACCTTGTTTTATTTTATAAATGTTTCACTTGAAAGGTCAACTATAAATGTAGATTATCTGCATATTGTTTGAAATAAAATGAAATAACAAATTTTTAAACATGTTGCCTATTTTTCTAAGAAGTTAATGTTCAAATTTAATTCTAATAACTCTATTTCCTAAAGTTAAAAAATGCATGTACTTTTAAAATCTTTGTACATATATCTGAAACTGTCCATGTTCCTTTTAAAAGAAAATTGTGCTTGTTCTAAATATTTTCATCAAATCCTAAGGAATTCTATTTTTCTGTTTATGAGATAGAGAATGGATAGCTGGAAAAATCAAGAAATCATTTTTAGCCAGGTCAATATTTTATCTCTGACGGACGACAGGAGGTATGTGGTTTATGTCACAGCTCTGTCCCAGGCATAATCATAGAAAACCAGAAATGTAAGCTGAAATACATCAACATCTGTCACTAACATAACAATCCTGGATAATGAATTTATCCAAATTTTACTTGAAGCCATTAGTGTTTAAATAATACCATGTAACAGAATAACATTTGTGAAAGTTAATATGTGATATTAAAGTTGAATTTTTAATCTAAATCTTTCTAAACTGTTAATTTCACACCTAAAAGTTAACTTCCTGGGGCCCCTTTGTGGCTCAGTTGGTTAAGCCTCTGACTCTTGGTTTTGGCTCATGTCATGATCCCGTGGGTCATGAGATCTAGCCCCATGTCTGGCTCTGTGCTCAGAGGGAGTCTGCTTAAGAGTGTTCCCCTCTGCCCCTCCCTCCACTCATGCGGGCTCACGCTTTCTCTCTCTCTCTCTCAAATAAATAAATAAATAAATAAATAAATAAATAAATAAATCTTTAAAAGTGAATAAATAAATAAGTTAACTTCCTGGGACTTGTTTAAAAAAATATTCACCATGCCCTTTAAGATTTTACACATTGATCATAATCATCTTAAGAGGTCTGAAAAACTCACCATTTACTTAGTCTTTATATCTGTAATCTTGTATCATGTGATTGATCACTTCAGTATTTATTCACTTTATAAAACTTGCCATGTTATTTTCTCATGTTACTTGTATACAGCATTTCAAATTCATTTATATCATGTAACTTTATACATATCTTACTAAAATACTTTCTATTTTCCCTATAGCATCCTCCCTGACATGGTCTAAAATGTTATTCTATTTCATATTAAGTAGTTGTTTTTGAGAAAGTGCTATATGATGACACTCTTTTACTAAGTAACTGATAGCATAAAATTCTTATTTCAAATTACATGGATTTTTATGGTATTTTGGTAATTTGCTAATTACCAAATTTGCTAATTTACCAAATTTGCTAATTTGCTAATATGGTAATTTGCTAATTTTATGCATCTTAATGAAGTTTTACTGCATTTATTAGTTGACTTGGCATTCATTACATAGAAGAGCTATATTTCATCTGTCAAATTAAGACTTTTCACTATAAGTTCCCTCTTGTGAATTATTTACACATAAATACATTTCATGTTTAAGCATTTAGATACTATACATGTAAATATATAAATGTACAGTTATACAAACTATACATATACAGTATGGCACTAGTTCTTGGAGGACTTATATATATCATAACAACAGGCCCTCTTTTCATTTTTGCCAAAATAAGTATCCAATTGAACCTACACCATGCAAAGAAATTCATTTTCCACTGATGATGTACATTTGTTTGTATATGTATAGGTTGATTTCTGGGTTCTCTGTTGTCTCATTGGTCTACTTTTCTGTCTTTGTAACGACCATGTGTTAATTATTCTAGCAAGCCTCTGTATTTAGTCCTTCAAGAATATCTTAGCTATTCTTGATTATTTGCAGTTCCATAAAACAACCTGCTAGTATCTTTACAAATAGCGATTTTGGGAGTTTGATGAAAATTGCTGAACTAAGAAAAACGATATGGAAGAGAATTGACATCTTCATAGCATATCAGTCAGGGCTCAGTCAAAGAGGCAGAAATGCTATGAGTGATAGAAAATAAGGAATTCATTATAGAGATTAAATGTTGTACCGTGGTGGAAGCTGAGGAGTCATCTGGGTAGGCAGTTGCTTCAGATCTGATATTGAGGCTATGGTTGCATTAAGTCAGCCAGATTGGCATTAGAGAGGGAAAGCCCAAGGTGAAGCATAAATTGGATCCTATCAGGGCAAGTGGAACCCATTAAGAAAAATTGGAACTGGGGTTGGGTCTCTTATTATCTCCAGCTACAGTGCTAGAGGATAACCTGTAGGGGAAGCTGGCTTGCATTGCAACGGAGGTGAGCGTACCTTTGACCTCAGACTAGGAAGTCCAGAGAGCTGGAGGGGCTGAGAGCCTGGGTGCTGACTCATTTCTAAAATAAACCACAATAAGCATGAACTACTATGGTGTCTACACATATGGTGGCATCTTTAATTCTACTCCTTCTATCACATGCTAAATATTTGTTGTCACTCATTCGAGCTGAGAACTACACAGGGAAAGGAATTCTGAGGAACATTTCATCATTGAGCTAAACTGACACATTGCATCATTGAGATAAGCTGACACATATATGATACACATCATATATATTTCAAAATCTGTGAACATTGTATTTCTTTCCACTTATTTGGTAAATCTGTAATTGTTCTCAATAATGTGTTGTAGTTTTCTGTGTAGAAATCTTGGGCATCATTTGTTAGATTTATTCCTGGGCTCATGGTAATTGCAATGCTTTTGTAAATGGTATGCTTTTATTTCATGTTCTAATTGTATACCATAAATATATGGAAATACAGTTGGTATTTGCATATTGATCTTGTATCTAACAGTTTTGTAAGCTTGTTTATTCTTATAACATGCTATATATCTTTTGGACCCTCTAGGTGTATGATTTTATAATTTCAAACTAACGTTATCTTTTTTCCCTTCCAGTTTTGTTTCTATTTCATACTTTATTACATTTCAAAGACCCCATCACAGCATTAAATAGAAGTGGTCAAAATAGACATTTGTATTTTCTTCTTGATTTCAGATGAACTGTTTTTGTAATTTCACCATTAGGTGTTATAGTTAATAAATATAGTCCATGGTTATCACTCATTTGATTAAGAAAATTTCTTTCTAGGGGCACCTGGGTGGCTCAGTGGGTTAAAGTCTCTGCCTTCGGCTCAGGTCATGATCTCAGGGTCCTGGGATGGAGCCCTGCATCGGGCTCTCTGCTCAGCAGGGAGCCTGCTTCCCCCTCTCTCTCTGCCTGCCTTTCTGCCTACTTGTGATCTCTCTCCTCTCTGTCAAATAAATAAATAAAATCTTTAAAAAGAAAAGAAAAGAAAAAGAAAGAAAAGAAAATTTCTATTTGCAGAGAATTTTTGATTGTTGAATTTTATCAAATTTATCAAAATTTATGATCACTTTCTGCATGATTTCAGCATAAGGATATATATTTACTTCAATGGAAAAGAACAGAAGGTCCAGAAATAAACATATAGATATATAACAAATATGTTAATATGTAATTATATAACATTTGTATAATTGCAAATATTATATTAAATATAGTATAATATAAATTGTAACTATATATATGTATAGTTATTATGATTTATTTATTGACATAAAGCAGCATCCAGACCAACATACTCTTTATTTCCTTGAACTTCATAATATTTTATACACACATAATATATAGTACTTAAGATTTAATGAGTTGACAAGTTAAAATATTATTTATATAGTATATATGCTGTAATGATTTGGGGCAAAGTTTCTTAGGTAATTTTTACAAAGTGTACTACAAAAATAGGCTAAGTGAATGGAAAAAATTCACTTCAAGTCTTATGTCACAACATGTAAAAACCTTAATCCAAAAGTGCACTATAGATCTAAATCTAAGAGTTATATCTGCTAATTTCTGGTATAAAACAGAGAAGAAAATCTTTGTGACCGACACAGATTTCTTAAGCAAGTTAAAAAACACAAAGTACAAAAAATGACAGGATGGATCCCATGGAGATTAAAAACTTTTGCTCTAAGAAATGACCTATTTGAAAAAAAATCGAACAAAATGTCACCTCACAAAATTGGAGGAAATATTTGCAACTTACATATGCAAAGGTATAAAAAACTCTTATGGGGCGCCTGGGTGGCTCAGTGGGTTAAAGCCTCTACCTTCGACTCAGGTCATGATCTCAGGGTCCTGGGATCAAGTCCCACATCAGGCTCTCTGCTCAGCGGGGAGTCTGCTTTCCCCTCTCTCTCTGTCTGCCCTCTCTGCCTACTTGTGATCTCTCTCTCTCTCTCTCTGTGTCAAATAAATAAATAAAATCTTAAAAAAAAAACCAAACTCTTACAACTTCCTAATAAGAAGAGGAATAATTAAGAAGACTGTCTCTCCCTCAAGAAATTATCTTAGCAAATTTGTCAACACTCACAGTAATTGTGATCATATAGTTCCTTTATTTTTGGTACTTTTACTATAATAAACCCAAACTTGACTTTCCTTCTTTGTTTTTATAGCTTTACTTTATCTTTACTTCTTTATTTTTACTCCTTTGGTCTTCTGGAGTCTGCGACAACATCCTTGAATTAATTTTTGAAAAAAATTCAACAATTATCTCTTAAGAATCATCTTCTCCCTTATTATTTCTCTTTTTTTCTCAAAGTCAATTAATGTATACTTTAAGGTATACATTAGGTATATACCTAATAAATAATATACCTAATGTATATACCTTACATTACATAAGGTAATGTATACCTTATTGATGTATCTTCTTGTCAATGTATCAGTCTGTACAGGCTTCCATAATAAAATACCACAGACTGAGGGGCCTAAAAAACAGATGTTGATTTGCTACAGTTTTGTAGGCTAGAGACCCACCATGAAGGTGCCAGCAAATTCAGGTTGTGGTGGGAGCTCTCTCCACTGCTTGTAGATGGCCACTTTCTCCCGATGTCCTCACATGACACAGAGGGTCATGTCCATGTCCAGGGTCACTTCTTAGAAGAGCACTAGTCCTCTCAGATTAAAGCCCCACCCTTATGATTTTATTTTACCTTAATTATTTCCTCAGAGGCCACACTGGGGGTTAAGGCTTCAGCCTATGAATTTTGAGGGAACACAAACAAACAAACAAACAAAATGATCCACATTTGGAATATCATCTCCTGAAGTATTTTTCCATTTACTAATTCTCTCTTCAGACCCTCTTTTATATCCTTCCACTGAAGTTTTTCAAGATTTTATTTATTTATTTGAGAGAGAGTGAGAGAGCATGAGCAGGATGAGGGGCAGAGGGAGAAGCAAACTCCCTGCTGAGGAGGGAGCCCCATGTGGGACTTGATGTGAGGCTCAATGTGGGGCTCAATCCCAGGATTCCAGGATCTTGACCTGAGCAGAAGGCAGATGCTTAACTGAGTCACTCAGGCACCCCATTTCACTGAGTTTTTAATTTTGGCTAACATACCATTCTAGAATTCCAATTTAGTTTTCCTTTATGTTTTCTATTTCTCTATCAAAAGCTTCAATTCTGTCCTCGATTATTTTAAAAATCTTAAATTTAGATTTTTAATCTGAGTTTGGTAATTTCATTAATCTCGATCTTACAGGATTTATCTCCACTGTATATGTAATTTTTCATAACTATCTCACACTTTCTGTCTAGTTTTTGTTTTGCTTATTCTGACAAAATTACAAATTTTTTAAATTTAGAAATTATTTGAGACCTGACCAAAATATTCCACCCAAGATCTTTCAGTTTTTCCTCTGATAGGTAATTTATGAATCAAATGTAGTCTCACATCGAGGGTCTCTGTGAATGAAATTTAGCCTCTGGCATTGGTGGAGGTTGGTGAGTCTCAAGGATGCCTTTGCTCCTATGGACCCACAGCGATAGGATTGAGATCCCCAGAGAGGGTCTCTGCTCCCACAGAGGCTGTGCACAGCTGGTGGCAGGACTCAAGCTCACATCCTCTGATCCCAGAAAATTGCACCCCAATTTTCAGAAGGCAGGTTCGGTGACCAGAGAGTTGACATGCATGAGGGTGTCTCTGTGAGAAGAACAGATTTGCCTACAAAAGGCTCATTCTGCAGGAGTGTGATGTGCAATGGATCTGTGGTTTTCACTTTTTTCCTTTTAAATATAGTTTTTCATCATGATTATAAAGTCCTATCTTGCTGTGTACATTGGGTATGTTGTGTATTAAATCATCAGGGTGCCAGATATGGTAAAGACTATGGTTTATATTCCAGTCACCAGTTCATCATGCATCTGGTGGTGTTTCGGGCGGAGAGGGGGCAGAATCTCAGATTGGAGACATGTATTTGGGGTTCCATGCATGGGAAGGTAGGCATTTGTGGGTGCTTTTGCAGTTTGCATATTATAAACACATATTTACAAAAAATACACATCCAATGGTAAAACTAAATGATTCCTTACTAATCTGTCTCTCCCTCTCTGTCTCTCACACATAAACACACAACCCAGAACCCCTATAAATATCTAAAATTCACTGTTTTAAATCATCTCTGAATTAGCTACAATGTTGGGTATGGGAACAAAATTTACATTTAGCTAAGGAAGTTTTAGCTAAGTTTATTTAAGCTTTTAAGAAAATCTTGATTGTGAGAATGAGCATTTTGGGTAGAAGATAAGCCTAAAGAACATAAAATTGACAATTTGACCAAAGATTTTTTTCCCTTTTTATTTGAAATAATACTTCAAATTAACCTTAAAAAAGCAGTCTTAAATCATTTAAATTTTATACTGGACCCAAGGTACTGCTTTCTTATATATTCCAAAATGCTACCAAAATATGTGAAAATAAGAGAAAAGTTTATCTTAAAATACTTATTTAATATATTTGTAATATATTAAATTATTTAACACTGAAAAAAGAAAAGTAATCTAAATAATTTATTTTTCTTCCAAGCTAATTATTTCTCACATTTGGATTCTGAGACCTATCTGCAAGGATTCTATCTTTTAATGTTGAAAATATATATATATTCTCATAACATAAACATAAACTAATTAAGTTTAAGTTTAAGTTTCTTAAACTAATAATAGTTTAAGTTTCTTAAACTAATTAAGAAACAACAAAAACTAATGATGTACTTTATGCTGGCTAACTGAACATAATAATAATAATAATAATAATAATAATAATAATAATAAAAGGAATGCAAAGTAAAAAAGGAAAATAATATAAAAAAGTTTTATTTAGCAAGTTTTTAAACACAAAAATGAGCAAGAACAATTATAGTTTACTAGATACATGAATAATGTTTTTTGAGCTAACATGGTATAAAATGAGCACAATACTCCAAAATGAGTCCAATACTCTAAAGAAGAATAAATAGCTTGAAAATGATGGAGGTGATGAGTAATTTGATTAGTCAAGGAAGGACCCCTGGAAGTATTTAATTGGACAGTTGTGTCTACAATCTGCAGTTAGTATGGAGTTGGAGGCAGAGAAGATTTACATTGGTTATCAGTCTGTCTTTAAGCGCTGGAATCTATTAGGTAACACATGTCTCTTTGTTGGAGAAATGAGATATTTCCAGTATAAGACAGGAAGATCTCAGGAGTGATAGAAAACAGGGCTGTTCAGACACCCATCACTGCAATGTTAAAGTGACCTATGACTCATTTATGTCTGTACATCATTATTTTAGTTAGAATAGTTGGTACTCCAAAGTGTCCTGTTGTTAGATATAACTCTACACATATGATTGTATTGTTTTTAATAAGTGAAAAATAAAAGGGAATATATTGCCTGAGATTGAAAAAAATTACAAATATTTTACAAGCAATATGACAAAACAGATGAAATATAAATGAACCTCACTTAAGGTCAAGTTGTATATTATAAAAAATTCAAAAGAGATTGTGGTTATTCACAATCCTTACTATAAACTATGGTATTCAAACTGTTTTTGCTAAGGTGTGTTATGATTTCTATAATCTTGTTTTTTATTTCCTACTTCAAAAGAGTAAAAAAAAATACGTTGGCTCTGCAAGTTTTTATCGATGGGATTTATTATTTAAAGTTTCATATATTCTTGATGTATTTCTAATCATTGTTCCAGACAGAAATCAGGGAGAGTTTTCATCTTATAGTTGTCTTATCTGTGAGTGAAAATACTTTAATCTATGGTAGAACATATAAAACATGTGAATTATAGCATTTCTGAATAAAGTCACAAGTTAATCAAATGGCTAATATTTATGCTCCTGCACACAGCTCAAATCTGTGAAGGAGTTTAGTATCCATAGCAACTATCATAGCATAACCGTCTGGTTTTTTTTTTTTCCATACCACTTTTTTTGTTTTGTTTTGTTTTAGATTAAGAAGAATTCCCTAGGCTTATTATTAATATTTTGTGCTAGCAAACTACTGAAGCAGGGAAAGAATCTTGCTAGCAACTGTGTTTGAGATTAAATTCTAAAAAATTAATTTGCTAAAGACAAGAGTGAAAGCCACATGGTTGCGATAAATACACACAATCAAATATATGAAATTTATTGAGTCATTAGAAAGGTCAAATTTAGAATCACCAGCTGTGAATCTAATTGAAAAAAAAAAGCATTGATTTCTTTATAGCTTTCTGAGCAACTGGATATGTAAAAACATGCTTCAGACAGGAAAACTAATTGGTGCTAATTCACTACAGCTACTCAATATATTTACAAAAATAATATAGTTGTCTAGGAATCTTTGATCCAAAATCAAAGATGTTAATCTTTTCTTATTTACTTATTTTTTGAAGTTTAAATTTCCTCAAAGGGGAAAATACCATGATTAAAAAGTAAATCTTCTGAGAATATACAGAGTACATGTATAAGGTTGTCTTTTATATTCCTACAGAGTTGAGATGGTATTAATGGTTTCCAATGTGAGGATGATGATACTATATGCTGATTTCTTTATTTTGAAAACCCTTTAAGACCAGTTGACTAATGAAGTGGCAATCATGTCACATAACTTATCAGTTATGATAAGTCACATAACAGAGAAGAGAAGTAAATGTCATTTATTTCCTTTTATCTATCACACAAATACCTTAGACCAGCTGTTGTCTAATCTTAGTCCCCTTCTTAGGGTCACAGAAGGGCTTATTAAATCCCAAATGGCGATCCGACTCCCACTTCCAGTGATTCAGCTTCAGGAAGTCTAAGTCAAGGCCTGGGGATACGCATTTCCAAAGGGTTCCCAGGGAAGGACTACGACTACGATGCTGCCACTGCAGACCCCCTTTGACAATCACTGCCTTGGAATATAAAGCAGTTCCTGCTCCTCAACTATGAAAATTGTTTCATAGTTGAAACAATTATGAAACTATACAAACAATAGTTGTTTCATATGAAAACCTACTTTTCTAGTCATTTGTCTCTATACTTACTTGTGGCCTATTTCCTTAGGTAGCTTAACCTCTAATTATTCATTTTTCTTCATATTAATTTAAAATATTTCCATGAAATTTATTTTTAGTCTACTATTTTTGAATTTTAAATTATTACATTTTCATGGGTCACTGTGAATTCCAAATTTCTCTAGATTAGACCTTTGGAAGCTCCCATCACACATTTCAAATTTATCTGCTCATTTACGTGACAGTGACCATTCATTATTGTGATCTGATCTTGTTATTTCCCACAAATTTAAATGATATAAAACACTTGATATAGTAGTGCCTTCCACATAAACACATCTCCTTTCAGTGATTCCCATAAGAAAATCTGACTTTTCTAATTTCAAGATATATATGTTGTAAGTACATTCTGCCTTTGCTTCTTAAAAGTCTTTTATATATTCCAGATGTTCTGGAAATAAACTGAATTCCACATAGAGTAGAAAAAAGTCCATTGGCTTTTTTGATTGGTGCTGAAGGAATTTAAATTTCTATCACAACATGTCAGTTTAAACTGCCTAGTGATCATTATTTTAAAATAGATTTTTTTTTTCCAATGTAACCAATGGATATTATACCCTGAACAAGGATTATGCTTGTGTTAGGCAGGCTCAAGGCCAAGCTGCCGAAACACACAGACCACAAAATACAAAAGCTTCCTTTTCTCTAATATGAGGATCCAGGGTAGGCTCTGTGTCCCCAAGTCTTTCAAGAACCCTCTCTGGCAAGGAGTTTCTGACATTCTTAACATGTAGTTCCCATCTCTGCATCTAAAGCAACCATGCCAGGTGTCCCCAAAGGCAGCCCACCAATGTCTACATTCAAACCAGAGAGACGTGAAAGGAGCATGGAAAGCAAGAAGGAGCATCCACACGTGTAAGGACCTGAAGTAAAAGTTGTACCCATTTGTTGTATAACCTAAAAGTCAACATTTACTCATATGTTAATCTCCAGCAACAAAGAAAGTGTTGGATCTCAGACACATCCTGTCGAGACGGCGTTGGGTTCCCTTGGCTCTGGACTACTTTTTTCAAAGATTTTTGTATACTGAATAGCCTTGGGAGATAAAGAGAATGTCTTCCCTTAGGACCAAGGTCAGCCATACTTGCTGCCCCTTAGCTCTTAGCTCCCTAAACTCTGGGTTCTGTTTCTGTAACTCAGTTCCCTGTGTGTGTTGTATTATCCAGCCCTCTTCATACAACCCTGTGGGGATGAGGGTACAGGGAGCTGCCACAGAGGAAACTTATTCTCTGGATACTGTCACTGCCTTCCACCAGCATCTCTCAAACTGTGGTGGGCTCACTTGCTAGCTGGTAAGTAAGAGTAGAATCCCAACCCCTTCAGGATTATTAGTTTGGGAGATGATGATAAGATGGTGACAAAGGCCTGGCTTTGTGGAAAAGACAGGAGGAGGGCGTCGGAAGCTGATTAATGATGGTGGAGATCTCTTCAACAGGGATAATGGACTCATTATTTACATCCTCCCTCTGGACAGTTTTACCTACACTGGCTGCAATTCAATTAGAAAAAAATCACATGGAATTTGTACCTAACTTGAGCTGAAATCAGTGACGCACCCACAGCTCACTGGCTTGGGTGCTTTCGAGGATAGATTTGTGCTAGATTTGGTCCTTGTAGCCCACGGCCAAATTTTATAATATCTAATATTCCAGATTGATTAATAATATTGTCTCATTATATAATATCTGATTAATGTCTCAGGCCAAGTACAATGCCCAATACAGAAATTCAAAGGGAAAGTTACCTGGCTGTCTAAGGTAGAATCAAATAGTTATGGGATTTTTCTACCTGGTTTGGTCTGGGACCCTGAGTGCATGTTTGAGGTCAACATTGCAAGGTCGTCCCATTGGAATGCTTGGGATTCTATAGATAGTAGTGTAAGAAAATACCAAATGAAGAAAATTTAGGGGATTTAGTACCAGCTCTGTCAAGCCAATGGAATGCTATATTCATTGGATAGTTAGCCAGAGGGAAGCAGGTATAAAAACCAGGGTTGAATATTTTTGGCCGACAATCGTCTTGGGCTCTCACATTTTAGCACATTTTGCAGGCAGCGTATGTCAATAACTGCCTTTTTTTCAGGACTATCTTTTAAATACGTTTGTTTATTAAACAGCTTCAGAGACAGAGTGCCCTAATCCAATAGAGCTGGAGTCCTTATAAAAAGAGGAGATGAGAACACAGACACATCCAGAGGGAAGACCACATGAACACCTACGGAGAAGGCCATCGAGGAGCTGAGGAGAGAGGCCTCAGAAGAAACCAGTGTTGCTCTTGGGCATCTTGAACTTGGGCTTTTAGCCACCAGAACTAAGAAAATAAATTTCTGTTGTTTAACCCACCCAGTCTGTGGTCCTTTGCAGTGATGGCCATAGAAAACTAACACATCTGGACATTGCGATTACTACTACAAATAAAGTCCTTTTGTCTCTGATTCAGGAGACGCATGTTTTTGTTGTGTTTGTTCTCTTAGCATCAGTCCGGGCTAACCTGATAGATTGTAAGTTAGGTACTACTTTAGACATTCACCGTTT
Organism: Nasua narica; assembly: GCA_028533885.1. Taxonomy (NCBI): domain Eukaryota; kingdom Metazoa; phylum Chordata; class Mammalia; order Carnivora; family Procyonidae; genus Nasua; species Nasua narica. The sequence continues at coordinate 76,068,790 of CM052808.1, read as the reverse complement.
TAGACAAAGAAAGCTGGAAGTATAATCTCTAGCTGCGTGACCATAGGACCAAAACAGTTTAGGATGGGAAGAAGGCTGTTATTATTAAAATAAGGAAGATTAGCGGGTGTCTGGCTGACTCAGGAAAGTATCTGATTCTTGATCATGGCGTGGTGAGTTTGAGCCCCATGTATGGTGTAGATATAACTCAAATATAAGTAAGTAAGAAACTATGTAAATAAGTAAGTAATAAAATGAGGAGGGTTAGAATAGATCCTGGGGCTGGGACTGGTAGGCAGAATAATAAAATGATAATAGTAAAAATAAAAAAGAACAATAATGATGTCATAAGGAGTATGAAGATGGAGTATATATTTACTTATCTAATCATTTAAAATATTACAACCATATTCTAAATTAGCATTTCCCAATGTTTATTCTTAGGATCAAACCTGAAGCTTCTGGGTTAGGCAATGTTAAATAATGACTTCATTAAGAGCTTTCAAAGGCTTTAATATGCTAATGATTGTTTCCTCTCTGAGAGAGCTATAGTGATAATTGACCCCATTTTCATTGAAAATGACCTATTAAGGGCCCCTGGGTGGCGCAGTTGGTTGAGCGACTGCCTTCAGCTCAGGTCATGATCCCGAAGTCCTGGGATCGAGTCCCACATCGGGCTCCCGGCTCCATGGGGAGTCCGCTTCTCACTCTGACCTGCTCTCTCTCACTCTCTCTCTTTCCTAATAAATAAAAATAAATAAAATCTTAAAAAAAAAACAAAAGAAAGAAAATGACCTATTAATATCCCATGGTCATACTTTGAAAAACTTTCTTCTTGCACAGAATCACAGTTAGAATGTAACTCAGAATTCTAGTCCAGTGTTTTCATCTATGATTTAGTAAACTGACGACTTTACAATTAACTTGATTTAAAGCTATGTGCTGATAGAATAAAGAATGGATCCATTTATTGGTTTCCATATGAATGGTTTTTCTAGGATAATACTTTTTTTTTCAAAACAGGCATAAGTTTAATGTATATAAACGCTCAATGTGATGTAAAAAATATATACAATACATCATATATTTTTATATTTTATTTAGAATATTTATCGGTAAATGCTCATACTAAATTTATTACCAAAATATTAAGATTATCCAGAGTATTAATATTTTAATAATTTTATCTTCTATTGACAGATATTGTACCTATATATATATCAATTGATAGATATTATATCTATCTAACTTTAAATAGAGAGATAGATACATAGATACATAGAATCCTAGATAAAACTTTTTGGGACAATTATTTAAATGAGATGTGTCAAGCAAAAACTATTCCTTGAAAATATTCTAATTTTTTGTAGAAAGTGTATATATTCAAAATAATTCTCTTGATTTTTTTTAAGGCACCACCACATCTAAGTTGACAACATTTGAGATTAAGATTTGGGGTACAGGCCCATCATGAGTCAGGTTTTCTTCATTCATTGTTTGAGATACCATCGCCCCATTTCTCCATTTAAGAGGAAATTTAAATATGCATAGAAAAATATACCTGGAATAAAAGTGCCTGAAAATGGAAAATACACGTTTGCTATGATTCTGCGGCTGTTGGTGGTTGTGTGGGGTAGGGGTGGTCCACAGAACAATGGACTTACAAAAATGTCCAGGTGTTGATCCCCAGAACCTATGATTATATCACTTTACATGTCAAAAGAGGATTAAGGTTGCTAATCAAGTAGCCTTCAGGAGATTATTCTGGGTTATCCAGGTGGGGCTAATAAATCACAAGAGTCTTAAATGGGAGAGAGGGAGGTTTAAGACCATCCCTCACAGTGCTGCAATGTGACAAAGACCTCATCTGGTTGTGGCAGCTGGACAAGGCAGCTCCTCCAGGAGCTGGAAAGGTCAAGAAAAGGGAACACGGCTGGGTTGACACCTTGATTTTAGCCTGGTGAGACTTGTTTCAGAATTCCAACTTCCAGATCTGTAAGGTAATGCATTTGCATTGTTTTAAGCCAATAAAGTTTTGGTAATTTGTTATAGCAGCAGTAGGAAACTAATACAGTATAAACTCTAAGCTTTGCTTCACAAACAACATCAGTGCATCTTATCCTCCTGTTGCTCTGTGTTATTGCGCAAATTGGGCTCCTTTTCAAAAAAGCCAAGAATTGTATGTGTGCATTAGGCAGAAATGAATAAATGTATTGATAACAAAAATGGTCCAGAAGACTCTCTCAGGAAGACCATGTCTCCATCCTCACCCAGCTCCGCCTACTTCTTTTTCTTTGTGGCATTCCCATCTTAACTTTCCATCTACTACCTACTCAATTTGGGAAACAGTCATGGCCCCCACTCAACTCTCAAATAAAAAAGAGGGTGTTTTGATTGGAGAGTTTGGTCTGAAGTCCTGCCTTAATCAATATTAACCAGTGACTGGGAGAACTGGCCGGTTGTTTCATTATATAGTGATCACACTCTTCAGGGAGAAAAGTCTGTTTTTCGGAATGACAAAGCTAGAGTCAATGATTGCTGGACATTTCCCCCCAACATTTCCTGTGGCAATCAGAAGCTTCATTATGAACTTTTCTTTAAAACAGAGGCTCTGAATGCAGTAGCACTTAAAAGTTGATAGGAAAGGATTCATCAAAAAAGACCTGATAAGGGGTCTTCGCCTAATCTGCAATTTACAACTTCATTCAAATGTCTTTCTTGACCTTCCTGCTTCAGGGCAAGTAAAAAATGTAATCTGTTCTTCCTCTCTGGCAACTGTCTCATTAAGGTGTCTGACTGTGATAATCTTACTATAGTGAGAACTTTTTGCAAATCTCTTTCCATTCACTGGCGGTTTCTTAACCAGACAGAGGACCTGGACCACTTACATGACAATTTTCTCAAGCCCTCATTTTAGCGTCAATAATTCAGGTCCTTCCATGTTTCTGGATTTTGCCTGTTTTTTTTTTTTTTTTTTTTTGCTTTTTACTTTATATAGAAAGACATGAATTGCTCCCTTCATTGCTTCTTAATTCTTTTCTGAAATTGACCACAGCTTCTCTATGCTGCAGGTGTTTAGCAATTGCATGAAATAAAAATAATCAAGAAACAACTTATAGATTCAGCTCTTATACATTAAAAAACAAAAACATTTGCTTATTTTAAAACTTACGTATGTTTAGAAGATTATATCTTTAGAAGATTGTCTGTATACTGCATTTCTTGCATGATACCTAATGTTCTAAATTCTTTAAATGTCTCATTGTTTCTAATCATCACAATATGTGAAAGCTCTATTATAAATCTATAATGTTAAATATTACATTATACACTGAATAATAGCAAAAATGATTTTACTGATCATCACCTTCAGTGTTTCAATTAAGACTTTGTTCATTTTACGTGACATGAAAAGTTGAGTCACCGTATTTTTTTAAAGATTCTATTGATTTATTTGAGAAAGAAAGATATAGAGAGAGAGATCACAAACAGGGGGAGGGGCAGAGGGAGAGGGAAAAACAGACTCCCTGCTGAGCAAATAGCCTGATTCAGGGCTCCATCTCAGAAACCAGGGATCATGACCTGGGCTGAAGGCAGACACTTAACTGACTGAGCCACCCACGTCCTCCAGAATTTAAAATAAGATCTATATGATGGATGATTCATGGTTTAAAATAGATCTCTAATTTTTTTTGAGCAGTAATCAGTATACCCTCCTTTGATGTATCTTAATGCCTTAATTGTGGTATATGACCCCAAATCATCATAGGCATTTTTTTAATCTAAAAATCAGTGCATGGGGCACCTGGGTGGCTGAGTGGGTTAAAGCCTCTGCCTTCAGCTCAGGTCATGATCTCAGGGTCCTGGGATGGAGCCCCACATCAGGCTCTCTGCTCAGCAGGGAGCCTGCTTCCTCTTCTCTCTGCCTGCCTCTCTGCCAACTTGTGATCTCTCTCTGTGCCAAATAAATAAATAAAATCTTAAAAAAAACTATTTAAAAAATAAAAACAAAAATAAATTAAAAAATAAAAATCAGTGCAATTGGGAAGTATTATGGTTTGATAGCTAGAACTAGCAGATCCTTCATATCAAAAATATTTAGAATAAAGGTCAAACCAACATGTGTTAAGGCTAGTGTAGAAGGAATCAGCATATGTGTCATACAAGAAGGGCAGTCTGTAAGACCCAAACACACACCAGTTAAATTTTCCTGTGGGACATAATATGGCCCTAGACTTATAGAGTTAAAGTGGCCTCCCTGGGCTTTGCATTTGGTATAACTCAGTGTAATAAGATTTATTCCATGAACATTTATTAAAAGCCCACTATGTGCTATTACTGTGCTAATTGTTTAAAAATGAAATTAAGATTCTTTTGCTTCCTGGGACATACTTCTTTAGTGAATTCCTACATAATTTGAGTCCTTTTTATTTTGATATCACTGTAGCTGATCACTTTTAATCCCTGGCCTTCCAAAGTGTTGGCCAGGTCTCTCCAGTGACCCTTCCTCTCCTGTCCATCACCTCATCCCAAAGTGAGAGCAAGTACCAGCATCCTAGAGCCCTCCTTAATTGGCTTCAGATAGCTCCCCTTCAACCACACCTCTCATCTTTCCTGCCCATTCCCTCTACCTCCACTTCCAATAATCTTTGACCCTTTCTTTTGAAGTTCCCACACCTGTCATGTGGCCCTTATCCTCCATAGTCAGCTGAAATTCCATGATTAGACATTCTAAACAATCATCTGGATGTACCTGCAAAACCCCTTCCTGCTCTTACTTTATAATAGATGCTCCCTTGGCAAAACCACTGCTTGATTATGTTCTGCTTCCTGACAGTACGACATTGTGACAGAATCATGTCCCCCCAAAGATGTTTGCATCCTAATTTTAGGAATGTGTGAATGTGTTTACAAGGCAAGGGATAAAGATGAAAGTTGAAGGTGGAATTAATATTGGTAATCAACTGGTCTTACACTGGGGGCTTATCTAAGTGGGCCTAGTGGGATCATCAGGGCCCTTAAAAGTGGGAGAAGGAATTGGAAGAGAGAAGAGAGAAAGTAGAGAAAACTAAATCTGATGTTCCTAGCTTTGCAGATGGGTGCAGGGGGCACAGACCAAGAGGTAAGTTCAGCCTCAGACACAGAAAGTACAGGGGAACTGATTTTCCACTTGAGCCTGCGGAAAGAACACAGCCCTGCCACATCTCTAGCCCAGTGAGACCCATTTTGGACTTCTGGCCTCCAGAAGTATAAAACAGAATTGCCTTATGCTACCAAGTTTGTGGTTATTTGTTACAGCAGCCACAGGAAACTACTACGTTCTGCAACTAGATATGGATACAATGGGGCATTAAACTCACTTTCACTCACCTCATCTGGGACCTTGACAAAGCCTGGCACTTATACCTCATTTCCTCGTCTACTTTTTCTCCCACCTGCCTTGTAGGCTAGTTGAGATCCACTAATAATACATCTAAACTTTCATACATTTTTCTCCCATCCTTCATTTACGTTGATGTCCTTTCTTCTTATTTAAGTGAGGAAGTAAAAGCAATCAGGCTTTCAATCAGGCATATTCAATACCACAGCTGTCAAGCTCTTTGGCACCTGGGACTGTGTCTTCTTTGTGGTCACCAGAGTTGAACTGCAAATTCTTCTGGTTCAAGCCAATCTCACCATTTGTGCAATAGATCCCAATAGTTTCAGCGCTTCTGAAACTTTCAGGTGAACACAAACCACGTAGGCATCGCCTGACTTAGATGCAGATTCTGATCCTGAGACTGCGTTTCTGCAGGGTACCACATGCCGCTGGTGCTTCTGGTCTCTAGACCTTGCTTTGAGCAGCACTAGCTTACTTTTCCTTCTGCCTGCTCAAGGACCCTTCTGCCTGCTCAAGGACCCTTCGGCCTGCTCAAGGACCCTTCGGCCTTCTGACTGCATCCCTGTGGCTAGCATACGAACCTGCTGCTATTTCTCCCATTTAAAAACTGAAACCTGAAAATAAGACCCCCCCTCTCTGGTTCCCATTTTTCTACCTCTAGGTATCATGTCATTTTTTTTTCCCTCTTTTGCAGGAAAATTTGAAATTTCTCCAATTTCTCTCCAATCTGGCTTTTGCTTCTATCATTTTACCATAATCCGTCTTATCAAATAAATTGATGACCTCCATCCTATTATCAATTCTCAGTTTTCTGACCCATCAATAGTAATTTTATGGAGATATTTCTCTTTTTTCAAAATATTTTCTTGACTTTCAGAACTCTGTAGGGCCCTGGTTTTCTTTTTACCACACTGGCTGCTCTAGAACCTCCTCACTCTGCTGACATTCATGCCCTCAGGCTCATATTCAGTTGCATGAATTCAAATACCACCTACTTGCTAATGATTCATATTTATATCTCTACCCTGAACCTGGTCCCACCTCTTCCAGATATGTATATCCATTTGGTATCTCCATCTGTATACCCAACCTAGAAATCAAACAGATCCTAAACTGCATACCTGATAGTGTCTACCCTGGATCTGCATTTCCATATTGGTGAATGGGAATTCCACTTGATTCAACTCAAAAACCTTGGGATTGTGGTATCTGCCTTCAATGCAGCTCAGGATCCCAGGGTCTGGGGATCAAGCCCTACATCTGGCTCCCTGCTTAGCGGGGAGCCTGCTTCTCCCTCTCCCTCTGCTGCTCTCTCTCTCAAATAAATAAATAAATAAATAAATAAAATCTTAAAACAAAACAAAATCTTGGTGTCATCTCTGATGCCCCCCTTCTCCCACCTCACATCTAAACTCTAAATCAGCTGGATTCAAGCAGTACTCTTCACCCTCCCTTCTAGAGCACCCCTATGTTTCCTATGCCTTTCCCAGCAGTGTCCCAGATAGAGCTTAAGTTTTGTGAATGAGATCTACTTGAGCTCTATTTGGAAAGTCAAGAGGGGAAAATGCCATACCATTCTTCTTCGTAAGAGATAGATGCCAACCTCTCACGACCTTCCTACAGGACGAAATTGACATCAGTGTGGTTTTTCCTAGGTCCTAATAGGAAGGCATTAAAACAACTTCCTCGTTTTCTGAATGCAAACTGGACAGGTGATCTTCCGGATTCTTAATGGTTGCATGTACTTAATGACCTATATCTGATTTTTCCTCTTTGAAAAACCTGTCTACACACTGACTTATACAGTCAGAAAATCATTTTTGACTCTATTTCCAACTATATTTACATTCTTATCACTTTTGCTACCTCTAATCCAAGCCAGTGACATCTAGATTACGATAGTGATATCTGCATTGTTTCCTGCTCCCACAGTGGTACCATTGAGTCTCTTCTCAACACAACAGAGCATCTTGGGAAAATGTAAGTCAGTTCATGAGGTTTCTCTGCTCAACACCTTTTAGGGGCTACCAATCCCACTCCAAGTACAGGCCAGTTTCCCAAACTTATAAGGCCTTGTCACCTTGAAGCGTACTATAACCTCATATAATCTGTCCCAACTACACTAACCCTCTTGCAGGTTCTTGTATATACTAGTACTTTCCCAACTCAAGGCCTTGGCATTTGCCTTTAAGTCTACCTGGATTCTTATCTGGCTTTCCCATTACTAGCTGCTTCACCACTTTCTGGTCTTGATGCAAATGTCACATTATCAGTGAGGCATTATCTGATCTCTTTATCTAAAATTTTAATGATCTCCTTTCCCCCCCACCCAACACAACTCTTCCAGGATATGTCTAGGGATTTGCTTATTTATATTGTCTGTCTATTGCTCTGCTCAGGCAGGAATTTTTGTTGGTTTTGTTCATTGCCGTATCTCTAACACCAAGAACAATGTTTAGAATATCCTAGACTCAAGTATGAATGAATGAAAATGAGCACCAATGTATCCAATTTGTTTCAATAAACATTTATCAAGAGCCCATACAACATTTCTGCAAATGAAAACACTCAATGCATTCTGACTTAAGGCCAATCAGACTTAAATAAAGCACTGTGAAGTAGGCTAAAGCAAGAGGAAAGGAGATGTTGAGTCTGAGTTGTACGAAAGATATTGCTTCTAGTTTCAATATAGAAAGTGGAAAGGATAATGTATCCTTTTCAGAGGAAGGAAGTGGATGATGGGCATGAGGTCTCCCTTCATTTGCGCTTTCTCTTCCAGGCAGTGTCCTTTATAATTCAGGCTCTTCTTGATACATTTTCAAACTATATAAAAATAACTGGATATACTATGGATATCATTTCCATTTTTAGCTCACAGACTCTTTGTCCATCCATTCATCCATCCATTATAAAAATATTAAGAAGCATCTACATTGAACCAAGTGTTAAACCTTGGTATGATATAATTATAGAAAATTAAAATGAAAAAAATATACACTGGATTTTAAGGTATGTTCTCCATCTACAAAGAAAATTTCCTACTTAACAGCACAGTTTTGCAGCCTAAATAAGGTCTCGTCCCCAATTCTATAGTCTTAGTAAAGCATAGACTCATTCATTCCACTATTAATGGATGGAAACTGTTTAATTCCTGTTTTGAATAAATACAGTTTGAGAAGATTTAGAATATATTTACATTTTGCTTGAGTAAGGTGCTACAGTAAGCCACCTTAATTCATCCTATTGTGTTTAGCCTCAACCGTCATGAATAGTATGCTGCTGATTTGGAGAATATGGATGGCTTTCAGCTCTGAATAGGGCAGCTCTTCTATTTTTATTCTGCAACCAACCTAAACAACACATATTTCATACTTAGAGCTAATGCTGAGCTGAGCTAAATTCAAACTACTGACCTGGAAGTGAATGGTCTCATTTTTCTTTATACCAGACTCTTAAAATATCAATTCCTTGATACATTCAGAAAATGAGCTTAGCAAAATCTATACCTTCTTCATTTTGTCTCTGTATCCGTCTCTGTCACACACACTGACACACACACTCATATGTATATATCACACTGGAGTTATAAGTTTCTAAATATAAGAAAAGCTAAAATGGAGGAAATTAAAATATAAGGTCCTTAAGAAACCACCAGTGGATGCCTGAAGGCACAGATCATCCTGACCCCTATGTATACTATTTTTTTTCCTATACATTCATACTTATGTTAATATTTAATTTATAAATCGGCACAGTAAGAGAGCAAAAATAGTTAATAATAAAATTGAGCAATTATAACAATATACTGGAACAAAATGTATGTGAATGTGGTCTCTCTCTCAAAATACCCTATTGTGCTGTGCTCACCCTTCTTTTGGTGATGATGTGAGATGATACAATGTCTCTGTGATGAGATGAAGTTAGGTGAAGGATGTAGGCATTGTGGTATAGTGTTAGGCTTCTATCGATCTTCTGACATAGCCCAGAAAGGAATCATCTGCTTCTGGGTTGCAGTTGACTTGGAGTAACAAACTGGGGAAAGCAAAACCTTGGTAAGTGAGGGACTACTGTACTGTTATAATAATATCACTATTATTATTATAATATTATTTCTAATATTAGCTCTGCTACTGTTAATAGAAATACTATTATTTCTCAAGTAGAAGGTAACACTGGCAAATCACTTAGTTACTATATTTGCAGCTATAGTTCATGTAATCAACATAGTTCAACATTATTCAATATGAATATAACATTTGTTATGGTCTAGTACTGTAAGTCTATCTGTCTATTCTATGCCTTCTAAGAGTTTGTAATCCAACTGAAGAAGTCAAAAAGTCATTTGTAACAGAATGAAAGTATACTCTAAAGCAAGTGTAATCCGGTTTCAAAATCAGTAATGAGGATAGTAAGTGATGATGTTCAGGGGAGTAGTATATTATTGAAGACCTAACATTGGGGAGAATGTCAGGCAGGAAATGGGGTCAGATAACTAATGGAGGATACTGAGGGTTTTAATTACTGAAGGAAATGAAAGAGGGCATTATTGCCATGAATTAATTAGAAGTCTTATTGAAAATATGTGTAAAATAAGAAATAAGCTTCTTAAATAAGTAAAGCAAATAAATGACTTATTTTTACTATAATTATGGAAAGTAGGGCTGTTTCATCAGCTCCAAACACCCTAATTTGGGAATTGGAGAGTATTAGTGACCTAGATTGTAGCATGCACCACCCTCGTGTTCCTCCTTTACTCTCTGCACATAAGCTTCATTAATTTTTTTCTTTGCAGATTTGCAAGCTCTACTTCTTGGTCACACAGTGCCTGCTTGAGAATTTCGGGTTATTGTTGTATGAACATTCTCAGATTCATACCAATCAAGCCATCATAAAATATTTGTTGATCTAAGATTAAGTCTTGGACATTTGGGGAAATCTTCCTATCACACAATGATCAAAATGTAATCATTTAGACATAGAATAAGCTCAATTATCCTATCATTGCCTAATGTGGGATATTATTATCTATTAAATGCACCTTTGCCCTTGGCAAAATAACCTCAAAGCAAATTATTCAAGAAGTGCTTTGTCCCCATCTCTCTTCCCCTCTTCTAAGTGCTTTCAGAATCATTTGTCTCTGATACATAAAATATCAGAATTTCAAGGCTTTGTAAAGGAACAAGAATGAGTGAGATCTAAGCAGCATTAGGAAACATTGCTGAACATTTTACTTCAAGTGCTAAGGGGTAATAATGGTTTGAAAGAAGGGATAAAGTTTCATAGCCTGTATTCGATTGAATATAAACTTATTACAGCACTGAAAAAGTGTGAGTACATGTTGGCCACAAGTCATTCTCTCATCTTGGAAATTTGACCACTGACCATAAATGATCTTAGAATTGTGCAGGAAGGAAAGCTGTTCGGTAGGCATTCCAGTTGTCTTTATCCCACCTTGAAACTTCTTTCTTTTCCACTCCAGGACCATAGTAGAATTCCTTCTTAACCATGCTAACTTTCTTGGGCTTCCATGGACTAAAAACACATACTTTTGGTTTCCCTGTCTACTAAAAAATTACTTTCTCCTACTACCTAAATGACTATTAGAATTATATATTATTACAAAAACTTCAAGTAAGCATTCAATTGCTTTAAACTACTTAGGATAGCTTCTCTTCCTTATCAAAGCCACCACACCACTTACATCCATTTGATGCATACAGGTCTTAAAATAGTGGTTCAATGACTTATAATGTACATAAGCATGATGAAAGTTCTATAAAACATACTTGGAATAGACTTATGACCTTCATAAACATCATTCATTTAAACCAAATCTGAAATCAATTCTACACTTTCCCCTAATCTCTTTTCCTAGGTCCAATTGTTGGTCAGAGGTCCAACAAAATTACCTCTTACGTATACATACTTCTTACACTGAATTGATAAATTAACTGTGTGATATCCCTCACCAGAGCATGGTTACTTTTAATTAGAAGTCCAAAAGCCGATAATAGTACTGATATGTTAGCAGCAATTTTGGGGAGAGGGATTGATTTTGACAAAGGAAAAAGACACACATCAGTTGAGAGTGCTAGTCACTGAGCAATTGGGAAGTGTAAGCTCTTCTGAATGGGAAAATAAATTTTCTGGAGAAAAAGTGGGAAGCTAGAGACACCTCTTGATATGTTAGAACTGTTTCACATACTTATTCATTCTTTCTTAGTGCCTTATGTTTGGGACTTGGACATTGCTTCCATATAAGCATATGAGATGGCTCAACGATAATTACAATCAGAAATTCAGTTCAGGCCAAGTTGGAGTAAGGGGAAACTGGATTTGCCCTCCTGCCTAAAATCAGTAAAAATCAGGACAAGACACAAGAAACAGCAATTTTCAAGCCATTTAACATCAAGCAACTAAAGATGATGATTCACGAGTGGAGGAAAAGCAAATGAAGCAACCCTATAATTGCTCCAACTTTGTGACTTAGAAGAATCATCATGTCATTACCAAATTGTATACTTTTAAACATGTGCAGTTTATTTTATGCCTATTAAATCTCAACAGAGCTGAAAAACAAGTATCAAATGTTTATCATACATTTACCGCGTGCCACGTTCACTATAGATTCTCATTTAATTTCTCCATAATTTATGAGCATCACTTCTGAGTTGACCTAATTTTGCCACGTAACTTATATTCATTTCACAGTTGGGTTAACAGAGGTTTGGTGGGTGTAATTATGTATCTTGCCCCAGGTCAGATAGCTAGGTAAGGCAAGTATCAAACTTAAGAAATATGGAGGCTGGACTCTAAACCCTGAGCTGAATTTTTAAAATAGAACACTTCCAGCTGAACTACTTATGAAACTGCCAAAATGTTGATTCTTAGTTTCTACCTATGGCTCACTGAATCTTGATTAGGATTTCTAATCTTAACCAGTGTCTGCATTTTTAAACAGCTATCTTTGTGAATCTTACATGTATTAAATGCATTAAGCCATTCAGTAGAAACTTCTCTCTTTACTTCTGTTATTGGTTCAATACATTGCATACAGCTGAATATTTCAAGCAAAGCCCCAATAAAGAGGAGTTATACACCCCAGTTGTGAGTTTTGGGGCCAAGTCCAATGCTGATACAGAGATGTCAGTTCAATCCCTTTGGTTTTTTTGGTACCTTCTCTTCACGTTATCCTGATGATGGTGTGCCATTAAAACAATAGCAATGATAAAATGTGAAAAAAACAATTAGTGTCTTTTTGTCTAGCTTAATATTTTTCTTTTATTTTTTTCCAGCATGGTGAGATAATTGACATACAGCAATGTGCAAGTTTAAGGGGCACTTTGTGTTGATTCGATACATTGATATATTGCAAAATGGTTATTAGCATAGCATTAGCTAACACACTCATCCTTGAGTCAGTGGGTCATTTATTTTATTTTATTTAGATTTTATATATTTATTTGTCAGAGAGTGCACACAAGTGATTGCACAAGCAGGGACAGTGGCAGGCAGAAGGGGAGGGAGAAGTAGGCCTCTCACTGAGCAAGGAGAACAATGAGGGACTCAATCCCAAGACCTGAGCAGAAAGAAGAAGCTTAACCAACTGAGCCACCCAGGTTTCTCTCAGTAGGCTATTTTAAAAATTCATTTTTTGTTTATGATTAACCCACAATATACTGTTATCCTTAAGAGAGCTCAAATAAATAGTTTTGTTTTTAAAGAAAGAAGGGACATGAAGCTGATAAGATAGGGTGTTGGCTGTTGTTTCTCTTATCTTTGTTATATTTGTGGATAAGTTCGCTCTGCACTTCAACTTCTTCACACTTAAAATCAAAGTGTCACATTTCAACTGTGCTGTTCAATAAGGTAGACGTTAACCATATGTGACTCACTACATGTGAGTTAAAATTAAATTAAAAATACAGTTTCTCATTTGCACTAACCACTTTTCTGGTCCTCAATAGCCACATGAGACTAGCTTCTCTATTGGGTAGGGAAGATGTTAAAATATTTCCATTATCATAGAAATTTCTTTTTTTTTTAAATCATAGAAATTTCTTTAATTGCTGTAGATTTATTGCCCCCCTCTCTGCATATGTTGTATGATAATTTATCCTGGCTTATCATTATGACATACATACATATAGTATATAAAATTTTATATACAAAATGGAAAAATAATTTTTAAGTCTCTGTATAATTTTAAGCCAAAGCTCCTTGAGACCAATTTAGAATTACACTCTTATCTTTGGAATCAAACTGCTCAAAGGATGACAGTGTAACAAAAAAGATAAAATTACCACCCCTTTTCTTACTTTCTGCAGTCTAACACTCCAAGTGAAATGAAGAATATTATTTTCTAATTTTCAACTGGAAGTCTTATCTTGAAAAATATTTTTCTATTCCTTCTGTTTTCTTGTTTTGTTTTCCTTTACTGATAATACATACCATATTTTCAAAGACTGAAATGACTTTAGAAAATTTTTACAGTGAAGTGTATAAATGAGTATGTAGCAAAAATTCAGCAGTGATAGATGTAGACCATCAGTTTTGGAATCTTAATGTGATTTTCAAAGTTATAAACAATTTTATATCCCTCTGCTCTCAAATTGCATTTAATGTCAAAACATTGCTTTTAAAATAGTGTTACTATAGTCTCTCATAGAAAATGTACCCAAATGTATTAGCGATTCCTAGAGGATTTCTGAGTTCTCATTTCTTTCTCCACTACTGTTATGTAATCAGGAATTTTATATAACATCATTCAGTTCAACATGTAACCATTACGGAAAAAACAGAAATCTGTATTTAGGTTTTGATAACCTTTCTTTTGGTGACAATAGTTGGATTTAAATATTTAAATTATATAAGAGCTCAGATTCAGAGACACAGAATATATAAGGAAATATGCAATTATTTATTGGTACAATTAAATATTTGACCTTGAACGTTGATTACAAATTTTCTAAAGCTAACAATTTATTATAATTTGGTTTGACAGTCTTGAATTTTCTAACAAGGCATACTGAGATATTTTTTTTTTTAAAGATTTTATTTTATTTATTTTAACAGAGCGAGAACACAAGCAGGCAGAGAGGCAGGCAGAGGCCGAGCAAGGAGCCTGATGTGGGACTCGATCCCAGGACGCTGGGATCATGACCGGAGCCGAAGGCAGCTGCTTAACCAACTGAGCCACCCAGGCGTCCCAGCATACTGAGATATTATGAAGAAAGGGTATGTGTCGCTAAGGTCAAGTGATCATCTTCATCCCAACTAATTTTGTTTCTTGGTTAGCCTCTCCCAAGGAAGTGGGGAAAATAGAATGTCATCAAAATTATTATGTCTAAGGAGACAAGGGCAAGCTTAGGTCTGACATGGATTGGCAACAAATTTAAGGGATTTATTTAATAATGGAGACTAAAATATAAGGACTGCCAGTCAATGACAGTGGTTATAAAATTTCTGAACTAGGAAGAATAAGGGTAACTCCTTTATTTTGGTATGCACTGAGAATACAGCTTTACCTGTATAACTATTTGTACACATACACATGTATATATATGTGTGTATGTATTATTAAATTATAATAACTTCTATAGTTACAGAACTCAAGCCAATATCACAAGAATTAATGTTTAGCTAAGTTTATGGAATAAATTTAAGGACTATATTATAGAGAGAATGTAATCATAGACATAAACTATAAAAACAGTTCTTTAGGGGCACCTGTGTGGCTCAGTGGGTTAAAGCCTCTGCCTTCGGCTCAGTTCATGGTCTCAAGGTCCTGGGATCCAGCCCCACGTCGGGCTCTCTGCTCAGCGGCGAGCCTGCTTCCCCCCACTCTCTCTGCCTGCCTCTCTGCCTGCTTGTGATCTCTCTCTCTCTGTCAAATAAATAAATAAAATCTTAAAAAAAAATAAAATAAAATAAAAATAGTTCTTTAGAAAAAGGTGTTCAAGTTCTGAAGGGCCGTGGGAATATCTGTAATTATCCTGTGCAGTTATTATAGGAGAAGGAAGTAGTTTGTCAACTGCATTTTCACACTTCTGTGGCATCTCGAATACTTCTTCACAGACTCATGATCATTTTTTGGCATACTATATTATCCTCTCTTTTAAGATAATGTATGTTCAGTTTAGAGAGTCCCCGATAGGCACCATGACGTTGTTATTATGAACAGCATTAATTAATCTCATGGACTGGCAAACAAACTCTTATAATTTTTATTGGTCAATACTAAGAAGTTTCTGTAAAATACATCTTAAAATGTGTTCCATTAAAATAAATGTAAATGATTTATAATTAACAAATAGCTCCTAAGTAATTCCTTTGATTGGCAGTATAACATGAAAGGACTAAAGGGACCAACATATACTGAATATCACTAAGTGTTCTTTTCAAAAGTACAGTGAATTCATCTGGTTTGATGAAGAAGACAATGGAATCAAACACACATAGGATCAAATTTTAGTCTGTTGACAAACCATGCATCTTTGGGCTAGTCCTTCAGACTGACTGTCTTCAATTTCCTCATCTGAATATAAGAATGTGGATAGTATTACTTATCTTGATGAACTATTTTGAAAACAGCAGATTCTCAAAAGTGGTAGCTATTATTAGTCATTTAGACTATAAATCAAAGAAAAATGCATATTAGTCTACATAAAATAAATATGACACTTTTCCAAGAAATTATTGTATTCCTTAGGCAATTATTATGGTAGAAATTTTGATTCTTATGACTTATTTGCATTTCCCCCCCTTACATTAATTACTCCTTAAGCTTGCATCTTTGGCTTTGCAAAGATTCACTGTTAATCTTCTCAAAAGTAATATACTATAAGCTTTGAATTCTCAAGTTGATTCCAAGTGAGTTGATATAATTTATAAATAATCTTTCAAGAGGTATTTTAGAATATTCTCAACTCAAAAGATACATTAGAACTGTGATTTTTCAAATGAAAGTTAATATGACATTTATTTACACTATGATGCTTTCAACTGAGTTGGAGGGATTTGGGTATAATTGCTTTTATTTCACATTAGAGAAATGATTCGTATGGATGGTAACATAGATGAAGTGTTACCCGCAGCTATAATTAAATAACAATAAAGGATTTAAAAAATAACAACTTTCAGAAAACAAAACATACATGGAATTACATGCACTCTTGATCTTTGGAAAATATATCAAGTTACTAAGTAAAAGAAAACCTCTCAAATCAGCACAAATACATACACACAAAAAAATGTCATAAGATAATCTTTTATTATAATCGGGAAAATGTTTATGGGAAGTAGAGCTTAAGAAGATTCTGGTGTAGGATTGTTACCTGCAAAACTGATTGAGATTTGATATTATCCTCTTCAACATGCTGCCTCAATGATGTGAGTCTTTCTTCTGAAATAATTTATCTATACGTATTCTAAAAGTGTTCATTTATTCACCTTTTACTCGTAGAGGCTTCAAAAGTATATGCTTCCTTTTTAAGTAGCAAATGTGCATCTTTGACTTTCTTGTAATTCAATTGCAGCATTTGTTTTACAAATAGGAAAACTATTAGGTTCTATCTAATTGTTCAATATTCATAATGAAAGGAATTGTTTATGCTAATATGAGAATACCACAATGTAAAACTGAAAATGTAATTCATTTAAAAATAATCTCTTGAATCTTGTCTTTTAAATTTCAAATTGACATTTTTACCATAGAGTTTATATTCATAAGAATACACCCATTTTAAGTGTATAATTTACACAACCATGTAACTCCCCAATCAAGATGCCGAATATTTCTATCAACTCAGAAAACTTCTCTCAGGGCCCTTTTTATTCTGTTCCACCCCCATCCTTAACTCCTGGACATCCCTGTCTGTGTTCTTTCACCATATATTATTTGTCCTGTACTGGAATTTTTTTTTTAAAGATTTTATTTATTTATTTAACAGAGAGAACACAAGCAGGCAGAGAGGCAGGCAGAGGCAGAGAGAGGAGCAGGCTCCCTGCGGAGCAAGGAGCCCGATGCGGGACTCGATCCCAGGATGCTGGGATCATGACCTGAGCCAAAGGCAGTTGCTCAACCAACCGAGCCATCCAGGCGTCCCCCTGTACTGGAATTTTATATAAATGGAATCATAACACTTTTTTTTAAAGTATTTATTTATTTATTTATTTATTTATTTATTTATTTGCCAGAGAGAAACAGAGAGAGAGAGCACAAACAGGGGGAGCAACAGGCAGAGGGAGAAGCAGGTTCCCTGCTGAGTGAGAAGCCCGATGTAAGACTTGATCCCAGGACCCTGAACTGAGCTGAAGGCAGACCCTTAACTAACTGAGCCATCCAAATGTCCCTAAAAGGAATCATAGAATACATTTTTGTCATTGTTGTTGAGTAGTTTCCAATTTTTGGACATACTATAATTAGTTTATTCATAATTAGTTAATACATAACAGGCACTTAATAAAAGTTGAGTGAATAATAAATATGAACATTGAAAGTTTTATTCAAACTTGAACTTCTTTCTTTTGTACTTAGCAACTAAAATCATCAAAATCATTCAAAAGTTTTTGAGATATTTCTATGTTCATTCTTTACTAATCCCAACAATGAGATACAACTGAAAAATAATGCCATTCCTGGAATTCAGAAAAATATGATCTTCATGAATCATTGGAAATTTCCAGGGGCAATAGAAATTCTGAACTGAAGGCACATAATTTAGAACATCTGTCAGTGAATGATGACTGCTCGAATAACTATGCAGCCTCATCCATGATCAATTGTGCATGAGCTGAATCAAGGTCAAACTCTGCCAAGACCTTCACCTCACAAGAGCAGGAAGGATGGGACTGACCGCTGACACTGGCCTGAGACTCAGCCAAAGAGCGTGAATCACAATAAGGTTGCAGTCACCACAGTCATCGTTAGTCAGCAGAGGAGTGGTGCAGCCTCCTGGAAGTTTGCAACTGGTTTGAAAGTACCTCTTGCAAAGAGATACTTGCTCTTCAACAATTTTGTTTCTTAAGAAAACAAAAAGTACATTTATACGATGTAAAGTCACTGAAAATGTAGTAGAAAGGAAATTGACCTTATATTTATCTGACCTGGGATTACATTAAAGGTGTGCATCTTACTTACAAGTTACCTAGTCTCTCTCAGCCCCAGTTTACTGTGCTGCCACTTAGTTTAGTTGTTATGAGGAACAGACATTTTATTTTACTTATGTAAAGTACCCATTGGGCCATCAATAACTGTATGTGTTCCAGAAAAGCAAATGGAGGTGGAATAATACGAGATTCCTTTGTCATCAGTCTCTTTATTTATCTATTTGCATCTTGTTGATAATTGCTCTGTGGGAACTCCTGGTCCTGTGCATGAATTGAACACAAATTCCTAATTCTTAGGATAAATTCACTAATTCTTGGGTTTTTATACTCCAGTTTTGACTGTGGGTGAAAACTCACAAGAGGCATACTGTGTCTTCACAAAGGCTCTGTAAGTATTTATCTCTATATAGTTACTTAAATTTTGTGTATAGTGTAATCACCCAATTTGGCAATGGTCCTTTGAAATAATGTAAATTTACCTTATTAAGGTATCAGGACAGAATGGATGTCCATTGAGTTATTTTGTCCAATTGTATGCATCCTTTCAAATAAAGCAGAGCACTGGATTATTTTGCTATGCAGAGATTGTTGACTCAGCATCTTAACTCTAAATTTAAAAGTCCTGTAAGTCAGTTACATTAGTGAAAATAGTAGAATAGGTATCTTGCAGGGCCCATTCCTCTGCAAAAATACCAAAATATTCGGGGAAAATGTCAGAATCAATTTCGTCAGAATTCTGGAAAATAGTCAAAGATTTATAGGAGCAAAGCAAATGCTGAATAAAAAAAGAAAAAGAAGAAAGAAACACCTTAAAAATGGTAGGAAATTTTTGGTCATTTTTACTTGCTCTTGATCTGGCCCTTGGTGTCAGTCTTGAAGATGGTAGCCCACATTCCCAGTGTGGGACTCTGGTCCCTGGTTTCAGAGGGAATGGAATAGACCTCACTCTCAAAGAATTGTTTTTGTCTGTTCTAATCCATCTGGGGATACCTAAATAACTAATGCAAGGTATTTGCCTTTCTTTCACCTAACTGGGAACTTACTCAGGAAGGAAAAGCAGTGGACATTCTTTGAGAACTTTAAAGATAAGTGAACAACCCATAGACTTATGGAGCAAAAGATTACAGTTGAGGAAATTAGATTAACTGAAAAATTGTGAGGAAAATCTTAAGAAAGAGTTCATTAGTGAAATTAAGACATTGAAAAGTGTCCATGTATTCTGAGGAATTTAGAAAGCATGCTTGCAGAGAGGACACATGCTCAAATACGACCTAAGAAGACTCCAAGCTTTCACCTATGGCTTATCTCTACACTTCAAAGCAGAAAATGAAAACCCAGACAAACCTGTAAACAGCCTGGCCAAGTGTTGATAGGGGTCTGAAAACAGAGTAAAGCATAAGGAACAAGATACTTTTCTTTCTTTCCTTTCTTCCTTCTTTTAGCATTCAAGGAAATCTCTGTCAAAACACTAGCTCAACATAAGCTAAGGAAGAGGCACTTCAGAAATTACACATGACAAAGAATGAAGACAAAAATAGTTTAGAAAAGTCACTAAACAACCATATGGCCCACAGCAAGCAAACATCCAAACCTTTAGGAAGGGGAAGGATTTGATTTCCAAAGTTACCACATTATATTATCCAAAATGTCTAGTTTTCTACAAAAAAAAATAGATAACAAGCAGAGGACCTAGAAAATATGGCCCATTTACAGAGGAAATGAGAAAACTTCTCTTGAGGGAGCTTAGATACTGAACTTGATAGGCAAAAACTTTGAACCAATTATCTTAAATACACTCAAAAAGATAAACTATAAATGAAGGGCTAAAGAGAACATGGAGAATGATGCATAATCAAATACAGAATATCAATAGAAATAAAAATTATAAAAAAGAATCAAATAGAAATTCTGGAGCTGGGGCAGCTGGGTGGTTCAGTTGGTTAAGCCGCTGCCTTTGGCTCAGGTCATGATCTCAGGGTCCTGGGATCAAGTCCTGCATTGGGCTCTCTGCTCAGCAGGGAGCCTGCTTCCTCTCTCTCTCAATCGGCCTCTCTGCCTACTTGTGATCTCTCTCTCTGTATCAAATAAATAAATAAAATCTAAAAAAAAAAAAGAAATTCTGGAGCTGAAAATTATAATAATTAAAATGAAAACTTTACTAGGGATTTGCAATATCATATTTGACCAGGCAGAAAAAAGAATTAGTGAACTTGAAGATGGATCAATTGAAAATAATCCAGTCTGAGGAACTGAATTAAAAAAGAGAGAGATAAAATTAACAGAGCCTATGATACCAAAGAGACACTGACAAACATATCAATATATGTATAATGGGAGTCCCAGAAGGGGAGGAAAGATTGTGGCAGAAAGAAGACTACTTGAAGAAATAGGGCTGAAAACTTCCTAAATTTGATAAAAACATAAATTTGCACATCAAAAACCTTAAGGAATTCCATGAAGAATAAACACAAAGACCCACGCTTACACATATTCTAATCAATTTGTTGAAAGACAAAGACAAAGAATCTTGAAAGCAGTAAGAGAGAAGTGACTGAACATATACAAAATATCCTCAATAAGTTTAATAGGCATTTTCTCATCAAAAGCTATCAAGGCCATAAGGAAGTACCATGACATGCTTAAAATGATGACAGGAAAACAAACCTGGTGGCCAAGAATTCCATATTCATTAAAATTCTTCAAAATGAAGGAGAAAGTGAGACATTCTCAGTTAAATAGCTTATTTTTAATAATAATAAAAGCTTACTCAAAGAAATAAAAGAGAGTTCATCATAGTAGACCTGCTGTATGAGAAATGCCAGAAGTAGTCAGTCCATCAGTCTGAAATGAAATGACAGTAGATAGTAAATTAAAACTATTTGAAGAAAGAAAGAGCTCTGGTACAGTAAACCACAGAAATAAATATAAAGCCAGCATTATTGTATTTTTGCTTTTTAACTCCTCTGTTTCCTATGATTTAAGAAACATAACATGCATACAGGCATGCGCGTGCACGCACACACACACACACACACACACACACATTCCAGCATTTTAGTTGTTACTGTGAAACTTTTCAGCCTATCTTGTCTGCCATAATTCTGGACATAGAAGTCTTCACAAGTATTATTTTTTATCCACAGATTTAAAAAAATCATTTAAAAGATGCAAATTAACTTTAGACAATTTTATGAAAATAATTTCATCTGTAAAACAAAATGTAACAAATACATTTGGGCATTGGACACAATATTTATCACAACAATGAATGTGAGTTTGCACACCATATCAGTGAAAATATTTCTTGGGTTGTTGGATGAAATTGTGAAAAAATTTAAGAAGTCTTGCTTCACCTCTACCTCCAGTGTCTTTGAGGGGTGGAAATAGAATGAGAAATGTGAAAAATGGAACTTTATGTATTACTTGGACAATTTCAGCCTTCCTTTGCCCATTTAAGATGAAGTATGATAATTACATAATATATTGTCAACAAAAATGGAGATACAATCTGTAGCTCTTTAAAATGTTTGAGATATAAGACTGCTTCAAAGGTATGTCAGAACAGTGGAACAAGGTCTTCAAAGGCAGTGTCCTTCAAAGAAACAACAGTAGAATCTGGAAAGGAGAGCCCTGATAAAAAGTTAGAATAGACTGAAAGAAGGCTTTTTGCTAAGGAAGGAATTTTATAAAGCTGTGAAACAAAGAAGGAAACAAAGCTAAGTGAACTGAAGAAAGCTGTAGTGAAAAGCAAATGATTTCAGGACTGAAATTAGAAAAGCATATAGAGGAAGAGTATGCCAGCTGCTCACATCTTATGGCAATAGAAATGCTTTTGATGGGGCATCTTGGTGGCTCAGTGGATTAAAGCTTCTGCCTTCTGCTTGGGTCATGATCTCGGGGTCCTGGGATCGAGCCCCGCATTGGGTTCTCTGCTGGGCGGGGAGCCTGCTCCCCCTCTCTCTCTGCCTGCCTCTCTGCCTATTTGTGATCTCTCTGTCTGTCAAATAAATAAATAAAATCTTAAAAAAAAAAAAAGAAAAGAAAAAGAAAGAAATGCTTTTGGTGAGCATAGGCGGCAGTGCGGGTGTCATTTGGAGATTTTTGCCCTAATCCTCCTTTGATATATGGTCTCTGAAAATGTGGACAATCCCTCAAGTCCCCTATTCTTCAGTTTGACAGTTGCAAAATGAGGGTAGTGATGCTTGTCCAGTACTAACGCACAGAACTCTTATAAAGGTTAATGCAATATTTTACAGATAATTTTAGGCTAATAAATTAGTTTTAATGATTTTAAATAGCATTGTTTGGGATGTTTGCCTTCACAAATCGACTTATTGGGATATTTAAGGTATAGATTTGAAGCCACTCTAGTGGGTATCAGGCTGGATTAAGCCATGTGTGGATCAATGAAGACTGCAAGGGAAGTAGGAAGTTTTATTTGGCTAAGTATCATAATGGTAAAGGATATGGATGATGGAGCCAGATGGCCTGGGTTCAAATTCCAATGCCATGTTTATTAGCTGTGTGGATAAATTGAATAAACCATTTCCTGACTCATTTTCATTATTGGCAAAATGGAGATAATATTAATACTTTCCACACATCATTATTAGAAGCATTAAATCATATATAGTACTTAGAACTATGATAAACAAAGAGTATGTGTTGCTATTATATTATAAACACCAATATTTTTTAAAAAGATTTTATTTATTTATGAGAGAGAGAGAGAGAGATCACAAGTAGGCAGAGAGAAAGGCAGAGAGAGAGGGAGAAGCAGACTCCTCACCAAGCGGAGAGCCCGATGCAGGGCTAGATCCCAGGACCCTGAGATCATGACCTGAACCAAAGGTAGAGGCTTTAACCCACTGAGCCACCCAGGAGCCCCTATAAATACCATATTAATACAGGATTGGAGTTGGATGGAGAAGCTCAAATATTAAATTGAAGAAATGTTCCTACGATATGGTTATGAAAAGAAAGAAAGGATAGCACAGTAAATTAAGATGTAGGAATAAAACATTTGAATAGTACTTGTACTTTAAGACTCTGTGCCAAGGGAGGTCATAGACAGAATGCTTTTCTTGATTGAAAGCTTTCAAAGCAACATTATCTCCCTTCCTGTGCCCTTTCTACTTGTCAACTTCTACCCATTGTTTCAGACCCTGCATCTGTACAGAACACTGGCTGCCCCCACATCCCCTTCCTGTAGCACTTCTGAATTTTTCTCTATGGAATCTTTACAATTTTGTGTTAATCAGTATTCCTTTCCTCACATGATGCCCTCGGGGTTCTCAACTGCAGGCTATTCACCCCACCCAGGAGGCATTTGACAATACCTGGGGACATTTCCGGTTATCCCAGCTGGGGCAGGTGAATGTTGCTGGCACCTAGTGGGCGGAGGCCAGGGATGCTGCAAACACCCCGCAACAAATAGACCGCCCACTGCGAAGAATTATTTGGTCCCAAATGTCAGTTGCGCTGCTCTGGAAAACTCTCTGCTAGATGGTAATGTCATGGTGACAGGACAGAGAGAATGTCTCCCTTACATGTTCCCACCTGTGTCTAGCACGCAGAAGATCTTTCAGAAAGATTCGTGGAATTTTTGCAAATATTTCAACCATGTAAAATAAAATCTTTGGGGAAAAGATGTATCTCACGTGAGTCATTTCATGAGATAAAATGCTTTCTAGACAATATGTATCTTGAAATGCTAATACACAGGGGTGATAATCAAAACGTTTAATGCTATTAGCTGTCTGGGCACCGGCCAAGCAAAGACAGGTACCAGAACAACTTGTATTGTTACACGGGGAGCTGCCGGCTAAGTCCGGGTTATGTGTCTACACCAAACACAAACACTTAACTTTTTCCCCCAAAACATTCTAGAAGGCAATAAGCTCTTTTAATAAGCCTCTATGGAAGAAGGAGTAATTTCTGACACAGACACTCTAATGTAAATGAACTAGTTCCTCCCTTTAGAAATAAGGGCAAAAATCATCAGGACCTTGAGTTCTGGTCAGTGGCCATCATCCTCTTACCAGACTGCTTGACCGCTGGACCTGAATTACAACAGCCCAAAAAGGGAAAGCAATTTCAATGTTAAAGTATAATTTTACTTTTTACATTTAATCCTCCATTTGCCACCCCATCACACATTATACTATTTATTCACTTGATAAATTGACTTAATAATGCTATTTACACATCTAGAGGTTAAGTGAATGGAAATTTTATTTCATCCGAAAGGTAAAACTCCTCCTTGAATCATCCCAGAACACATCATAGCCGTGGACTTTATGATGATAATTAAGTTAAATATTCAACTTGGCTCATTGGATCCTTTAAAAATAACATACTTCGGGAATTAAAATTGGCTTTGAACTATTTCTTCTCCTTAGAGACTTATGATATTTTCTGTTAATCACAAATTTAGGAACCATTGCATAGTTCTTAGGGCCAGGAATAACGTGCTTCATTGCTTAATTCAGCCTGATTCAGATGTCTCTTCAATGAACTAGGCATTTAAATGTAAAGTTTTAAGTAGAGATTTCTTAATTAGCTTTTAATAAGAGAAAATATTAGCATCTGCTGTGTCATTCTTTTTATTCATTTAAAGACAAGAAATTCCAATATTAAACAACACCATTGTCTGATATTTCTGAGCTCTTAAGTATCTTCCCTTATACTGATAATGTAAGACATAGGAATTTGTTCGTAAGTAATAAAGTTACTACTCCCTATTCACATAATTTGTATGCTTGAAATTACAGCTCATAGGAAATGTATGAAATTTAACATAAACATTCTTTACTATACAGTGGAAAATAAAATGTTAATGGATAGCAACAATAGAATTGATGTGTTTTCATGTTGTTGGAACTGGATGGTCCTAACCAAATGTAGCATTAATAAAAGGGAACAAGCTAAGGTTTCATTCAGTTACTCAACTTGTTGTTGAACCCACGACATGCATTAAACTGTGTGAGATAAATTACAGTGAAGTGTGAACTACGTAATCTTCCCAAAGTAGTAATACTTAATCTACTGAATATATTACTCAAATTTCCATATATCCATGCTTTACACATATGCTATTTCCAGCAATGTTGTTCAAAGCATTCTTTCAATGATTTTTCAAATCTCCATCATTACATTTAGAATGTCTCATATTCAAACCCCCTGCTACCCAACTTTCTTTACTAGGAGGTTTCTGCCTGGGAGACACTACTTACACATAACACTTGATTTCGATTGCACATTTTCTTGTTGGAGACTTTGGGTTAATTAATGGGTTAATAAGTATCTCAGTTCTTTTGAAGCAAATAAGAGCTCCATCCAGGTCACTGACCTGACAAAAATGAAGTGACCTTATTGACTGTGAAACTTGGCATTTGAAATTGAACTGTATGAATGTCTGTGTTCATTGAGAAGCCCAATGTATTTGTGGTAAATATTTTATGTTACTTACGTTAATTGACTGCTCCTAATAGTTACTTAAAGGGAAATTATTGGTTAGTGCTGATTTTTCTAAGCTTCCATACATGATAGGTCATTGATCTCACGTGTTAATCATTCCATGTGCATCTTCTGTTTGCTGATGTTTAGGTTCCTGGAAAATTCAGAGGTGAGTATGTATGAATCAATGTCAGTCTGTGGTCTTTGCCAGAAAACAGGCAAAATGAGGGACTATTAAATATTGAACTGACTCTTCAACTTCTGTAAGTCATTCTCCTGGAGTGAGTGAGGAACTCCTAATAATGGGAATTATCGAACAATTAGAGAATTATTAACTTGGTGCTGACAACAGAGGCCCTATGTTCCCAGACATTTTTCCTCTTATTTTTCTGCATATTTCTCTGATACTAATTATAATATATAGCTGTTCCTGGATTTTTTAAAGTTTTTATTTATTTACAGAGAGAGAGAGAGAGAGAGAGAGAACAAGCAGGGGGAATAGCAGAGAGAGAGGGAGAAGCAGGCTCCCTGCTGAGCAGGGAACCCTGGGCTCAATCCCAGGACCCTGAGATCATGACCTGAGCCGAAGGCAGACGCTTAAATGACTGAGCCATCCAGGCGCCCCGGTTCCTGGATTTTTTAATGAAATATTATATAAGTAAAAAGGAGTCATTACAAAAAAAATAAGTGTGAAGAATAAAATGATAATTTCCCATAATTGTACCACCCAGAGAAAAACTGCATTATCATGATATATATTCCAAGACTTTTTTTGTACAGGTACATAAATTAGTATATGTACCCTTCCTTCCTTCCTTCCTTTCTTTCTTTTTCTTCTTTTCTTTCTTCCTTTTTTTTTTTTTTTGGATTTTCCATTTTAATCAAATATTCACAATAGATGGTGATAAAATAAGTTAACAGTTAAATACTCAGGAACAGCCGATGTACCAGCTAATACAATTTCACTTCACAAGCTGTGCAAACGGGGTACACGTCTGAGAAGGGAGATGGTGAGAGAACGTCTCTCAGCCCAGACACGTGACAGCCGAGCACGCTTCCCCACCGACACCCTAACCGCACACACGACCCCCCGGACAGAGTGAGCCCGTCCACGACCGCCGGCGGACCACATCTCCCCTCGAAGGGTTAGCGTCCCGCCGTCCCAGCAAAGATGCTTCCAGACACACAGTCCACACTCCTGGCCGCGAGCCCCCAGGGAACGAGGTCAGCAGACAGGGACGGGGCCGGGCCAGCCTGGCCCTGGTCCCTCCGGCGGTGCCCACACTGAGTGTTGCAGCATTTGTAGAAGGTGGTCATCGGCTCGTCTGCAGAGCGGGTCTGAAGCTGCATGAAATAGGCATGAGGATGTTCGCGTTTCGGACATGGCTCTCCGGTCGAGTCCACGTTCTATCAGGCGGCTGCTCCCCCGAGCACATCGTCCACCTCCTTCAGCTTTGGGTACTTCCGGTTTGTTACCTCGCGGGTGACGTTGCGCACGTAGGGGCAGGTGTTGCAGGCGAAACGGTGGCAGCGCTGTCCCTCCTCCACGATCAGCCCGTGCCCGCAGCCCGGGCAGAAGAGCAGCATGACGGCCCCCTGTGCCCCGCAGGCTTCCTGGCTTCCTTCCTTCCTTCCTTCCTTCCTTCCTTCCTTCCTTCCTTCCTTCCTTCCTTCCTTCCTTCCTTCTTTCCTCCCTCCCTCGCTCCTTCTCTCTCTCTCCCTCTTTTCTTTCTTTCTCTTTCTTTCTTTCTTTCTTTCTTTCTTTCTTTCTTTCTTTCTTTCTTTCTTTCTTTCTTTCTTCTTTCTTTCTTTCTTTCCTTCTTTCTTTCTTTCTTTTTCTTTCTTTTCTTTCTTTCGAATGGGCTCAACCTGTGCATTATTACCCAGCATTTTGCTTTTTTGTGTAAAATGGTATATTGTAGATAATTCTTATGTCAGTATGTTTAGATCTACATTGTCATTAAACGTCCATGTCACATTTGATTGTACTTAACTAATATGTACTTAAATAATCCCCTTTAGTTTGACATTGAGGTAATTTCCATTTTTTTCCTATTTCACATCACAGTATGATAAATAATTTTGCTAACTTTTTTTATTATTTTGCCTCGGGTTTTAACCAGATGTTAGATAGTGTTATGTTTAACATATTATTTCCCTAATTAGTAAATCAAATTGTTGCCTCAAAGCCTTAGTTTCAAGCATTGTGTCAAAATTACTGAGGAATTTTTTTCTTAAACAGATTGCCCATTCCCACCCCTGGGGAAATCAGGCCCAGCAGTTCTGGGGGGAGGCCCAGCTACATATTGGTTAAGATCTCTCAAGATGACTCTAACATAAAACCAGAAAACTGGTATCAGAGCTGAAAAAATTGGCCTCCCTTTGCCTTGTACCAGAAATATTTCGGCAAACTGGGTCAGGTCACCACTCATAGTTAGCTGCTGACTTTTGGGCAGCTATCTTGCCATTCAGACCCTTCAAGGCCCACATACTAGGTCATTAGGCCCTTTCTGGGGATGAGCATTGAACTGAAAGAGAAGCCCTGAGTAATGAAGAGAATTAGCTCCAGAATGGTTGGAAGGGTCTGAAGAGAATGTCTGAGAACATTTGTGTTAAGTTCCAGTTTCATGGCATTCTTGCACTCTTGACCAGGCCCCTTCACTTTTCATTTCCAGCCTTTGTGACCGTTTTGACTGTAGTTCATGACTGTCTGTGGAACGGCCATTTTGCTCATTGCTAGGTGTATGCCCACCACTGTAGTTTACCCCCCACACCCTGAGCAATTTTGGGGAACTTCTACAGGTGCCAACAAATGATGCACTATTGGATTCAGATATTCCCGATCAATATAGCTGAGACAGGCCTGGCACAGAGTATTTTCTCAATAAGTGTTAGTTAACTCAATGTTAGTGGAATAAAAATTTTTGAAAAAAAGCAAAAGCTGAAGGAGAAAAATGTTTTCCTTTATAATTTAGACAATAAAAGGGACAATTCAAAACTACAGAAAGCACGCAAAACAAGAGTAAAGGTTTGTTTAAACAGCTTAAAAATCACCTTGTAGCTTCTGTTATCATTCACTTGAGAACCTAAGTTACTCTGGATAGTGATTTATTTAGTACCTATAAGTCATGAGATTTCTTTGGGGAAGCTGCCTCCTTTCATTATTAATCTAATCAACAAGCTAGAAAATTTTGGGGAAAAGAATGTAATCACAGATGTGCTGAGGGTTTGCTTGACAATCCTCTCAATAAATGGACATGCAATGTAATTACTCTTGTCATTTGAGGCCGACCAAAGCATCAGGAAGCTTAAAACAAAGCATGTGCATTCAAAACAGGGTAAACCATCAAGGGCAATTTCATATGGGACAAGATGCCAGAAAGCAATCCACTTAAATTCATATTTATATGCTTTGAAATACTGAATACATCTCTGAATGTCTTTTTTTATCAGTTCAAACATATTTTGTTTCTGTCAATGGATACAAAAAGTTGTAGTTTTCATCACTGTTTTCCTTCTCTGTTTTCAGTTCTAGGTACCCATAATTTGACTTGTGTGTTTAGCTTCAGCCAATCCACCAAACTTTGTCATATTGAAGATTCTCATCCCCTGGAATTAATTTGGTTGTTCTGAAAGCAGAACTTAAGAAAATCTCTGGTATCTTCACAGCAACTTAGATGTGGACATCCATCACATGCTCCCACTCTCTTGATGTCAGTCTTGTCACTAATTAACAATTTGGTTCCCATGTCCCCTATCAGATTGAGATCTCCTGAACTCCATAGCTATTTGAACCAAGGTAACGTTTCCTACATCCCTTGAACTGTTCTAATGTACACGGTCAGTCAAGCAATGGCTGTGTGAATTCCCATACTTCTGATTCTACCTTAACCCCTTAGTGTTCTTTACTGTTGAATATGCAGTTGATGTTCCAATATATCATGTAACAGAGTCTATTTAAGAAATATTCTTGGATCATTCCGTTGGACATCTATGTTTTATTTAACCAGCATCTGCCAACTGTTGCCTCCCACTCACTCCCACTCACCTTCTCCCAACCCCCTGAGGTCTATTCAAAGTTGTGATGCTCTCATGCATCTACTCTCACTTGGGAATCAGCTTTCAGGGCCCAGGGGACAGCTTCGTAAGCCACATCAGTAATAGGACGGTGTCCTTCTGTACATGAGTCTGGAGCTCAGCATCTAACCTTAACTGAGACAGGAAGGAGGGAAAAAGAAAGAAAGAGGGGAGGTAAGGAGGGAAGTGGAGAAGGAAGAAGGAGGAGAGACAGATGGAAGACAACAAGAGGTAAGGGGGGGGAGACGGATGCATAGAGAGACAGGAAAAAGAGAATATAGAGTGAAATGCTGGAAAAAATTAAGTTGATGGAAAAAATAAGAAATATAAGGTGAGAGGGACACCTGAGGATGATATGAAGTATATATGTGATTATATATATATATATATGATAGACATATATATATATGATAGACAGTTATGAGAATATATCTGAGAAGTAGATGAGGTGAGGAAGAGAGAATAAGATTAAATGTGTGAGGATGGTAGGGAGGAAGGATACAGAGAGAGATGGTCAAGATGATGGAAAGGTAATTGAGAGTAAGAGAAACATGGAAGACTGTAAAGCAACATAAGAGAGAGCAATCAAGCCAATAAAATCTGCTAATAATTATTCCCTGATCCCAACAGCATCCTGACTGCTTTGACAGTTAAAAACTACCCTTAAAAACATGACATAACTTAGTGTTCTAATAATTTCTTTTTGCAAGACTTGTTGCAGACCTATGTTGGCTACCCGTCATTTGCAACAAAAACTTCCTGAAAACACAAGATGGGACTTTTTCCCTTAAATTTTTCTTGAAAAGATAATTGCTCACACCAGGGGAATACCACCATGCATATAAAAACAACCCTATTATCTTTGTGTTACACTTAATTATACACCATAGTAGATTGTGCTTCAAAAATTATTTTTTACTAAAATTTTTAATAAAATTTAGAAGTTTGATACACTTGCTAAATATCTATGCTATTTAGAATTTTAATCACTAATCTGAGGAACTGTGGCATCAAACTCCTACAGGTGTTCAATACATTCTGGAAACAAAATTGTTATTTTAGTAAGTACTTTCTTGGCACTAATTTGCAACTTATTTTCTCACCGTGCTTGAGGATATGAAAGGAATTAAGAATTAGGAAAAAAGATCAGATGCTCAACACGTCATCCACATATATTATGTCATTACAGAAAGGGCAGGACCCTAACTATCATGGATGTAGAAGCCCAGGTCATTACATAATGTTTAGCTTAGTCAGTAATACACCTGCAAGCAAAGGCCATTACATGTAACTGTGAAAGTCAAGAAATAAGGTCACATCTTTCAATCAAAAATAGTTTTGTAACTCTTAGGTAAATAGCCATGAAAATACCATAGTATCTGAGCAATATTTTTATGTATAAGTCATCTTTCAGATGTATAAAATGATTCATGTACTTCACATATTTAATTATACATGCAGCTTCAAAGATAGTATAAAAATATAAGTGACACACACTTTTTAAGTACATACTTCATGGAAAAGGAACATTGACAATTTTAAGATACTTTTGGGATGTGTGATCACGTTTACACTTGAGACATAAATTTTATGAAATTTGAATCTATCTCTTTCAAGGCTCACGGGATTTAGTCGTGCTTTTCTGTGACAAAAGGAAATAGTGTGAAATCGGATTAGAGACTCATCACTTAAGATTTCCTTTCAGACCAGGTAGTCATTACACACTGTGAGGGTGACAGACATGGATGAAGGTGTATGGGGAAGGAACACAATGATGTGAATCTATGTAATGCAGAGTTTGGAGTTAATAAAAATAAGACATAAGAGAAAAATAGAAAGGAGGAAGCCAATCCTGGTTTTGTCCAAAATAAACTTGGAATAGATATACGTAGGGCAATTGGAAATGTCAACTTTTTAAGTACCTCAATCATTATTTCAAAAACTTAAATGTTAAAAATTTTCCATCCTAGAAGAAGTTATATGTGCTCACAAGAAAGAATACAGCAGGAGCCCTGGTTCCTGAGGTTAGGGACAGCTTTTATGTAGAATGAGATGACCATACAGATGACATACCAGTTCTTTCTGAATACAACCAGAGATTCCTGGAGATATATCTCACTGTGGATTTGGGGAGGAAATACACAAGATGAGTCTGAAACTACTTTTTTTGTCCTCAAAAACAAAGAAATCATCAAAGACTCCTGAGACATTGTAAAAACAACAACAAAAAACGCACAATAGAAAATCTGAAGACAGATTGCCTAGGTAGCTCAGTGGTTAAGCCTCTGCCTTCAGCTCAGGTCATGATCCCAAGGTCCTGGGATCAAGCCCTGCATTGGGCTCCCTCCTCAGTGGAGAGCCTGCTTCTCCCTCTCCCTCTGCCTGCTGCTCTACCTACCTGTGCGTGCTCTCTCTCTCTTTCTCTGTCAAATAAATAAATAAAATCTTAAAAAAAAAGAATGCTTTGAGACAGGTGCTCCTACTTGTTTTCTCTTGTCTTCTTCCCAATCTCTTAAATTCACTACAATCAATATTTTTTTTCCATGATTTCATAGGAGGTGTCAATTTCACAAATGATGGCCATATTGGACATTTTTCAGGCTGATTCACAGGTCTTCCTCGTCTTATTCTAATGAGCAACAGCATTGACCCAGAAAAACTCTGTTTCTTCCTCAATATGTTCTAGTCCCTTGGTTTTTTTAATACTGTGTTTCTTTGGTTTTCCTTAGACCTCACTGGTCACTTCTTCTGTCTTCTTTGTTGATGTCTCCTCTTGAGGCTGACTTTGGAAATCCTATTGATGACTTTAAGTACTTATATGCTAGTGATTTCCAAGTACATAACATCAGGCCATATCTTTCTCATGAATTCCTGATAGGTATCTGTCTACTTGACATTTCTACTTGAAATCTCAAAGACTGATATAGTTCATTATCGGCATCTCCAAAACTGAGTATCTGGTCTTTGCCCACGAACCTGTTTCTCCTACAACCTTCCTCACTTCAGTTGATGGGAGCTTCGTCTTTTCAGTTATAAGGTCAAAAAGTATAGGAAGAGTTGTTCTTAATTCCTTCCTTTTGTCACAATTCATATCCAATCAGTCAGGAAACCCTACCATCCACCATAATATATTTAAACCGAATGACTTGTTTCTAGTTTTACTGTTTGCATCATGATGTCAACCAATGATTTTTCAGAATAATTTCCCAAAAGATACCCCTGGTTCCACCCACCAGGTTTCAAGGGTATTCTCAACACAGAAGCCAGAGAGATTTTATTCAAAGAATTATAGTTAATGTATGTCAAATCTTCAGTCAAAAGCCTTGAACTCATTTCATCAAGAGTCAAAACCGAAGTCCTGACAACATCTTACAGACTCTATAAGATCTGAATCCTTGTCATCTCTATTGTCTTTCCTCCTACAAAACTGAGCCATGACATCACAAAAGCCCCCTTCAGGGATTCTGCACTAATAATATTGAACATATGATATAGGCATAGCATTATCTTATTTAATGTTAATTGACTCAATGACTTTATTTTTAATGCTCATTTTCAGATAGATAATCCTCAAATTTCAGAGAGATTGAATAATTTCCCAAAGTGACCATGAAACTGAGTTAAGGTTTTAACTCAGGTCTTTCTGACTCTAGAATACATATTCTTACCTCTAAGCTATACTTCCTTTTGTGCTACAATAGAAAAGTTGGATTCCTCATAATCCAGACATTTTTAAATATATTAAAGAATCCCCCAAACTTCCATTTTCATTAATAGTGAGTAGTAAATTTTGTTCACTATTTCTAGTAGAAATTATTTCTCATACTTACCTCCAGTCTTGATCACATTTTACAAGGTTCACAAGCTAATGCTGCAAATGTCTTGGTTCGAATTCTCATTTTCTATAGTAAGCATTGCTTGACCTTTTTAAACAGGTTTAAATAAACTTGATGCTATTGCTGTTTCATGATCCACACTTTCTTTTTCTCCCCTGCAAACACATAATGAATTTTTGTTGTTGTTGTTGTTCTGGAGATTCCTTTACTGTTTTTTCTTCTCACAAGTCTTTCACCAAAGGCTCCATGTGCTTGGCGCCCCCCTGGGACACACAGGATCATAGGCTTGCTTCTAGAGTGGTGTTATGAAGCCTCCCTAGCTGTCAGTGGGATAGTTTACTCTTTTCCACTGGAAGTAAAAAGCAGTTTACATAACATATTGTTGACGTGACCAGGGGCCAAATACTTAAGACTGTGCTTTGCATTTTATAGTCTCCAAAATCTGTGAGCATAAACTGGAACAAATCTTTACTGCTGAAGGCCTCTTGCTTGACACACTCTGTGTGATAATCCGTGGCAGCCAACAATATGTAATCAGCACAATTCCATATTAACTTATATTTTTGAACAATGCGTAGCATATGCAAAGTTTCCTAATAACTCAAGATTGATGTTCCCCTTATTGAATTTAATATGACATTTTATCCCTGTTTGGTTAGCTTGAAATACTTCTCACAATTATGGGTAATTTCATTGGCCAATGTATTTAAAATAAGGTGTTTAAATGCCTCATAGTTTAAAAATATGCCTAACTTGGTATATTCTTTCTTTGGATTTCTCCTATCAATATTGTAGGCTAAGGTAAGAGTGAATTTTCTGTCCTTTGACATTAATCAAAAAAAATTGCAGATTTTGCTGTTGAAGGAGCATGATCAAGAACTCTTCCTTATCCTTCAGTGAAAAATTCAGTCGGTGGAGCTGTCCAGGAAGCAAACCAACAGTACTTTCCTTTCTGCCCTTAACTTTCCATTTTACTCTGTAAAGTTGGAGAATTGTTTTCCATTTTAATGCAAACACTGAAAGGCAAAGTTTATTGTCTTTAGAATTCTTTGCACGTTGAGAATGAAAACAACATACCTGAATACTGACAGATACAACTCCTTAAAATTTATTGTTAGACCCCAGGGGTGCCTGGGTGGCTCAGCTAGTTAAATGGCTGCCTTCAGCTCAGGGTCCTGGGATCCAGCCCCACATTGGGCTCCTTGCTAAGTGGAAAGCCTGCTTCTTCCTCTCCTTCTGCTTGCTGCTATGTCTACTTGTACTCTCTCTGTGTGTGTCAAATAAATAAAACCTTAAAAAAGATTATTGTTAGACTCCAAAGTAAGTATATTATTTATTTGTGGATTGACAAACAAAAAAGAGCCAGATAAAATGACTTTCTTAATTTGATAGGCTTACTCTGATTTTCCTGAGCTCATGTGATTATAAGTTCTTAATTACTTCTGCAGGTCCTGCTAGATGGCTTGCCATTGCCATGAAACCCCATCTCACATGGTCCTCATAGGCCAGTTTGCTGGCAGAATGCATAGAAATGGGATTCTCTTACCCAACAGTCCCAAGATGAGCTGTCTTTGGGTCCTGAATGCCCCTAAAATTATATAAACCTCATTTCTGGCCAGCACCTTTATCAAACATTTGACTTCTTGGATTTAGATTGGGGTATTTCATTTCCAAATCTTCTATGGCATTTATCCCAGTCCTTCTAATTTGTAGGCTCATTCACTGTAGACATGAAGGAGACATAATTTCTAATAGTTTTGCATGTGAACTCATGACAAGATATCTTTAAAAATAGGAGAATGCTCTCAGACATATTTTCTGAGAATTCTCAATCACTCCATTATATGGAGAGAATTTGAAAGCAATCCTTCCCATTGGCTTTAAATCTGATGCTATTCGATGGATTGCAATATACAAGTGGACTCAGAATAATCTATCTCTCAATGACTTCAAATTGCATCTAATACATCATTCTTAAGATTCAATTTATGCCATCTCTAAGAAGTTGCTATACAAAATACCCTTGGCATTTGAAATTATTTTGATCCTCTTAAAGCAGTTCAATGGCATAAATTCTACTTTTGTATAATTTCATGGAGTGAAATTTACTTCACTGTATTTTCCTAATATTTATCATTGTGACATACTCAACTACTAATTGAAAAACAAATGTTATGATCACCAGTTATCTTATCCCTAAGAAATAACTATTGTTAACAGCCCTAGGCCCCAAGGATTTGCAAATACAATGATAGAATGTAGAGTCAAATGTTGGGTTTCCTTCTTTGTACTTACTTTAGTACCTTGAGTCTCAATGATGTCTTACCGAGGAGCCACATTGTCTTTTTAATACTGTGTAACTGCCTAAAACTCTAGTCAGTTCTTTTTTCTCTTAGTTGCTATTTTAAAAAATCCTATTTCTTACCCCCATAACACAAATTAATGTGATAATCATTTGAGTTAGAGCTCTTTGTATCGCATCAACAATGATTGCAATTTTCAGTTCATAAAAAGAATTACATGATTGCTCCCCTAAAAATAATTCTTTATTGCACATATATTCCTTGGGACACTCCATAGGAAACTTGTATTTGGCTAGAATTTTGCTAATTTCTCCACTTTATAAGAAACATTCTGTCAACTTGAAAAATATCAGTTCTTGGAATGTCTTCAAAATTTGTCAAGTTCATTGATTTTTTTGAAGTGTTTCATTTATCTTGGAATCATGTTATTTTAGTACAATAGATTATATTCAATAGTCAAAAAATATTTTTATTACTCTATATAGTATTTGCCTGCTATATATGATTTATTCCTTTATAATCAGTTTCTTTACATCAATCACCATACTTTCACATTAAACTTCTAGTAGGGGAAATCTTTCCACTTCTCAGAAAGATTTTAATCAGCTGTTATTTTCAATAGAAAAAAATCACTTTTGCAAAGATTGATAAAAATGGTATTGTTCACTGACAAATATAGAAATTGTCATATTACTAACTATAAATAATTAAAAACTGCCGTATATTGGATCTTCTGTCAGGTCTGATTCTTGATAACATTATCCTCTGGGGAACAGAAATATAGTGCTCTCCCCTGGCAGTGTCTCTTAATTTGTGGCTCAAAGATTACCCGCATGGAAATCCTTGCTAATTATTTGACTGAAGGTTTTTCATAATTAATGAAGAGCATGCATCAGCATGCATCATTTTAAAATAAAACCCTACATACACAAAGATATTTTGTTCTCTATCACCACTTATCACACCATCCTGAATTTAGTGGCTTAAAATAACAACCAATGAATGTATTAAAATCACATGATGTTGTGGGTCAGAGAGTCAGAAAGTCTAGGAATTCTCTTGTTCCGCTGGTGTTAAATGTATTTGGCTGACATTTGTGGGGGCTGGGCCAGGTTGTCCACAAAGATTTCCCTAACATGCCTGGTGCCTCGATGGGAATGCATGGAAGGTGAAGCTCACATGGGTACCTGGTTACATTCACATGGCCTCTGGGACACATTGTGAATTTTCTTCAATGCAGCAGTCATGCCTTTTGCATAGCATCTCCTGGGTGAAGAGATCAAGGCAAGGGCTACCTCTTCCCTTAAGGGTTATTTCCAGAAATGAAGAAGCACCCCTTCACTGTATTTCAATGTCAAATCAATCACAGGCTAATCCAAATTCAAGGAAAGCAGAAATAGATCTCACTTTTCAATGACAGAAGTGTCAAATAAGTTTTAATCATCTTTACCAGTCACAAATTTGAAGTGTTTTTATATATCTTCTTCTCTTCTTCTACACTTAAGATTAAAAAAATTAAAGTTATCCTTTAAAAAAAAATCAGCATTATTAGTAAAACTACTACTGGTAACAAATATACACCTTTGCATTTTCTCATGATTTTTAAACATTTTCTCAAACTGTGTTTCAACAGGAGTGCCATTGAGTTATTACTATGATAAGCCCAAGTCATTATTTTATAGGTTATAATAATTCCTCAAGTGTGATGTACATGTTTCCTTAAGTGATCTATGGCTGATCTCTGTGTTTGGATTCTTTGAAATATGATAATTTCTCCATGTGGATTTATTTGTCATGTTTTAAGCCAAGAAGATATTCTACAGATATTTCAGCAAACACCATTTTTTCTCTTCTTTCTTGGAGACTTTACGTTTTGTTTTATTTCTTCTATAGATTTATGTAGAAACTGGTATTAAAAGATTATGTGATATTTGAATAACATTATTAATTCAAAGAACAAGGTAAGTCAGTGACCAGAATGAGTTAAATAGTTGCCCAGTGAATTTAACTTACTTGGGAATACTTAATAGAATGTAATCATTCTGAAGGCCTATAAAACTAATTGGGAGCATTAAATACATACATAAAATGGATTAAGGTTGGACTTACACTCAATGTTGCATGGTAAAACCAGATACTCACTGAAATTAGATATATCTTTAGAAGGCAAAATATTAATATGGTAGTTTCAGGTGAAAAACATTCAGGACTTTAATCTGGATGCTTTCATTTTGTAATGATCTGTAGGGCTAAACAAATTCATTCTAAGAATTGAAACACATATTATTTTAAAGGGATGTTTGTCCATGGATGTTTTAAAATATCCAACATGTATAATGAATAATGAGACTTTGGGTCCCATAAAATTTACAAGTGGGAGATAAAAAAAATTATTTTTTCATTTAAGAAGATATTTCAAAGCAGGTTACTGACATACTGATGCAGAATAGAATTCTTAAAAGCAAAAAAGAAAGACATTTGATATGTGTTCTCATTATACCATCACTTTGATCACTGAGTCATTGTCAACTGATATATCAAGCTAATGATGAAACTTCTATGGAAGGACTCCAATCTAGAGATATTCTGAGAAAAGGGAAAAGGAGATCCTAAATCCTTAATAAGATTAGTCCAATTATTAACTAAAAATAGAACAAGTTCATTCAGTCTACTTAGGGTGTATATTCTAGCATCATAAAAGTTACATATACGTATATATGAATTACACATCTATCTATATATGTGCCCATTAATAACGAACTTTTAATAAAAGAGTGAAGTAACCATAATGCTAATTTAATGGGAAAAATTAAATGAAGGATGTAACACCACGAACCCTTAACAGATGTCCTAATTAGATATCATTAAGGAGACTATTAGATGAATTAAAATTGAGCCTTTCATTTGCTACCAAAAATATACCTTTTAATTTATGAGGAAGCAGTTATAGGCTGAAATACTCACCTGGGCAATAGATGGAAAGTAGGTCTGAGTCGTCGGGAATCTGTGTGTCACCCTCATTATCATTGTAGTTCCCTAGCATGAGATTGGACACCTGACACTGCTTACTGATAACTTCTAAGCAGAGAGTAAGATGAACTCCTTTTGTTGAGCTAAGGGTCGTGGAGATTTACAAATGGTTATGAAGTCTTTAAGAATGTTTTAAAATTTTGTTTTTGATAAAGTAAGATATTTTATGTTTAAAGGTATGTTTAATGATAAATTCCTGTTGAAAGACACTTAAAAAATAATAGTTTTTTTGGTCAGTGTTTTTCAAACCAGGCAATGAGGCATGACCACTCAAAGCCCGCTAGGATATCTGACATATATATTTTCCTCTTCAACAGATATTGGTACAATTTTCAAGAGTGAGACACAAAGCAACATTT
This sequence comes from Nasua narica, assembly GCA_028533885.1. Lineage (NCBI taxonomy): Eukaryota > Metazoa > Chordata > Mammalia > Carnivora > Procyonidae > Nasua > Nasua narica. Next base: position 76,029,258 of record CM052808.1, on the reverse strand, counting down.
ACTGCTTTTTTTCCTGGTGCTTGAGGAGATAGAACAGACTCACTGAAACCTAAGTACTATACTAGGGAAGAGAAATATATGACAAACAGCTGAAAAATATCAGTGTGCCTAATAACCATTACTTTTCTTTGCCAATTAATTTCTTGAAATTTAATACAAAAATATAGAGATCAACACGATTTGTAACCCTGTAAACGTATTTACAGAATTCTTTCCTAAGTGTAATCCGCCTGTACCTGTTCTTTTGGCCAATGCACCGTTGACTTTTGCTACATTCTCTGAGGGAGGATTCCTTGCTTAACAAACAAGAATTGTAGAGTCTAAGCATGTGTCCATTGCTTATCTCAGCTCTTCAATCTGATGGCTAAGCCAGGGCCTGATGGTTCTTCTTGGGAATTGCACTGGAGGAATTAAATAGTTGAATTAGTCAGACGGGTGGATGTGGTTCCACTGGCATACACAGGACAAACCCAACAGTGGTGAAATATAAAAAGCAGATAGACCTTTGAAAGAATTAATCCCCATAGGCCAGCATTCATAAGTATTTTAATTTTGTAACTCTTAAATCTCCTGATATCCATATCATTCTCAATAGGCACTTTTAGAAGAATTGTGCTTTGGTGCTAATTACTTAGCATTCCCTTGATTGTGTGATGGGCCATTGAGCATAGAAACCTGTTGCACCCCATTTTTTATGATAGTATCCCTTCTCTACCTCACATGGAGTTCTGTCTCTGGAAATCAATTTGCCAATACATGTAACCAATCAACAGATGGAGCAGAACTCTAAGTACTAACATGGTGCATCTCTTTATTTTTCTGTGATCACTTCTTCAAATTTGAGCTTTCTGAGTGCCCTTTACTGCCACTTCATTGTAGTTTGTGCAGAACCTAAGTTTTCTTTTCAATTTCAGGATTTAGGAAATCTGGTTTAGTGTATTTCCATCTACTTCACAAATTGCCTGCCCTGCGCCCACTCAGGCCTGTCAGGAGCTTGGAAGCCCAGTGATGGGCGAGGGGAGCGTCACTGTCCCGCTGGCACTACTGTCTCTTCCTGCCTCCCTGCTCTCCTGATTCTCCTTCTTGAACAACTGGTCTTGAAGGATTGGGCAAGAAGAAGGGACAGACTTCAAAAGAAAGAGACAAAATACTGCTCTCTCTCTCTCAGGAGCAGTACATATTTTCTTGGTTGATGGTGAAGTGGTTCTACCAAAAGATGTTGTTTCCCAGTTCTCCAGAGGCCACCAGCTCTTGATTTTAACATAGTTGAATTTATGTTATGTCTTTTCACGTAGATATTTGTCTCGTATTTAAGAAGTCCTTTTCTATCCTAGATCATAAAGGTGTGTTTCTAAATTGTCTTTGAAAATATTATTTTTGTGATGGAATTTTAATATACCAAGCATTAATAATGACATACATTTAAGTCTAACTTTAGTTTTTCCATGCGGATTCTGAATTGACCCAATGTCACTCATTATGTAGACCGTATCTCACTACTCACTTGCAATCCCAGCTTTGTCATTAATCAAATTTCAGTTTGGGGTTTGTCCCTTTTAGGGCTCTTTATTTTTCCATCCCTTTCCTGATCCCTGTCCTAAAATCACATTTTCCTAATTAATAAAAAATGACCCACTAATTCTTGATGTAGTTTAAAAGAAATCCCTTCACCTTGTTTTCTTATTCTAAGTCCTTTGAACTTCCATGTAAATTTTAATATATGTTTATAAGGGTATATAAAATTATACACACACGCATCTTGCAAGATTTTTATTGGAATTACATTGAATCTGTAGATTGATTGAGTTAGTAGTCACATTTTTAGTTATATTTAGTAGTCAGGGTCCTTCAGTGAAACAGAACCAATAGAGCTAGTGTGTATGTGTGTGTGTGTGTGTATGTGTGTGTGTGTGTGTGTGTGTACGTGTGTGTGTGTGTGTGTGTGTGGAGAGAGAGAGGGAGAGAGGGAGAGAGATAGAGAGAAAAGGTTTAAGTAATTGGCTCATGCAATTATTGGCTGGCAAGTTCAAAATCTACAGAGTGGGCCAACAGGCTGGAAACCCAAGCAAGAGTTAGTGTTGGAACTCTAGTCTAAAAGCCTACTGCTGGCAAAATTCCCCTTCCTCAAGGGAGGTCTCTTTTTTCTTAAGAATGATGCCCATATATGTTATGGATGGTAATCTGATTTATTCAAACCGCACTGACTTAATATTAATCTCACCCAAAAAATGTCTTCCTAACAACATCTAGACATGTTTGACCAAATCTCCTATATCAGATATTGTTACTCCAAGTGGGAATTTTTTAAATTTTTATTTTATTTTATTTTTTATTTTGTTTGCTTGAGTTCTCTGATTCAATTCTTTGTGTGCCAAAACAGAATTTTCACAACAGGTTCAAGTGCACCTTTGCATTCTGGTTCTTCTAGTTGTTTTAATGCATCAGTTGTTCTATTCAACAACTGAAATTGACCTAGAAATATGGATCCAAAAGAGAGGGAGAGGACCTGTTTTTTTTTTTTTTTTTCAGATTAGGATCCACAGTCTGCTCTTTTCTCCAATCATTCCAATCTTTACTTCAAAGTCTTCCTGATATGTTTAGGGTTAGCTGTTACAATCTTGGGCCAGAACCTACAGTTTAAAATTTGACACTATGTTGGATTGAATAGAGTTGCTTAAAACTAGAAATTCAGCTATCTATCATGTTATACATTTCCCTAACTCCATTCCATTAGGGATTTCCAACCTGTATATGTCCCCAAATTTTGTTGTGGCTAAATGAAAGAATTTTTTTTCCCATTAGGGGACATGCCTAAGGATAAAATGACATATTTGCTGCCACTGGTCACCATTTGCCATTCATGTATTCTGACAGGGATCTCTGTCTTAGTTTTGTCTATTCTCACTGGGAAAGATCTCTGCACCACAAAACCATATTTTTCTTTCAATTTCTCTTTAAAATACATATTTTCTACCTTCCTTGTGAAAAAAACTGCCTGCAAATCTCTCCATCTGGCACCTCATTTGAGCAGGCTGTCAGCCTTGACTTAGTCCATGAAGTTCACTGGAAGCAGCTTGTGGCATGAACTTGCTGTAGATGAAGACAAGCCACCTCAAGGCCTTGCCCTCTTCCTGTTTCCACACCCAGCAGCCAGAGCCTTCCAGCTTCTCTCAAGATGGCTCTTTTTCCCAGAACCACACATTCATTCTGACATGTCTGGACAAATGAGCACATTACCCAGGTCCTTCAAGGGCTGGGTTCAAACACCAAGAGTGTAACCCCTTCCCCAGACTCTTACACAACTCCCACCATCCACTATTCAAGGATATAAAAGCAGCTCATTTGTTCTCATATTAATTCACACATCCACTCCCTCATTCACATGGTCATTCATTTGTACATGCTCAGTGCTATGAACAATGGTGGTCCCTTCCATACACTTGAGCCCTTCCTGCAGACACGCTGCTGTAAAATTCCTTGCTCTTAAAAAAATTATATATTTTTATTTTATGTATTTTTATACGTATAGACTTGCAGAAGAATGACATCGCTTCCCTTTCTCCCTTGCCCCTGCCTTTAAAGGACTACACATCAGAGATTTTGAGAATTCTCCGTTAGCTATTTTATGGTTATTCAGCTCCAGTGTAGGTGTCCAGGCATCTAATAACCAGAACCATCAGCAACTAGGAATAATTAGGTATCCTCTGGTTGATTCCATTCTGGATGGGCTTGACCCTACAGATGAGGTCATTCTCATTTCATGGGATGTTGATGCTGCTCTGGGTACTGAGCCAGGCTAACCCTAAGAACAAAAGAGAGTTTTCTGGACAGATAGGCAACCTGGCACGTGGTGCGGTGGCAAGTATTTTTCTCATGGAACATGGCCAGTCAGCTTTTCCTCTAATTCCTCTCAGGGTGTGTGTGGGGCGGTGGGGGTGTGGGGGTGTTCAGGTGTTTTAATTTCACTAAGCATTCAAAAGACTTGGGTTTTGGAATATTTATCTCTTTTTCCTGATTTCACGCCAACTACCTACTGACTGCCGAGAATCAACCAAATAAATAAACTTTGGCAGAGATGAACATAGATTGGCCGCATTTATCTTCACAAATCTAGAGAGGACTCTATGTGTTATCTAAATCACAAATATGCAATTATATTCTTACTATTTTGATCTATTTGCTTGGTGAACTGGATGTGATAATTAACATTTATGTGTCTCTTGCCAGAAAGTACAATGGCATGTTTGGATTCATGATCTCATTTCGTAGCCTTTTACAATTTATTACTGGATGCCATATTATGGAACTCATCACTTCCAGGAACCTGAATGCTAGGAATGGAGAAGATATAATGGAACTCTATCTATAGCTATTTAGAAATGAAGAATTTTATCTCCGTGAGGGATGTTTTTAGAAAGGGAAATATGGTTGCTTTTTTGCTACTCTTATTTCAAATGTAATGCATGCTTATTAAAAAACATAACCTTTAAACAAGAAAAATAAAATAACCGTACTCTCAGTACTAAATACTATCTCTTTTAATGCTCTGCTAGAAATTTTCACCCTTTAACTTACTATTTTTCTCCTCCTCCCATCTCTGTTGCCCCAAACAGATTCATATGCACATGGTAGTTCATATGCATGTGATTTATAAACAACCATCTTCTCAAATTTAGTAATTTAATGGGCCAGGAATAGCAAGACCAACTCGAACAGGAACGAAGATGGGAGATTTCTTCATAATCACATATTAAGAAATAGGATAGAGTGACGATAACTAAGACCATGGACTATTGGCATGGAGAAAAGCAAACAGGCCAATTAGTGGCCAGAGACAAACTTGTGTATACATGGTTACTTGATTTATAAAAAAAAATGGTACCATGTCAGTAAGTTGGGACAAAGATATCCTGCTCAACAGATAGTTCTGAAACTATTGTATATCCACAGTAGATATCTCAAAGCACAAAAATTAATTTTAGATCCTAATCATAAGTGTGAAAGCTCGAATTATAATGTTTCTATAAAAAGATAAATTTAAGGTCAACAATAGTCTCTTAAACAGAATGCAAAAATAACTGAGAGAAAAAAAATACATTTAACTTCATTAAAATTTAAAAATAAAAAATTTAAATAAAAAAACATTAATCAAAAGACACTTCTTGGTAACTGAGAAGGCATTTGCATACTGAGAAATCATTTATTACACCAGTTGTCCCCAGGGTGTGGTCTGCTGACCCCTTGGGATTCTGAAGACGCTCTGGGATGTATGCACAGTCAACACTATCTTCAGAACAACTAAGACAATATTTGCCTTTTTCACATGTTGACACATTTATATTGCAAAAGCTGTGGTGAGTCTTTTGTTTCAGTTATTCCATAAGAAGATATTAACTATTGATAGGACGAAAGATAAAACTTACATTCAAAGTATAAAGTCCTGGGGCGCCTGGGTGGCTCAATCATTAAGCATCTGCCTTCAGCTCAGGTCATGATCCCAGGACCCTGGGATCAAGCCCCGCACCAGGGTCCCTGCTCAAAGGGAACACTGCTTCTCCTTCTCCCACTCCCCCTGCTTGTGTTCCCTCTCTTACTTTGTCTCTCTCTGTCAAATAAATAAATAAAATCTTTAAAAAAATTACAAAGCCCCCAATTGATAGCAACCGTTCTTTGGTAACAAGATGTGATCCACAGCTACAAGATAAATAGTTGAGTAGAAGATCAAAACAAGTCAGTGACAGCCCAAAGTGCAAAACAAATTTGTAACATAAGTGGATCCAAAAATTTTATTTCCTGACCTCAAACTATATAAAAAAATACACTTTCAGTTCCTGAAGTATGTATACTTTTTTTTTTTACTAATATTGTGCTTACTAATAAGATTTTGTTTCAGAAATAGTTGCATATGGGCAGCTATGAATGATAAAATCCAATTATATCTGTCAGTTAAGAAGACACAGTAAGTCTTTTACTTACTCTGTTGAAGTGCTCAGTGCTTCTGAATGAGAGTTTCCACAAATTGTGTAATCTTAAGACAAGTCACTTAATCATTCTGTTTGTCTTTTCCTTCCACAGAACTGGAGGGTATTTATGGACTCTAACACATACCACCATGGAAGGATTCAACAAAATAAAACCTGTAGAAAATATCAAGTAGTATAATACACTGTGGGCAATGCTTTATTAGTTACTTAAAGTTTATTATATTTTTCCCCTGCACTACTTTGCAAATTCGATAGATGTCACCACCTCATATAACCTCTGTGCTATGTCTGCAGGCGTTAATAAATTTGCAGTGATGAATATGTTTTATTCCTTAGTTGGAGTTTCTACCACACTATGAGCTGCACTAGGAAGCATCAGGTTGCACCTTTTTACAAGCTTCAGACTAAACGACTTAAGCGTGTCTGAGTCAATTGTGGAGTCAGTTAAGGTTCAGATACTGTGAGTCCCAGAGTGAGGTCCATGTTTCTACAATTCTGTCACGTTCTCAAGTGATATTGATGCTGCGGGACCTCAGACCATGCTTACAATATCACTGTTGTAGAAGAAATGCCTAACTTTATTGATACACAGAGCAAGGACATGTGAGTTTAGGAGATATACGGGCCTTTCTTTTCCCTTATTCCTCTATTCAATAACTAAAGTATGATTGTGATAGTTATTCCTTCAGGCTAATTATTGTCTAGTCTTTATAATTTGCCTTTTTAAAATAGCTCTGTTGCAAAGAAGGTTTATGGAAATGTATAATTCCCTACATAACACAACAAGGTTAAAAGTGAGTAGATGAGCAAACTTGGGAAAGAAAATTTTAAGTTTTGAAAAAGTAGGATGAAATCATCTGTAATTTTAGTATCCAAAATGGCTTACAGAAATTTACACATTGTTTCTTAGAAGCCAATGTCAGAGCTAACAGGCTTAGCTACCTAACTCCTTGCAAGTTCATGAGCTACCATAAAAGATTTGAGAAGCAAAACTATTTTTGTCACTGAAATCCAAGTGAAAGTGTTCCTATGAGTTCATATCAAGAAGAAACTTAGGGACTTTTAAACAACATTGTCAATAACATCTATCTTTACTTGAAGAAAGGTAATGCATATTCTAGCATTTTTTTCTTAGAAGTTCCCTCTTGGTGAACTGACGGGAAAATGCGAAGGCATACCTTGATAAATGTCAACATAATGTGATCCAGTATGAAATTCTCTGGCAACGTATCTTGATATAATATATCTTATGGGATATAATATATATTTTATGGTATTGGTACTGTTTCTCCAGAGAATTTTAATACACTTTCTCACTGAAAGACTTAAATCCTCCTACCCACCTACCTACCTATTGGTTCATGTGATTATAGAGACTGGCAAGTCCAAATCTGCAGTGTGGGCCTATAGACTGGGGACCCAGGAGAGCTGTTGGTGCAGATAGTCTGAAGACAGTGTGATGGAGAATTTCCTCTTACTTGAGGTGAATCTTTGCTCTGTTCCGGCCTTGAGGTGGTTAGATGAGGCTCACCTGCATGGAAGATAATCTGTACCCAACGATTAAAATTAAAATCTCATACAAGAATGCCCTTGTGGAAATATCCAAAATAAAGTGACCAAATGTCTGGGCACCCTGTGGCCCAGACGAGAGGATATATAAAATTAACCATCACAGAAGGGGAAAAGGGCAAAATGGCATGTCTGCTGATTCTTAAACCTTCCTAGAGACCTCGCCATGGATGAGCCTGCCCCTGAACCCTGATGGCCAGAACTCCACCATAAGGCTCCACCTAGTTCAACAGAAGCTTAGGACGCTGAGTATTTTAACTGCTCTTCTTGCCATTTCAAATAAAACCTGGAATCTTTTATTAAGGGAGGAAGAGAGAATAGATATTTGGTGGGCAATTAGCAGAATCTGACCCACTAGGTAATCTACGTGTCATCAGTCTATAAAACAACAGAGGATTGATACAGTCTATAAATCAGATACATAGAAAATAAATATTCCCCGGATTTCTCCAAGGAGTGACTCAAAGAGTCACAATTTAAACAAATTTGACTAAAATATCAACATTAGAAAAAGGTCAGGTAGGATTCAGATGTAATAAGGTAGGCAGACTTTTATTTCCATATAAATTCACTTCATTTTGGGATAACCAGCCCTACTATTCAGGACGGGAGAACTTGAAAGGGCAATTGTAATGTTGTAATTACCATGTCTGACAAATATATATATAACTTGTGCCATTAATTAAATTTTTACTTGTTTTTCTTCCCACAATCCAGACTGGGTTGTAAAATTCCCTTTCCTGTATACATACACACTGTTTTTTTAAATAAAATTATGTAGCCATCATATAAATTTAGAAATATATCTTTGCATATTAATTAAAGGTATGGATATCATCCCAATAAGAAACATATTTTCTGTTTTTCAGATAAAATATTCTGATATATCTCATAGAGAATAATTATTTCCAGTTTTAGCAATTCAGCCCAAATTCACAAAATTCAATTTTTTTACACAAATAGAGGGATCCAAAGTCTTGAGCCTCTGACTGAAATGTCACTAAATAATAACCAATGTTTATTTTATGAAATATCACAAGTGGGGCAAGGGCTTGTGGAAGTGAGGTTGAAAGTAGGGATGTATATACTGAAATTTACTGAAAGGATTTCATATGCTCTCATAACAAATATAAACAGTATAGACTCTCACTTAAACTTAAATTCTCTATTGATATCAAATACGTAAATATTTAAATATGATATATTTTGACAAATATTGACATATTTCAATCTTTATTACACACCAAACATTCACAGTCAAAAAAATAGTGCCAAGTAAACTGCTGTTTTGTTATGTTTTTTTTCTTTCATCTCTACATGTCATCCTAAATATCAATATTTACAAATTTCTCATTCTTGTATTTCCATTGCATAATTGAGGCACAATATGCTATGTCTGCCATGAAGTGCAAAAGTGCCACTTCCCAAGTGAGTTATAGAAGCTTAAATAGATGATTTTGAGACACTGAATTTCCATCTAAACCTAAATATTACATCTAAATGCTTTAAAATGTATCCGTATATTTCAGAGTTGAAGATCTAAATTTAATTACATATCTAAATATTTTAATAGTAATGTTTTGCATCATGCTTATTATTAAAATAATTATATATTTTTATAAAGTTTCACAAAGAAACAAGCCTTACAGTGTGAAATACTATAGACTGATAATTTTCTTCTAATTAGACTTTGCTTAAAGTATTACAGATAAAAAGAGATGGTATTTTTTGTTTCTCGTTTTATTTGACAGGAACCTAATCATACTACCACTTTTAGAATTGTGTAGAGTTTAGATCAACTTGAACATCAAAGTTCAAAGGGAAAATTTAGGGGAGCCTCTAATATCACCACCCCCCATGACTGCTCCCTTCACAAAGCAGTCATAGCACATTTCACATCTTTACTTAAAGCCTTCTGATGGCATTCTTACTAAAACTCGGATAAAATCCAAAGTACACCTCCTGTCTTTCCAGACTTTGACGCATCTGGTTAGTGACTACTCTCCAAGTTAATCTCTACCACTCTCTCCCATATTCTATATGCCCCAGATACACTGGACAACCTTTCTTCTCCAAGGACACCACATTCTTCCCTTCCTCAGAGCCCTTGCGGTTGCTGTTCATTTTCACTACAATTACATTTCTGGTCCTTAGCAGAATGGGCTCCTCCTCATTGTTCAAATTATAGCTTGTGTGTTCTACTCCTAACTGGGATCATCCTGTGAACTTATTTAGAGTTGCACAATCCAGTTCATTTATTCTCTTTAATACCACACAACATAGAAAGCATCAAAGTTATAATTTCCCACCATTTGTTATTTTAATTATCTCTTTCCTCTCTTCTATCTCTATAGACTATAGACTCTCATACTTACCTCTTCAGAGCTGTATTCTTAGAGCTTAGAAGGATGCCTTCCAGACCAGACACTCCATAACATTTGCAGATTAACAAAGCAAAATCTAAATTTTAACAGAGCTTCGATAGACAAGATTCATTTGCAGTTAAAAACAAATATTGTCTCATAAAGATGGAGCCTTGTAAATATGATTATCCTATCAGTAAGGACATTATTTTGTAATTTTGTAAAGAAATAGAATTAATACTTTAAGCCATTTATTCACATGCAGTGATAAAATTCCTTCAATGTGAGGGAAACAGTCATAAAATCTGAGATCATCTAACTCCATTTATTTCAGTTTGGATGAATTTAAATCTGTTATGCTAAAGGAGTCTGGGTCAAAATGTTATTAGAGCAGTGTGCTGAATTTTCTCATCTGTTAAACCAATAGAAATAAAAAGGTTTAGATAGGAGGATTGAAATCTCCATGGTCTGACCCCCCCCCCCAAAAATCCAGTGCCAAATGATATAATTAAAATTGAATAACCTACTTGTGTAGAGGAAATCTTTTGGAATATATTTGTTTTTGGTACCCAATGAACTGTAGTATCTGTTTGTGAAGAGGTCAATATCATAGGCAGGACCATAAACCTGAAAGATGGAGTGAGACAGAGGTAGAGGGCATTAGGGTTTGATGAGTCTCAGATCAGAAAACAAGGAACTCTATGCTGTACAGTTCCACTGATTACAATCCAATGTGTGATCAAAATGAATAAAGACAAAGTGTTCAAATCTATCCTGTATGCAACTTTAATTTGTCACTTACATGGGAACCTTTAAGATTGTCCAAACTCTTTCCAACAGCAAATATTAAACAGTACCAAATTGCTGGAGGTCAATGAGAAATTTTGGCTCTTTTGGAAAAAAAAATATGAACGTGAATGTACTAATTTGTACCTATTTGTTGTGAGAAAAACAGGCATACTGAGTAACTAAATGTTGACCTTCATGGCTTGAATAGAGTAGTCTCACTGATGGCTTAGCTGAGGCGGATATAACCTCCCACTCCTCAAGAAATCCAACAGGCTAAAAGTGACTTGCATGCTTTAAGAGGTTCGGCTGATTCCTTACCATTATAAATATGGAAGAAAGACAGACACGATTTGTTCCTCATAGGCAAGACTACAAAACAGATTCACCACCTTTCTTGCGAATATTTAAATTCTCCAGTGTACAGCAATCACCTGGTGAGATAAGATTTCGTTATGATTCATCATCAAAGCAACTTAGTTGATGACATTGATGATGTCATGGAGAAAGCCAAAGGATATGTGAGAGCTGCTATAGCACATATTACTGGGTGAGGTTGATTTATTTGGTCAGAGAAAATATAGAGCTAAGCTAATCTGTTAAATTCTTGGGAGGCATTCTATGGATAGCATGATATAAATTACTGTCTTAGCTAAACCCTATCAATGAGAAAAAAGTACAATGTCTTGGGAGGCTATCTGGGCTTTGAAGGACACATGTACCTCACCTGGGGTTTTGTTTTTGTTTTTTGTTTTAGCTATTGTTCATCACATGACCAGAAATAAATATAAATTTAAATGGGATCCAGTATAAAATTTTTTGCAGAAGTCTGTAGCTCAGGCAATACTATTAAGAACTATCATTTCCATAAGCTCAAGTAATGGGAAGCATCTTTTCCTATACTTATATGCCATTCACATGTCTTCTTTGATGAAAAGTTTGTTCACATTTAGGTCATTTATTGACTAGGCTGTTTGTTTCTTATTATTGAGATTTATGTATTTTGGTTTTAAGTCCTTAATCAGATATGTGATTTTCAAAAGATTTCTCCCAGCAGAAAGAAGGCTTCTATTTCTAAATTCTTACCAGTGCTTTTTGAAGAGCAAAGGTTTTCATTTTGATGAAGCCCAATTTATTAATTTGCTCTTTTAAGGTTCTTGATTTTGCTCTTATATGCTCTGCTTTTCTGATCCGAATTTTGGGAAGAATGGGGTGAGGGTGTTTATTTGTGCGGGCTGATGGGCTGATGACTGAATTCTTCTCTCTGTTAGTCATAGAAAAGCTTTTGCAGCACAGAGAGATTTAGCAAGGTCTTCTGAGGGCAGAGCTCCTTGCTAAATTATACTTGAAACATTTTTCATGTCTCTTGAAGTTTCCTCTCTTCCCACCTTTTCCATTCTATTCCTATTTTCTTAGCCATATAATATCCTGCCAAAATGACTTTTTAAAAAGGAGCATCTGAAAGTTCATGGGAGAAAATTCTCAAATGCAGTTGAGAAGCAGCAGGAGGGTCTCTATGGCTTCTCAGAAAAACCTAGTGATTCTCACAGCATAAATAAACTGTATTCCTTCCTATTTTCATAAGCATAACACAAGGTTCTGGTAAACAAATTCTTCCATTCTTGTCTGAATTACCTACTGTGATTTGAACTTGAGAGAGCCCATTCCCCTTTTAATCCTGATTAAGTCTACTTAGGGAAAACAAGAGCAGACTGCACATACTTCAGCACTGATCCTCTTGCTGTATTTGCACTGATGGGATGGAATTGGTTTGTTCTCACAAAGGCTTCTGCATCCACAGGCATGATGTAAAGTTAACTTAGCTGATCCAAGCGGCACAAGGCTTTCAGTGTTTGACAAAACAGTTATCTGCTCACTTCAGTTAACTGTGGTTATCCAGCAACGCTAAGGCAATTGGATTGAATTTTGGTTTTACTCTGAAAATATAGATATAGATACATATGCATAGAGGTGTATATATAATGTCATATATATTTTGTGCATGCAAATAAAATTTGAAACCTGTTACATAATAAATCTGTTTAAAATCATGTGCTAGCATTATCTTTGTATCCTGTTCTAATTCCTTTTCTTAGATGCCACCTGGTTTAAATCCTAAACAAACTCCAAAAACAAAAATGTAGACAACAGTTCTACCAAGAAGCATACATCTGCAGGTTTTGTGTGGACTATTACTTGGATATCAATTCAACTGAATATCAGTTCAAATGCATTCAATAAATATATAGCAAACATGCTACATATGGTCACCTGCACTAGATGCCTTAAGAGATGTTTAGCATTTGCAAGTATCTTCCCTCATTTAGTAGGTGGACTTGTTGATGGTTTCCTTTGCTGTGCAAAAGCTTTTTATTTTGGTGTAGTCCCAGTGGTTTAATTTTGCTTTTATTTCCTTTGCCTGAGGAGACATAGCTACACAGATGTTGCTACCACTGATATCAAAGAAATTTCTGCCTATGTTTTCTTCTAGGAGTTTTATGGTTTCACTTCTCACATTTCAGTTTTTAATCCATCTTGAGCTTATTTTTGTGTATCATGTAAGAAAGGGTTCAGTTTCATTCTTTTGCATGTAGCTGTCCAGTTTTCCCAGCACTGTTTACTGAAGTGACTCTGTTTTCCTCATTGTATATCCTTGCCTCATTTGTAGAAAACAGTATGGAAGTTCCTCAAAAAATTAAAACTAGAATTACCATATGATCTAGCAATTTCACTACTGAGTATTAACCTAAAAAAAATGAAAACAGTAATTCAAAAATATCTATCCAATATATATATGCATATGCAATATAAATATTGCAGCATTATTTACAGTAGTCAAAATATGTAAGCAACCCAACTGTCTATCCATAGATGAATGAATAAAGAAGATGTGGTATATTATATATATAATTTTTGTATTATATATACTATGACTCAGCTGTAAGAAAGAATGACATCTTGCCATTGCAACCACATGTAGACCTGGAGGATATAATGCTAAGTGAAATGAGTCAGATCAATACCATATGGTTTTGCTTATAGGTAGAATTTAAAGAGCAAAAATGAACAATGAGAAAAAGAGACATATAAAAAACATACTGTTAAATACAGAGAACAAACTGGTGGTTACCAGAGGGGAAGGGGGTGAGGGGATAGGTGAAATAAGTGAAGGGGATTTAGAACACACTTACCATGATGAACACTGAGTAATGCATAGAATTGTTAAATCACTATTCTGTATGCCAAAACCTATTATAACACTGTATGTTAATTATACTTCAATTAAAAAAATTTCTAAAAGGAAAACGAGTAAATGAAACGAAAAAGCATACCTTAAAAAACGAGTAAGACGCAGTCCAAGATTTTAAAGTTTATAATATAACACAAATGACTAAGAATGAAACAAAATATGACAAAGTCATAAAATATTAGTCAATTTGTTCACAAGTGCATTTAGAAAAGAACATTGTCCCTTTTTGGGGGATATAGCTAGGCAGTCATGAAGTAAGTGTTATACAGATAAACTTTTAGATATGATTTAATGATAGTTGTTAATATTACATTATTATGATGATGATGTTGATAAAGACCAAAGAAGGCACAGAATTTGCATGAGATGAGAACAGCCCGAGCAAGAATATTTTGGGAAGGTGGAGGCAAGAAAGTCTCTAAGCCATTTTGGACCATGAGTAACACATACATACACATGTAGGGGAAAGTGGCATAAAAAGCTAGACCCTAGAAAATATTTAATATTGTTTGGGCTCAATTAAGCATTATGGGGTCTTAAAGATTTACAAACAAAGGAGCTGAGTTGTCAAAGTTGTGTGTTAGGAAGTTTGTATCAGCCTGGTGTGTACGTGGATCACAGTGGCCACATTGAAAATGGAGAGACCACTGAAGGAGCTGCTTTGACACTCCTAGACTGATGATCTCCACACTGAGATGATCCTTCACAAACCGGATCCTGGCGACCTCTGCAGCCTCATTCTTCTCTACTCTCCCTCCTTCCCCTGGAATGAACGTAGACATCCTTCCAGTCATAGCCTGTGTATGCTCTCTCACGTGTCTACACGCCGGCACCTAGTACACCTGCACTTACCTGGCCAGTCTCTAGATCTTTTCGAAGGCTTTGCTAATTCCTGCAAGCTCATCAGGGTTCCTTCTTCCAGTGAGACGCCTCTGTATTTAGTCAGGAAGGGAGAGAGTAGGTCTCCATGTTAGTTGTTTGGGCACTCATCAGTTTACCACTGATTACAAATTCACTATTTCCATTTAAATCAGGGAAGGGCCTTGAATGAATTTAGCCAATATTTTGTTATTTGGGCACAAGATCTAAGGGGTAGGCTGACATTGAGATTTCAGTGGAACATGAGAAATGTCCATTAAGCAAGCAGAAATACAACAGTAGATTTCAAAAACCTCCTTGTGGGTAGAGATAAAAATGAGTAAGCTCGTGAGTCTTCTCATCGGGAAGATGTTTTGAGCTCTGGGTAGGAATGGGATATCCACAAGGAAGAGTGTGAAGGTTCAAGGCATGTACTGTACTTCAGTGATTTATTATCCTAGGTTTTCAGGAATCAAGTTCACAGCTGTAATTTATTCAACATTTATGTTTAAAATTCTTTCAAAACTAAATCATACATTTCCTCAAGGTATGGTGTTTAAACAGATAATATGTGATGAAAATGTAAGAGCTCCTGTCCCCAGGAGAATCTTGTTCTGTTATTGCTCTGAAAGGTGAAAGGTGGTTTAATCGACTCCCAAATGTTCATATTCGTGGTCAGTTATGAGATAGAAATAGATGAATTTGGCAAGGTTAATCCATCTTTTACTTACTTTTTCATTAGTCAGCATTAGAAAAATTACTTCTGGTTGCTACAACCTTCAGAATTGGTATCTTGATCAAATTTGTCCTCACAGCATAATCTTCAGAGTTATTAGTCATTGGTATTTCTGCAACAATGTGCCTATTGGGAAACGTTACAAGCAGGATTTAAAAGATTATGCTCAAGAGCATTATCCGTCTGCTCTAGAGAAACAGAATCACTGTCATTTTAAATGAGGAAAGATTATGGGGAACGAAAAATGAAAATGAAGACAGTGGATGTCTTATAAGTGGTTTGTTGCAGGCATTTTGATCCTTTAATTATGATGTGTGAAACCTAAGTGATGTGCCCTTTTATGAGACACTTAAAGATGATCGTCAGGATTAACTTCAGTTTCCACAAGGAAAATTAACAAAAGTTTACAATAGCATCACAACATTAGACTCCCACAGACATTTTCTGAAGTTTCAGAAATCATATTTGAATGTCGGGTGAAATGAAATAAAAATGCCTAAGAATGTTTAAATCCTGAATATCTCCACTTAAGAGATTTCAATATACTTACAAAATCTGGACTAAAATGTGTTCATGATGGGGAGCATATATTTTGAAGCTATATATTAACTCAACTTTATTGCAGAGCAATCTGTCAGCTCTCATGGGTGTAGAAAATTGAGATACTGTTCCTGGGCTTCATCATGGAACAGATTTGGTTCCTGCAGAGTCTGATAACAGGGCAGTGACTCTGGGAGGCAGCTGGTAGGAGGGAAGGAGGTGTCTTTGCCATTTGGCTCTAAACAAAGCCATGTGGCTTATAAATTCATCACAATCAGTTTAGAAAGTAACAATGTAAGACGATTACCCTCTTGACCGAAAAATAAGTAGAATATAATTGTATACACACAAAGCATCCTGAGCTTTTTCATTCATTCTCTCAACTAATATTTGTTCAATGCTGAAATTCCAAGCTAGTACTAATGTAAGTAGCCAAAAAGAGGCAGCAATAATATTGAGGGGAAGGTGAGCAGAAGAGTAATCAAATTTGGTCTAAATGGTGGAAAGCTTTTTTTCTTTTTTAATGGGGTGTTTGAACAAGGGTGTGAACAAAGAAACATAAATTGGATAAAAGGAAAAGACATTTCATTTGGGAATAATTGCATAGGCAAAATCGTGGAGGTAGAAATTACCCAGTTTTACATGAAATAGCTGTTTGTTTACAGGAAAGATTTTGTATTTAGAAAAGCAGGTTTTATATTATTCAAATGGAGTTACATTCTTAAATACCTCAGTGATTATTCACATTGGAATTTTTCTTCCTGGCAAAGAAAGAAAAAGAAACTTACATAAGGGGATATAGTTATGCTTTTATTCAGTTTTCTATTTAAAAAATTGTTCATGTTAGCATTATGAATGTTTTAGAAAAACTTAAATTAGATGTTAACGATCTTCCATAAATATTCTGTGAGACCATACAATTTAGATCACTTAGGGGGATTTCCTAATAGAAATTAAAAGCAAGAGGATGAGAGAGAGGGAACAATTGAGAATTGAAAAAAAAGAATTACTAATCAAAAGAAAGCAGATGATTATATTTCAGCATCAGAGCTGATTAATTCTTGATTTTCCATCAATTGAAAATAAGTGTCCCCACAGACTCAATGCCCATGCTGTAAATGTGCACAAATGGCTACCTACATAACATTGGCATAATTATTATTAATATTTGTTTTAAACAATCTACTGATTGACAATATGACTTGTTACATGAATGAAACAATTAAACATAAAATCAAATTAGTTTTGGATTAGTATCTTACCTAAAAAATGAAGTGCCATAAAATTAATGATACCTAACTATAATAAAAATTTCAAAGAATGAAAAAGAAATTAACCTGTTTTCAAAATCCCCCTAGAGTTCACTATGGTAAAACAAGATCTATTTTTGTGATAACTACATACACAGATGTATACCTGTGTGCACATATACACATTGATATAGGCTGTAAGTGTACTGATATATATCCTATTTAATAGATGCTTAGTCTGAAGATATTTTGGCAAACATTTCTATAACAAGAGTATACAGACTTTGACACTAACCTAGCAAAGCTAGAATTAAACAAACTATAATATATAATATAATATATACTAAAATATAATTATATCTATAAAACAATATATATACAATGCTATATATATAAAACTCATAGAGAGAGAGAGAGAGAGAAAAGAGAGAGAAAGAGAGAGAGAGCTTGGCATTACACAAGCTCTTGCTCCAGGATTTCGTAAAGAAGGTCACATTTTTCTGTGTGCTCTTTCTAGGCTACCTTTTATCCTGTCACTACAGTTTTATTTAGGCACGAAGCTTCTTTGTTTAAGGTATGACCCCTTTAGAAATAAAAATACTCTGCAGAGGGCCTGCCCAATCCCTCAGTCATTTTTCTCTTTGTCCTTCTTAATAGGGACACTGTCTCATGTTCCTCAAAATTCAAAGGAAAACAGACCATTTCTCCAACTAAATGTCCTAGAATGTTCCCAAATGAAAAACAACAACGACGAACGAATCTGGGCCATCATTTCTCACATTCTAAAACTAAATGTGAGTGAGTTAGTAAGAGTTGAAGTTGGGATAATTGAAGGATTTGAAAAGAATTGATAGAACGCTTTCAGCACTTGAGTAATCAGAGCCACTGGGTCATAAGCTCAGCCTGCTTGTGCCGTTTGTTACAACACTTGTGATGGCTATTTCTGAATAGTCTATATTTTGTACTATCTTGGGAACAAAGTAGAGAGATGTCAGCCCCCGAGTCACTTGGCATGGGTAGAGGGCTCATAAAGAAAGAATCCTTCCTCTCTGAGTGGATCTTCCAAACAGTTGTGATTGTGGTGGAATGGGTGGGGCAAAGGAGAGGGAGAAGAAGAGGAGGAAAAGGTCAAGAGGGAGAGGAATTAGGGGAGGAGGAGGCAAAGGGAGGAGAAAAGAGGACAAGACAGGGCAGAAGGGGAGGAAAAGTATATACATTTAGCTCACTCTCTGCCAATCTTAACATAATCTTCATTAGTCCTCCCTACAATTGTATTGTAGTAGCTACTATTATTTTATACATAAGAATACAAAATTTTAAAATAATGTGACAAATATTACATTTTAAGTGGTCAAGCAAGGGTTCATCAGAGTTCATATTAATACCAAATCTATACCCAATTCCAGTGTTCCCCGATCTCTTAGTCATATTTCTGGATTCCATAGAAGAATGAATAGCCTCAGGTAGACGCTAAAACAGAAAACAATGCCAATTCATTTTCCATTATTTGGTGAAATGAACTTGTCTTCTAGTATAATGGTTCAACTGTCTTCTTCTGACCTGATTGTAGGTAAACATAGGGACAATTGGGATTATTTTAACCAACTTGGTTTCATATGACAGTAAGCAGTATTTGAAGTGAGAAGTGGTTACTGTAAATATCTCAGATAAACAGATACTATAATGCTGGGATTTCATTCATGATGATGAGACATAAAACTAGATTGAATAATTCTGTAAAATATTCTCTGCATGTTCATTACATTACACTCAAGTCTACTAAGTGCAAGGAATCCAAAGTGGATTGCTGGTAGCCTTGTGTTTCCTCTGTGCCTCTAGCTAATTTATTTAATAGGCTGACCGCCATCCTAGCTGATCTTCATGTTTACAACTATAATGAGCCAGGCATCATTAATGCCCTTTGAGGACTCTTTTCAAACCCTGTTGTCTCAGAGTTTTCAAAATTATTTTGCTACGGCTGGTAACAAGGCCAAAGAAGAAATTGAACAAAGTGCTCAAACAAAATCTAAAGAGGTTTTTAAGAGTTAATGAGAATCCCATAAAAATCCATGACCTATGGGGATTTTGAAGAGCTTCTGGGTTGGAGCACAAAATGCATCCACGTGCCAGGAGGATGATGTACCCCAAACTCCACTGGGACAGAAGCTTTTGTGTTTGGGGTCCTCTGGACCTTGCCCAGTATATCTCTTCACATGGCTGTCCATTTGTATCCCTGAATATCTTTTGTGATAACTTGGAAATCTTAGAAGTAAACTGTTTTTTTCTGGGTTCTATGAGTTGTTCTAGCATATTGATGGAACTCAAGGAGAGGGTGTGGAAATCTGATTTATAGCCACCCAGGCAGTCTTGTTGGACTGAACACTTACACTATGAGATATGCACTAACTCTAAGTTAGTTTAATTCAAATAGTTGAATTGAATTAAGTCATAGGATAAACAGCTAGTGGTGCAGAATTGCTTGATGTGTGGGTTTTCCCACACATTTGTTGTCAGAAGTGAAGAAGCGAGGTAGTGTTTTAATAGAGTGATTAGGGTAGAGGAGATACATTAGAGAATTTTTCCAAAAACACTAGTGATCATGCAGTAGTTCTATTATAATTTTTTTAAGGAGCCGCCATACTGTTTTCTGTAGCACCTACACCATTATACATTCCCACCAATAGTGTATGAAGATTCCAATTTTTCCACATCCTCTCCAACACTTATCTTTTTTTCTCTTGGCAATGGCCATCCTAACAGGTGTGAGGTGATATCTCATTATATTTTTAATTTGCATCTCCCAACTGATTAGTGATGTTGAGCATCTTTTCATATACCTGTTGGCCATTTGTATGTCTCCTTTGCAGAAATATCTGTTCAATTCCTTTGCCCATTTTTAAGTCAGGTAATTATTATTATTATTATTATTATTATTATTATTATTATTATTATTATTTGCTATTGAGTTGTAGGTTATAGAAGCTCCTTATGTATTTGGGATATTAATCTTTTGTCAGATATATGGTTTGCAAATATTTTTTCCCACTCCATAGGCTGCCTTTTCAAACTATTAATTGTTCCCTTTGCTATCCAAAAGCTTTTTAGTTTGATGTAGTCCCATGTGTTTACTTGTTTTTATTGCATCTGCTTTTGGTGTTCTATCCAATAAATCATTGCCTATGTTTCTCTCATATGATTTATCTCTTACTTCAGTTTGACTGCCAAGACTTCAAATGTTGTGTTTAGCAATCTCTGGGTTAGCAGAGATGAGTAGTATTTCTTTTTTTTTTAATATTTTATTTATTTATTTGACACAGAGAGAGATCACAAGTAGGCAGAGAGGCAGAGAAAGAGAGGAGGAAGTAGGCTCCCCACTGAGCAGAGAGCCTGATGCCAATCCCAGGACCCTGAGATCATGACCCGAGCCAAAGGCAAAGGCTTTAACCCACTAAGACACCCGGGCGCCCTGAGATGAGTAGTATTTCTAATCTTAAGGGAAAAATCTAAAAATATGTTTCATCAGGAATGTTTTCTGTGCATTTGTTTACACGTAGCTTTGATTAGGTTGAATGATATCCCTAATTTTCTAACTTACATGAGAGTGTTTTTCCATAATCACGAGTAGGTGTTAAATATTACTGAATGATAGTTTTGAAGCTGTTGAGATGTCTGTGATTTTTTCTTTAGTCATAAACATATGATAAATAAATTTCAGTGTTAAACCATCCTTGAGTTCCCATTTCATCATGATGCACATCTCCAGAAAAACAGTGGTTGAATTTCATATAGCTTAAATGAGATGAGACTTTTTTCCGTGTCTGTAAGTTTATCCCTGGTCGTACTGCTCCGTCTGACTTTCAAAAGAAGTCTATACGTCTTCCTAAAATTAGTTGGACAACTTTCTTTTATTTTTTTCTGGAAAAAATTATAAAATAAATAGATATTATTTGGTTTTTGAAAGTTTGATACAACAATTTGTAAAGCAATCTAGACTTGGGCTATTTTGAGGCAAGCTCTCTTATTACTATTTTTTTGATTAGTCTATCCCAAATTTTATTTATACAAAGTGCATTTTATTATATAAACTAGAATCCATCAATATGTATTGGTGCATAATGATGATACAGTATTTTTATAATTATTAAAATTGCTATGATGTCAGGATTTATTTCTTATCATTTCTCTATTTTGCTTATTTGTAATTGGTCTTTTTTACAAATTAGTCTTGGGGTAGATTATTCTGTTTCATTACCTTTTTCAAAGAAATGTCCTTTTCAAAGATTTTATATGTTTATTTATTTATCTGAAAGAGAGAGATGAAAGGTCATTTCTTTGACCTTGAGAGAGTGAGTGGTGGGGAGGAGCACAGTGAGAGGGACAAGCAGACTCACCACCGATGGTGGAGCTGGATAGGCAGGGCTGCATCCCAGGACCCTGAGATCATGACCTGAGCCAAAATTCAGAGTTGGCCACTTAACTGACTGAGCCACCCAGGCCCCCACGACTTTAATTTTTAATTGCCTTCACTGTTTCTGTAGTTGTTTTCCTGTAACTTATCAGTTACTGCCCTCATCTTAAGTATTCGTCCTGGTCTTTTAGAATAGCGTCTTGCACATGGTGAGCACTCAGTGCGTATTAGTCATTATTGTCATTGGCTAATGTCCTTTCCTTTTTCTTCAACCTCAGACTTTCAAAGTAATCAATGTGAACACTTTGGTATGTATTGACACAGGTACACATATACATAAACACATACAAAGTATTTCTTTTCTATAAAAAATTGGTATTATATTGAATATTTGCAGTGTCTTGTTTGCTTTTTTTTTGCTGAGACATGTATTATTAACAATCTCTTGCAGGGGCAGGGTGCCCGGGTGGCTCAGTTGTTAAGCATCTGCCTTCGGTTCTGGTCACGCATCCTGGGATTGAGCCCTGAGTTGGGGTCCCTGCTCAGTGGGTAGTCTGCATTGCATTTCCCCCTAACCCCCTCTCCTGCTCATGCTCTCTCTCCCTCTCTTGCTCTCGCTCTCTCTCTCAAATAAATCAATAAAATCTTGGAACCCCCCCCCAAAAAAACAACAATCCCTTGGGGAGCATATTTATATCAAACTGCCTTATTTTAATAGATGCATAATTCTCCGGAATGGAAATGTATAATTCACTCAAAAGTTACTTGTTCTTAATTTTTTTTTTTTTGCCCCTACACTCAATGTTACATAAACATCCTCATATTTGGTCTTTTATTTCTGTAGAAATAAATTCCTAAAAAGGGTAAGATTTCTGAGCCAAAAGATGTGTGCATTTGCAATGTCGATATATACTTTGAGATTCCTTTCTGAATGTTGCAGCGTTTTATTCTCCTAACATCAAGGTGCCAGTCTCCTCTCCCCTCCAAGTGTGGTGTGCAGGTGAAAAACTAACCTATCTGGGTTCAGATCTCAGATCCACCAATTATCAGATGTATGCTCTGGTCATGTTTTTTCAGCTCTTTGTCTACATTATCTTGTCTATAATGTGGGGGTGATAATAGTATCTCATCCTCACAATGTTGTAAGGATTAATCCTGTAATATCAGTAAAGTGCTTAAATGGTGCATGGCATCATTTAAAAGATCTGTGGTTGTTAAATAAACTTAAAAACTATAAACATATATATTTTGGCATCTAATTGCTTTTAAATATGTATTTCCTTAAAAAGCAGGATGTGAGCTGCTTGCTATATTGATAGAGCTTTGTGTTTCCTTTCTCATTCTAGTCTTATCCTGCTTAGTAGGAAACAGCTGTTCTGACTCATATTAACGTCAGGTCATAGTTCCCTTCCTGATCTTTTGAGAGTTTTAGGCTCCCTTGGTATCCTGGTTTTATCCACTGTGGTTTATAGTTTTTAAGCAGTGTTTATTCTTTTTTCTACATTATATCAGCGTAGTTTATATTTGTGATAAATATATTTTTATTTATCACAAATATAGGGAATATTTGTGATAAAAACCAATAAAGACACCACAATTTGACTTTTAACAATTTGAGTCTGTAAGAACCGTCTTCATTTATTCTGATTCTTTCCCAAGGCAGGGTATTCGCCTGTTTGTTCATCGAGGTATTCCTAGTGCCTAGCACATTGCAATCCTAATTGAAGTTTGCTGCACAAGTATAAATTTATATGTTTCACTTATTTCTTGTTCCAAAGTAATTATACCAAATTAGTAAAAAGAAAAAAAACTGAAGAAGCAAATAACAAGTTCTAAAGCAAGTCATGCTTCTGAACTCCTTTGCTTAGACTGGTTTTCTGATTGCTCATATTATGGATGCAAACCTATCCGTCTTTGAGGTCTGCATGCTGGCCCTGGACCCAGTCCAGCCTTGGCCCGGAAACCCTTCCAAGCCCTACGGGCACCTTTGGCTCAGCTGCTGCTTTTGTTTGTTTCTTCATCTCTGTTTATTTTAATTACCTTGGCTTCTTCTGTATTTTAGTAGTAGAAGAATATAAGCAGAACAGTCCAAAGGACATTGTGCAAGGGGATGAGGTCAAAGATGACTTGGGTATGAGAAGATCACCAAACAAACAAAATCCATCTACAAAGCTGGATTTGCCTTCTGACTCAAACAGGCTAAAACTCAGAAATTTTTGAACCGCATTATGCTTTTTATTAAATATTTGTTGTTCTGAGTTGGAAAGCCATAGAGATTGTCTTAAGACTAAAAAGGGAGAAAAATTTATATAGGACAATATGCTCTGGGTTTTTTTTTTAAAAGAAGCTAATGTCTTTATTTTTATGAAAGTGATACACGCATGTGGAAAAACTATTGAACATTATAGAATATTCTTACATGAGATATATATTTGTGTAAAAAGCTCATCTCCTGACCCCACTGTAGTGTCATCCACAGAGGAAATAGCTTTCCACTGTCCCTGTTTGAAGTTTGTTGTTTCAACAACTTTAAATAATACATGTATGTATCAGTTTTTTAATCTAATGACTTCTGACACACCTATTGCTTCCCAATTTCAAAAGTCTTGCTTATTAACATTATCCTTCTCTAACTTTGTCTCCCTCTTCATTTTAATGTTGGCCAGTTAAATTATTTTTAGTTATATTTTCCTTTTGCTTAAACTTTTACTGAACTCTTTATTTATTGGTGCGTTAACATTAGAAAGTACCTCTTGATTTTTTCCACTATATGACCTATACTGCCTTACTTTTTAAAGCTCGCTCTCTCTTCTTTTTAGCAGTTTATCTTCAGCCCACTGTGAATTTACATTCATTTTTTCGAGATTGAGAATATTTAAATCACATTTTGTCTCTACATTCATTCTGAATGCTTATGGGTGCAACCTGATGAGTGGAGATAATTTTTACAAGTGCCCCTGTTTTTAGTCATATTTCCTGATAATAATTTACACACAATAATGTTCATTATCATTACAAAATCCTGTTAATGCTCATGATAAGCTTGGTTACCTGATTAGTTTGATGATCATCTGATCTCTCCATTTTAAAGGTAAATTTTTCCCTTCATGTCATAAGTAGCATTATTCCCTTGATCTCTTGCTGTTACGTATTGTTCTAGATTCATTAAATCTTGTATTTTATCCATTTTTTTTAAACTTACGGATTAGCAAAGTACAACACACAAGCCGAATGCAGCCCATCAACTGTTTTTGTAGGACTGTGAGCTCATTTTTTAGTGGTTGGAAAAATATACAGAAAAATACTACTTCATGACATATGAAAATGATATAAAATTCAAAGAGGACAAGGGGAGGAAGTTGCAGGAGCTGAACCATAAGCTGAACATAAGCTGAACTTGGCTGGAATAAGGGAGGAGAGAAGTCCTGTCGGAGAAAGAGAGGGTTCCTGGAACAGAAGGTGTGAATGAAGCGAAAAGAGACCCAGGGGGAGGAGCCACGTCCTCTCTCCCTTTCTGCCCTGGGGACCTCCTACCTTCACATCCCACTGCCCAAACACAGCTGGCTGCCAGCTGCCAGAGGGGTCCCCAGAGTCAGTCTCCTGAGCGCATAGCAAAACTGCACACAGGATGTGGGTTGGGGGTTGGTCCAAAAGAAATATAACCAGCATGATGAAAAACAGCAATTCCTACAGAAAAGTGGTCTAGATTAGGTGTGGGTTTTATAATGAAATCAATATTACATGACTGTACATGTAAAAAATCCCAATGGCCAGTCTAACATGAAACAACATACAGAACAAATGTAGAAGAAGCATTTTGTTTTATTTATTTATTTGTATTTCAGCAAACATTTGCAAGCTGGAAAAATTCAAAGTATTATCCAGCATTTCAGGATACTTGAGATCAAAAAATCTGAAAAACTGAAAAATTTCTATCCAAAGAGGTAAATAATATTGAGATAACATCTGTCATATGTCAAAAGTGATTTATATACATTAGTCAGACCATTGAGACATTATTATTGTTCCTGTTTTCTGGAAAGAGTTCAGAGAGATGATTAGTCCAAGATTTCATAGCTGATAAATGCCAGACCTTGTTGAAACTGAGGTCTGCCCATCTCCAGCAATTACCTACTAGGGTCACCTTTCTCTTTCAAATGACATTATTTCAAGTGACTGAGACTCATATAATGATAAAAGCATGACTGGTTAGGAAATGCAGTAATAAAATGATTCACTTTCACTAGATTTGGGGTTCAACCACATTTGTAGCGGCACTCATATTTAACATTTATTTGATATCTATCCTTTTCTCACTTAGAAAAGATTGTTAAAGGGGCACCTGGGTGGCTCAGTTGGTTGAGTGGCTGCCTTCGGCTCAGGTCATGATCTCAGGGTCCTGGGATCAAGCCCCGCATCAGGGTCTCTGCTCAGAGCAGAGAACCTGCTTCCCCTTCTCCCTCTGCCTGCCACTCTGCCTACTTGTGATCTCTATCTCTGTCAAAAAAATAAATAAAATCTTTAAAAAAAAAAAAAGAAAGAAAAGATTGTTAAAAATCATGTTCTGCCGTAGAAAATATTTCTTCCAGGGATTTCATAAATGAACCTAGTTGGCTAATTTTGCACTCTTCAAAAATGTGAAAAGACCTGTTGAGAGAAATACATAATAGAAGGGAATGCATCTCGGCGAGAGTGGATCCATTTGGTTCTGTTACCACAGTTCATGGTTACTTTAATTTTTCTTCTGTAAGCAAAATTTTGAGTAATTATCAAACCTGAATATGCAATTACTAAGTGTCAATCTTACAGTTGTTCCCAAGGCTCTTTTCTTTTCTTTTTTTTTTTCTTTAAAGATTTTATGTATTTATTTGAGAGACAAAGAAAGTGAGAGAGAACATGAGAGGAGAGAAGCTTAGAGGAAGAAACAGACTCCCCGTGGAGCTGGGAGCCCGATGTGGGACTCGATCCTGGAACCCAAGGATCATGACCTGAGCCGAAAGCAGTTGCTCAACCAACTGAGCCACCCAGGCACCCCTCCCAAGGCTCTTTTCTTCATGTGCGTAGCACATCTACGCACACGAAGAGGCTTGTCACCCGCCATTTGCCATGACTAACATAATATGTCCTGCCATGTATTTAGGGAAAAAAACCCTGCTTCTCCTTACAATATGTTGTCAAGAGAATGTCTCAGCCGAAAGTTGTGTAACATGATTCCTCTAAAATCTTTTTTTATGTTTGATTTCTACTCTTGTCCTCTCTTGAAATGCCAACCAACGTTGCAAATGGCAGCCACTCTCCCAGTCACCACCTGCTGCCTCCATCCACTGATGGCTTGCTTGATGAAAGCATCAGTGTTTTCATACGCTTGGCGTAAAAAATGTAAATCAGCACAGCGACCTCCCTCAACCCTCCCCACAGCAGGGGAAACACCAAATTTGTTTGACAACTTATTTTGTGCCAGAGAAATTATTTTTATTCTTTTTCTTGAGTTTCTAAAAGTGTCTGCACAAAATACTACATTTATTTTAAATGAGGAATGCTGTGTATCTTGATTTGAGGAAGAAAAAGACTGGCTATTTTTTAAAGTTTGAAAACAAAATACACCCTTGGTTTCTAATTAATATCACAACATTGCAATAGGAAATGAGCTAATCCACAAACCCATGAACTTGTTGATAGCTCCATGCCCCAGCAATACATTTTATCTCCCCTGTGGCGGATGAAGCATATATAATAAAGCCATGGTTTTCTGAGCACATTCAACCAGTTAATTGTTTACTAATGGCAGACAGCAGCAGGAGCTAACCTTCTTCATCTTTCATAAGCTTTTCTTTTCCTCCACTGAGCTGTTCCAGCTTTGGAAGAACCAAACAGCTCAATGTAATGCAGTGTCTGGAACCGAAGTAGTTTTACCTTAGGTGGCTTGGTTGTTCCAGTGAACCCACAGGTACATGGACAAAGCCTAATCTATAGAGCAACTCAAGGAAAAAGCTTAAAGGTTTATGCAGACGTCGCTATAATTTAATGGGAAATTATACTGCATGTTGACAGAAACCTGCAGTGTAGACGTGGTCATTAACTAAACCCCGTAAAACATACTGCTGCAAGGCAAATGGGGGGAAGAACATTCCCCCTCTGTTGTTAGCTTCTGTATTCTGATTTTCTTTTTGCGACGAATAGAAAAAGGACTTGGCTACAATTACCTGCACAAAACTGATCTGTCCTCATCGAGCTAGGATGTTTTCAGAGGGAACGATGGAAATTTTCTTTAGTAAAACCCAGCCTTATAGATCAGTTACATTCCCTAGGATGCAGAGAAAGCCATATCTAATATAAATTACCTAAAAATTATCTAAAAATCCCACCTCTGTCCTTGCCCACGTCCCTGTTGGAACTATAACAATTTGCCAGCACCAGATTAGGTCAGAAAAATGAAATTTGGGAATGAGAGGTTGAAGGTACACCACTTTCTTTTGTTCAGCTCCTCCAAAATTCTCTCTTTAGGTGTTACATCATTACAATTTTATGCTTTTAATTATATGGCTTCCATCACACTAAGGCAGTTCTCAAGCTTTTTAGCAAATTAGAATCCACTTGGGGGCTTTTTAAAAAATGCCAGTTGCTGTGCCTGATGTTCAAAGATTGATTTCATTGATTGGAGGTAGGGCCAGCCCTCCTCGGGAGACTCTAATGCACATTCAGGCTAAGGACCACTAAATAACCTTGCCTTTGAATGTTATTTTCGATAATTGTGGGATGATTCACCGTCCCTGAGTACAGGGAGCTGTGGACTCTTACTGGAGCCCTTCATTCCTAGTGTTGCCAGGTGCCTCTCAGAAGTCACTCCCTCTTTCCATTCCTTCTTTGTGCTTGACCTCCTATCCTTTTTTTTAAGAAAATATTTTTTATTAATATACAATGTATTATTTGCTTCAGGAGTACAGGTCTGTGAATTATTGACCTCCTATCTTACTCCTCCCATTTTCTCTCCCTTCTCAGTTCCCTTCCTGCCTTCTTCCCTCTCTTCTCCTTTCCCCCTCTTCATTGTTATTGAGGAGTCAAGCTGATATTCAGCAGCGGGGTCACTTGTGTGCGTATTCCACATTCTGAAATTTTCATTTCATTCAGGAAGTATATAAAATAGACAGCTATCATTCACAGAGGGTCTGAATAATTCAAGGTAAGAGAAAAGGATGTAAATAAATAAGTTTAGAAATACGTTCATGAGACTGTGGGGCTTTCATTCTTACATCTTTTAGAAACAGTAGTCATCACTTCTCACTTTTGCCCTTGCCACACAGTTCTATGGCTTTTATATTGAAAGTAAATTTGCCATCCCCAGTCCCTGCTTTAGCTCCTGCAGAATGTATATATATGGACAAAGCCTCAGCTATAGAGGTATTCAAGTGTGTGTGTGTTTCCTGATAACAGAAGATAAAAAACATGTATGTATTTTTTTTATAAATCTCAGATTCCATTGGTTTCATTTGGGTATGAGTTTTCTGCATTCTTCCTCTTATTATTATTTTTTGAAAAGTAATCTTAAAGAGTTATTTATTTATTTGTTTTGTCCCATGCAGCAGCATTCTGAATATTAGGAGGAAATTGGCATCATTATTACTGCTTCACGTGGAGAATGACTATAAAAACTTAAGTTTCCCACAGAAACTGTTTTTTTTTTTTTAAGGAAATGGTTTCTCTTCCAGAATTTTTTTTTTTACTTGTGAAATGTTTCATGGATGCAGAAAAGTATATAAAAATATGTTTTGGTACTTATTTAAAAATAAATACTTTAAAAACACATAGCTGAAGATGGTGGAGGAGTGGGGGACTCCATTTCAATTGGTTCCCTGAATTTAGCTAGCTATCTACCAAACACCCCCAAAATCAGCCTGGTTGTAAGAGTCTAAGCCTGGATCTCTATGGTGGCAGAGGACCATCAGTTGAGGGGCACGAAGGACAGAGTTGGGAGTCAGAAGATAAAGAGAACGGGTGGAGGACCACCCGAAGCTACCCACTGAAAAGCAAAAAATGTCCTGTGCGTGGGGACCAGTGATAGCCTGGGGACCAGTGGCATCGGGACTGGAAAGGACTGATAACAGCTCTCAGGCAAAACACAGGGGCTTAAGGGGCAAATGTTGGGACTGGGCGGCCACAGGTGCGGACCTGAGCCCTTGAAACTGGTGCTGACAGCTACCTCCGTCTCCCACACCTGAGAGGACCCGGCTTGGCATTGTGCCCACAGACCCAGGGCTGGCCCATCTGGACTGGGGCCACTCGAAGTTTTGGTAGCACGGGGTAGAGACAAATGGGGGCCAGAGTCCGCAGCTGAGAGGATTGATGGAGGTGTGCACAACCTGTGGGAGGCTGCAGTTTTCAGCAGGGCTTACAGAGGGGGAGACTGTGTTCTGGAGGATTCAGAGCTTGTGGCTTCTCTCCACTGGGGCAGAGGTCTGGGTGTGGACATTTTCCTTTGCTCTGACCCTCTGAAAGGGCATGAAAAGCTGCCAGAGAACAAAAACCCAAAAAACCAATTTCCATGGAGCCCAGCCCCTTGAAAGGGGGCAGAGCAACTCCGCCCAAGCAGGATTGACTGAAAAACAACACAACAGGCCCCTCCCCCAGAAGACAAACTATAACAGCAAGAACACAGAAACCTCAGAGTCCCCATAAAACTGTAAAACCCCAACATTAGGAGAAAATAGTATATTAAGCTCCTGGTATTGCCTCACGGCCTGTGTATTTCTTAGATATAACTTTTCTCTCTCTCTCTCTCTCTCTTTTTTCAATTCTTTCTCATGTTTCTTCTGTTTATTTTTTTTACCTACTTATCATTATCATTTTAATTAGGTGTTTAATACAACAAATTCCATAATAACTTTTTAACTTGAACTTTTCCACACATATACATTTTTTTCCTTTTTCTTTATATACAGATAGATATAGATATAAGCTTCAATGTAGTCCTTTTTTTCCTATTCAATACTACCTTTATATATATACCAGTTTAATTTCCCTGTATCTCTGGAAAGTAGTGTTCTCTAACAAAGAGAACAAAATAAACCCATGAAGAACTGAAATACCCTACTTTGCCCAGATCAAGGGATTATAGCCACTTCCCTTCACCCCTCCTTTTATTCACTTATTTATTTATTTATTTTGATGGGGGTAGTTGGTTTGTGTGTGTGTGTGTGTCTTTTTCAGCTGTACATCCCCTCAACCACAACTCAACAGAATGACTAGGAGGAGAAACTCCCAACAAAGAAAAGACCCAGAGGCAATAGCTTCTCCTGCAGACCTAATGGATATGGGTATAAGCAAGATGTCAGAAAGACAGCAAGGTAACAGTTATGAAGACAATAGCTAGACTGGAGAAAACTATTAATGGCGACATAGATTCTCTAAGGGCAGAAATGAGAGCTGATCTGGCAGAACTTAAAAATGCTACCAATGAGATCCAATCTAATCTAGATACTCCAACAGCTAGGGTAAATGATGCAGAAAAACAAATTAGTGATCTAGAAGACAAACTGATAGAAAAGAAGGAACAGAAGGGGATCTGGAACAAATACCTTAAAATCCATGAAAACAAAATTAGAGAAATAAATGATGCCACGAAACTTTCCAATATCAGAATTATTGGGATCCCTGGGGGTGGGGCAGACTAGAAGATATATTTGAGCAAATTGTAGCCAAGAACTTCTCTAATCTGGGGAATGAAATGAGTATTCTTGTCCTAGAGGTAGAGAGGACCCCTCCCAAGATCAAGGAGACCACACCAATGCTCTGGCATATAATAGTAAAACTTGCAAATCTTA
This sequence comes from Nasua narica, assembly GCA_028533885.1. Lineage (NCBI taxonomy): Eukaryota > Metazoa > Chordata > Mammalia > Carnivora > Procyonidae > Nasua > Nasua narica. The sequence continues at coordinate 75,997,696 of CM052808.1, read as the reverse complement.
GAACCAAGGAAACCATCTTAAGGGCAGCTAGGGGGAACAGATTCCTTAGTACAGAGAGAGGAACCTCTGTACTAAGAATAACATAGACCTGTCCACAGAGATCTGGCAAGCCAGAAAGGGCTGGCAAGACATATTCAGAGTACTAAATGAGAAGAACATGCAACCAAGAATTCTTTATCCAGTGAGGCTGTCATTCAGGATGGATGGAGTGAAAGGAGCTTCCAGGACTAGCAGAAACTGAAAGAAGATGTGATCAGTAAGCTGGCCCTGCAAGAAATATTAAAGGGGAATCTATAAAAGGAGAAAAACCCCAAGAGTGATATAGAACAGAAATATACAGAGGCGATCTATGAAACAAAGACTTCACAGGCAACATGATGACAATAAAATCATATCTTTCAATAATCATTCTCAATGTGAATGGCCTAAATGCTCCCATAAAATGGCATAGGGTTGTGGGTTGGATAAAAAGATAGGACCTATCTGTATGCTGTCTACAAGAGACTCATTTTAAACCTAAAGATAGAGATCCAGACTGAAAGTGAAGCGATGGAGAACCATCTTTCATGCCAACGGACCTCAAAAGAAAGCTGAGGAGCAATTCTCATATCAAGGACAAATTAGATTTTAAACTAAAGACTGTATATAGAGATACAGAAGGACACTATATCATTCTTAAAGAGTCTATCCAACAAGAAGATCTAACAATTCTAAATATCTATGCCCCAACATGGGAGCAGCCAACTACATAGGCCAACTGCTAACCAAAATAAAGATGCATATTGATAATAACACATTACTAGTGGAGACCTCAACACTCCACTCTCAGCAATAGACAGATCATCTAAGAAGAAAATAAACAAAGAAACAAGAGCTTTGATCATGGAGGGCATTGTGAGAAGGAAGGGAAGGGTGAATGGGGGGAAATTGGAGGGGGCGATGAACCATGAGAAACTGTGGACTCTGAGCAACAAACTGAGGGGTTTGGAGAAGAGGGGGTGGGAGGTTGGGTGAGCCTGGTGGTGGGTATTGAGAAGGGCACGTATTGCATGGAGTACTGGGTGTGGTGCATGAACAATCAATCTTGTAACACTGAAAAAATAAAATAAACATATTTGGGAAAAAAAAAACAAGAGCTTTGAATGACACACTGGACATGATGGAAATTTTATGCTAAAACAACAGAATACTCATTCTTCTCGAGCACACATGGAACTTTCTCCAGAATAGACCTTGTACTAGGTCACAAATCAGGTCTCAACCAATTCCAAAATATTGAGATTATTCCCTGCATATTATCAGACCACAATGATTGGAAACTGGAACTCAATCACAGGAAAAAGTTTGAAGAAAACTCAAACACTTGGAAGCTGAAGGCCATCCTGCTCACGAATGTTTGTGTTGACCAGGAAATCAAAGAAGAATTTAAACAATTCAGGGAAACCAATAAGAATGGAGAAACATCAGTCCAAACCTATGTGGGCTATGGCAAAGGGAGTCCTAAGAGGGAAATACATAGCCATTCAAGCCTCACTCAAAAAAATAGAAAAATCCTGAATACACAAACTATTTTTACACCTTAAAGAACTGGAGAATCAACAACACATTAAGCTTAACCCACACACAAGAAGGGAAATCATTAAGATTAGAGCAGAGATCAATGGATTCGAAACCATAAGATACCTTGGAATAAACCTAACCAAAAAAGTAAAGGATCTACACTCTGGGAACTACACCACACTCATGAAAGAAATTGAAGAAGACACAAAAAGATGGAAAAGCATTCCATGTTCATGGATTGGAAGAATAAACGTTGTTAAATGTCTATGTTGCCCAGAGCAATCTATACTTACAACACCATCTTGATCAAAATACCAACAGCATTTTTCAAAGTACTGGAACAAACAATCCTAAAATTTGTGTGGAATAAGAAAAGATGCTGAATTGCCTGGGAAGTGTTGAAAAAGAAAAACAAAGCTGGAGATATCACATTGCTGGACTTCAAGCTATATTACAAAGCTGTGTTCACCAAGACAGCATGGTACTGGCACAAAAACAGAAGCATAGACCAGTGGAACAGAGTAGAGAGCACAGATATGGACCCTCAACTCTATGGTCAAATAATCTTTGACAAAGCAGGAAAAAATATCCTATGGAAAAAAAAAAAGTCTTTTCAATAAATGGTGCTGGGAAAATTGGACAACTATATAGAGAAGAATGAAATTCAACCATTTTCTTACAGTATACACAAAGATAAATTCAAAATGGATGAAAGGCCTCAATGTGAGACAGGAATCCATCAAAATCCTAAAGGAGAACATACGCAGTAACCTCTTCGACATTAGCCATAGCAACTTCTTTCAGGACACGTCTCCAAAAGCAAAGGAAACAAAAGTGAAAATGAACTTTTGGGACTTCAAGATAAAAAGCTTCTGCACAACAAAGGAAACAGTCAACACAACAAAGAGGCAGCCCACAGAATGGGATGGGAGAAGATATTTGCAAATGATGCCACAGACAAAGGGCTAATACCCAAGATCTATAAAGAACTTCTCAAACTCAATAACCAAAAAACAAATAATCAAGTCAAAAAATGGACAGAAGATGTGAACAGACACTTCTCAAAGAAAGATATACAAATGGTTAACAGACACATGAAAAAATGTTCATCACTAGCCATCAGGGAGATTCAAATCAAAACCACATTGAGATACCACCTTACACCAGTTAGAATGGTGAAAAATGACAAGGCAAGAAACAACAAATGTTGGAGAGGTTGTGGAGAAAGGGGAACCCTCTTACACTGTTAGTGAGAATGCAAGTTGGTGTAGCCACTTTGGAAAACAGTGTAGAGGTTCCTCAAAAAATTAAAAATAGAGCTATTGAATGACCCAGCAATTGCACTACTAGGTGTTTATCCCAAAGATATAGATGTAGTGAAAAGAAGGGCCATATGCACCCCAAATGTCCATAGCAACAATATGTCCACAATAGCCAAACTGTGGAAACAAGCTGAGATGCCCTTCAACAGACAAATGGATAAAGAAGAATATTACTCAGCCATCTGAAAGGATGACTACCCAACTTTTGCATCAACATGGATGGGACGGAGGAGATTATGCTAAGTGAAATAAGTCAAGCAGAGAAAGTCAATTAATATGGTTTCACTTATTTGTGGAACATAAGGAATAACATGGAGGACTTTAAGAGAAGGAAGTGAAAAATGAAGGTGGAGAATTGGAAGGAAAGATGAACCATGAAAGACTACTGGACTTTGAGAAACAAACCGAGGGGTTTAGAGGGGAGGGGACTGAAGGGATGGGTTAGCCCAGTGATGTGTATTAAGGAGGGCAGATATTGTATTTAGCACTGAATGTTATATGCAAACAATGAATAAAAGAACACTACATCAAAAACTAATGATGTACTGCATGGTGACTAACCTAATATAATAAAACAAAATACATAGCTGTGTAACCAATAACCAGATTAACCAATAAAACATAGTCAATGATTTCAATTAGTGATTTTATTTTACTGACATTCTTTGATTAGTAATGACATTGAGCATATTGTCCTAGAATTATTAGCCATTTGTGTATCTTCTTTTGGGAAATGCCTAATTAAGTCTTCCACTGTTGGTTTTATTTGACAACCAGAGTTGCCATCAGCCACGAACTAAACATTCCCACCTTACCATTTCTTTGGAAGTTAAGCTTAATTAAAACCCAAATATACTCATGTGAAAGAGTTCCTCATTGTGTCACAAGTATTTTTAGCTCCAACAAGATTTCCATAATGGTTAATACTACAGGAGAGAGATTGGATAGGTAACAACTTGATGTTCATTGAGGCAGACGTGTAGCTTTGTGCACATCCTAATTTTGCCCAAGTTTCAACTTTGCCCCATTCTTCAAACTTAGAATCATATAAATTGCATGTAAAAATCCCAATCTTCTTAATAGTTGTGTTTCCTGACACATAATATTGCTAATATCTATAAAACTTTGTGCTTTAAATCACTCACTCATTCAATCCAACTTCCCATGTATTAGGCTCTCTGTGGACACCAGGTAGGTGGGAAAACAAGCATGAACTTTCTTTAGACAAAATGTTAAAACATTAGATAGTCAGCAAGAGAGAATAATTTTCGAAGAAAAAAGGTGTATGAGCTTTCTTTACAATACCTCAAAAATAATCTGAATATATCTAAGTATTGTTGATTCTTGGTGTCTATTGTAGTTATGTTCTGTAAAGTCACCGTAAACACAGAATTAGCAAATACTGAACTGAGGTGCCCCAGCGATACAAAATTAGGTTCCTACAAGCATTTAGTCACAACATTTTCAACAATCGATCAACATATCAGCTGTTTTTTGTGTGTTCTAAATACTGAACTTACCAACAAAAAGCACAAAAATGCAAAAACACCTGGCACTAACCACCACAAACAGAACACTTGTTTACAACACAAGAGCTGAAACAAGAAGGCAGAGTACCACCTTTTTAGGTGTCAGGTGGGAAAGTGCGTGCGGGGCCATTCAATATTTTACCATTCTGCAATGTCTGCAAATAATCCCCAAAAGTGTGGCAAATATTGTTTGTGGTTACACATCCATTTGGTGAGGAGGCAAATTCACAAACACTGAATCCAGGAATAATGAAAATCGACTTATTTTCATAGGTATCAAAGCATAAATGTGTCCTTCTATATCAAACTTTAACTGAATACAAGCTACTTCCTAACTACTGGCCTCTGTAGGTGGGTCAAAACCTCAGAAATGGCAAAAGTAAAACCAGCAGATAAATGAAATAGTCCTCAGCAAGAGTTTATTGCACATAAGTACATTTTGTGAACTGGAAGTTTTCAAAGCCAAAACCAATATAGAGTTCAGTGGTGTGACATCACAGATGGCGTATAAAGTGGGAATAAGGAAGTTATTTAACATTCACAGTGACTGGGAATTACAATGGAGGTTCCCAGACAGCAGGGGATTGGTTAGCAGTGATTATCTTATATCATTTCTGAAGATGACTTAAACTTCTTTTATGATTATCAGAGGCTTTTACAAGAAGTATCCTAAGGTAAGCTTTGCTTACATTCATGAATTAAGCTGCATTTAGTTTTGTTTAAGTGGTTTGCATGGTTCTATCTGCTCAGAGGATTCTCCAAGTTTGGTCTCTATTTTGTATTTTACTTTAGTAAGTGAGACGGTGTGAAAAAATTCTGTAGCAAATGTGACATACATTAGTGGAAAAATATTACAATGAGTAATATTTGATTATTGCTTCACATGGTGGAATTCTCATTACCAGCCTAGAATTTCAGAGCATATTAGCCATATTTCCAGGCTGAGATGCATTTTGTGTGCATGTTTTCCTTGGCTTTCCAAATGTTTTCTAATCAAAGTACAAACTGACTTTGACTTTTCACTCGCTATTATCTTAATATTTCATATTGTCATCTTATTGTTGAATTATAGACACAAATTTCCCACTTAAAAAAATTACCAAATAAAAGTCTATAAATCCACAGCATTAAGTTGTCTTTCTAACATTATCCTGGTAAAAGTGATCATAGCACAGAATTGGCTTATGAAAGAGTGAAAATTTAAGGAGTAGGTAAGTATTTTGATCGAGGAATTCCAAAATTAAGTCTATACTTTCCATTGTGATTTGGGAGCAAAGATGAGTCAAGTCAAAACAAAAAAGGGACACTTGGTACTTTCTAGAAACAGGCCAGCTTTACTGTTCTGGGAAGTTATACTATGATTCAATTTGAAGATTCTTAAGTTTTTAAACGTGCATGCCCAAATGACAAAAAATAAAAAACAGACCAGTCAGTTATGGGTATCATCCTTTCCTTTTCATCGGTATAATCCATAAGTAGAGATCAGGTAGAAAAATTAATTTCGGAACAATGTCAATCCATTTTATTTTTCTTTTCATTGTGAAAGTGAAGGTAGATCAAAGAGTAAGAAAACTGTTCCCTAAACTTGTAGGCCGTTGTTTGCTACAGCATACCTTCCTCTTCATGATTAATTCATTGATCCACAAGGATATACCAAGTCCCAACTATTTGGAGCTGTGTATAAGCCTAAAATAGATAATTCACAGCCATTACAAACTTTCTTTTCTGTGGAAGAAAATTTGCTGATTAACACTGAACACATGTTTGTTTTTAATCATTTCATTATTCGTCCTCATCTCTCAAGTCATCAATGAATAAGCAAGACTACGGCATGCACACAGTGAGATGTTGCCAGTTTTTTTAAGTAATTTCAGAAGCCAATATGGCTTAATATATTTGTTATTTCCTATAGATTACTTTTTAATTAACTGTAAATGCAGATTATGTGCAAACAGAGTAATATTTGGTATTTCAAATTGTTCTGGAAATGGTATTCAGTAATTCTCCCCCAAAATAGTGTTTTTTTATTGTCAGGCTCTCAGGGAACATGGCATATATTGAGGATTTCAAACCTCACAGCCCTGTTGTAAGATCAGCTGGCAGCCATCCTGCCACGGAAATGAGAGCTGAGATATTGCAGCTTTACTATTAAATGGTAGGTTGGCCCCAGGGAGCAAAGAGTTTTTGTTTGTACAGGAAAATTGTCTGGTAGTGACAGAGATTCATTTCAAATCTTTCATGAAGTTTCGTGTGATTTCCCAGGAGATGTCTCCAGGGGTCAAAGAAGAATGGGGAACACAAACATGGCCCTTCTATTCTTGCTGGAAGGCAAGAAAATTAATATGGGGGAATTTGAGCTGTATCCATTCTACTCCCGAAGAGAAACATTTGTATTACAAACTGTCTGCTTTTGAGATGCTTTGACCTCCACCCACTTGTACTGGCATCCCTCTGACAATGAATACTATCCACGCCCATTATAATGTGAACATGACCCTTTGTGTTCATGTAATACCAACGTGTGTTTGGTTTGTTAGAGGGATCAACCATGTTTCCAGTATTGACCTCAATGCTGGGCACCAAGTAAATCATCACATAATTTCTGATAAAAATTTAGTAACCTTTAGTGTCAGCTAATAAACACATGGAGTAGTTTAATAATTATTTACAGGATAAAAGTATAATACACAAGAACTGTCAGCAAAGAACATCAATGAGAAGGTTAATTAGGGAGGTGCAAATGCTTTCACCTGGAATCCCATTTCTAAGAATTCACGTGCAGTATATTTATAGCAGCACTCCTTAAAATATTAAAAGATTAACAATCATATAAACACCTAAATGCCTCATAAAAAGTAGTTAGTTAAATTGAACTATGATACTTTGTATAATGAAATGCTGCACAGCTGTTAGAAATTGTAAGGCAGCTCTATGCTCGTACTCTTACGGAATCTCTAAAATGTAGCGATAATTGAACAAGTAAGACACAGAAAATTAGGTAGAGTTTGCTCACATTTGTGAAAAAAATAGCAGAAGTGTGTGAGTTTATACATATTCATAACAAATGCATTTGGATTTGTGTTCGCATTGAGAACTAGAGATACCCGAGAGAAGCGGCCGTGGAAGGATATAATTTGTTCCATCTGAAACATTTCAGAAACTTTCAAGATCTTTGTAGCATTAATTTGGAAATCTCAAATTGATGAAGTTCACTGTTGAAAACAATGGAAGTAATTCAGTGGGTGAATGTGTTTATGTCCCTATAAATATATCTCAACAGAATGAGCAATTGGATTAACATTTAAATAATGTTCGTTTAATTTAAATAATGTTAGTTCTTATTTTAACGGCTCATGATTCACGACCACTTTAAAAGATCCTTCTCTCTAAGTAAGTTTGTTTAAAAATTTCCCTTAAATTACTATATCCAACCAGTAATTTGTGATTTTTTTAAATATTTACTCTCTTGAGTCATACTATTGAGTGCCACATGGTCATTTCAGTGAGGCCATTTCAGGGAAAATCATTATGCTATTAGAAAACTTCACTCTTTATTCTGCAATAATAAAAAGCATATTCATTTAAAGTGGCATGTAATTTAGGTTATTCACAAAATTAATGTAATATAAAAATAGAAAAGGGAGAAAAAGAAAACAATTTTTAAAAAATATTTTTTATTTATTTATTCATTTGACAGAGAGAGAGATCACAAGTAGGCAGAGAGGCAGGAAGAGAGAGAGTAGGAAGCAGGCTCCCCACCAAACAGAGAGCCCGATGTGGGGCTCAATCCCGGGACCCTGAGATCATGACCCTAGCCAAAGGCAGAGGCTTTAACATATTGAGCCACCCAGGAGCCCCAAGAAAACAATTCTTCATACAATATAATTTCAGTGATTAAATAAAGATGTAATTCTAGAATTATGAGAATCATTTTGGAAATGCTACTATACTAATTGATTCAACTGAATATCATCAACAGATACTAAACCACAGGAAGAAAGATGTCTGAAGAAGTTATTGAAGTGGAGCCCAGATATCACCCCCATGGCTTACTCACTAATGACAAAGGGCCACATTCACCTGCACAGTGGAAAGAACTGGGGGTCACTCCTTTAACCAAGGAGCAATGCTCTTCCAAATGCAATAAGAAGAACTATCACCTGGTATTATTGAAGAAGCATTGTTTATCAGACCTAATCCCAAGGAAAATAGACCCATCCAGAATCTGGGAACAAAAACAGTGAAATAGCATGGCCTTGACTTTCAAAGTAGTCAAGTCAAGTCATGAAAAAAAAAAAACCCAAAAAACAAAAACATTGGGTGGTTTTTATAGATTAAAAGATGCTATATGCCAAACTATAGAAAGAGCCCAGATGTCCATTAATAGACGACTGGATAAGAAGATGCAGTATATATATTCAACAGAATATTACTCAGCCATCAGAAAGGGAAATCTTACCACTTATATTGACATGGATGCAACAGGAGGGTATATTATGCTGAGCAAAATAAATCAATCAGAGAAAGACAATTTATGGTTTCACTCATATGTAGAATTCAAGAAACAAAACAGAGGATCATAAGGGAGGGGAGGGAAAGATAAAATAAGTCAAAATCAGAGAGGGAGAAAAACCCTGAGAGACTTTTGACTCCAGGAAACAAACTGAAGGTTTCTGGAGGGGAGTTGGGGGGGATGGAGTAACGGTGATGGACACTAATGAGAGCACATGATGTAATGAGCACTGGGTGTTATATGCAACTGAGGAATCCCTGAACTTTAATTCTGAAACTAATGATACATATTAACATATGTTAATGAATTGAATTTAAATAAAATACATAAAAGAAAAGTTGCTTAATGGGCATAACAAGCAAATATACCGTGAAAGCCTGAATTATATCTTGGATCAAATCAAAACAGCCATGCAAATATTGATCCATAGAGAAAACTTGAGCATGGATTGATTGTAGATAACAGTTTAAGGTTATTATTTGTTGTCTCAGATATGGTCATGTATGAAGTTATATAAAGGTCCTTTTGCTTAAGAGTTGCATGCTGAATGAAGTTTGTATGTCTGTCACTTACTTTCAAATAATTATACCCTGTGTTGGGCTACACATACACACACACACACACAAACACGTGTATACGCACATGCATACATACACACAAATGGGTGTGTGCATATGTTGTTTGAGTCTCTGTTTTTATTTATAAAGATAATAATTTTGACCTTAAGCATATATCTGTATAACTATCTATACAGATCGCTACTATCTCTCTTCTTATATATAAAGATATATAGATAAACATTTACATTTTTAAACATATATATTTAGCTCTACATCTAGATCTATGTTATAGCTATAGTGATGGCTGTAGAAATCCCAAGATTCATTTTTCTAACCACAACTCTGTGTATATATAAACTCTGTGGCTGATCTCTTAGGGATTTAAACATCATCTACTTTTATAGCAAAATATGAGAAGAGAAAATGACCCATATGTTAGATATTCTTTTTCCCCTTCCATAGCCTGCATTTATTTTCCAATCGTCTAATTCTAATCGACATTAGAAGTCTTTGCATTAGAATTCTTTGCATTGAAATCTTTAAAAGTTGATTTGCATTATAATATAAAGCAGAACTGTTTAATCTTTTCTAGACATCAGCGTCTTGATTATACTTATAATTACAGTAGCATTCTTATGAATGTAATAATGTGCCAAGCACCGGGGAGCGTTCTATGAGTATGAGATACTCTTGCGTTTCACTAATCAGAGCTATGGTGTTCTGTAGCTACATGTTTTTTGAGGACCACTTAAGAGCTCACTGAAAAGGAGTAAATTTCCATGATGAAATAAAAAGCATATTCAATATGCTTTACATTAACTCTGATATAAATATGTCTATTATACATTGTATAGAGTGAGAAATACAGTGCTAGTTATGCCTTATCGGAAATAAGTCAGAACCTTAATTCTGTGTGATCGAGTCTTTATTAACCTGCTTCAAATTCATTTCCTCTCCCACTTGACTTTATGCACATTCTGCAGCTCCCTCTTCATACCCCCATCACTGTTGTCTGTTTCCTTCCATGCGGAGAATGACTGTCTTTGTAAATATAAGAATCTTAAGTCTAACTTTCTGCTTAGACCTGCTCAAGATTCTCTACAAATCGTCATCATAAATTGGATTCTAAGGAGATTTTCTTTTAAAACCTCCTTCACAATGTCAGAAACCTGCTACACTGGGGAAAGGCTGCTTTTGGCTGTAAATTTGTCCATCTCCAACCTCCGAACAGTAATTGGGATGTTGATGAGAAAACAATATTGTGCAATTCTGAATAATTATGTCACAGGCTCTAGTTTGAGTCCCACTGGCTCTTGGACTTGAGCCATTCACATACTCTGTGCTGCCATTTCTTTACTTACAATAGGGGAAATGAAATGATACTTACCTCGGAGTCTTCTTGAGAAGATCAAATGAATAAATACTTCCAAAGAGCACAGCATGGTAAACAGAACATAGAAATCACTTAATAATGTTGCCATCATTGTTACTAGTAGTAACATTTCTTGTATTTGTTTCACTATTATTATTAGGCAAGTCCTAATAATATAATTAGGCAAATCCCATTTCTGAATGGGATTCAAGGTGAAGTCAATTTCGTCATAGAAGAAATATATGGATGTAGTGACATTGCAACTTCATTAAAAATTCCCCCTCTGGAGGTGCCTGGGTAGCTCAGTTGGTTAAGCTTTGGGCTCTTCACTTAAGCTCAGGTCAGGATCTCGAGGTTGTGAGATGGAGCCCCCACTTAGGGTTTCGGAGTCTGCTTGAGATTCTCTCCGTCTCCCTTTGCCCTTCCCCCTGCTCACATTCTGTCTCTAAAATAAATAAATAAAATCTTAAAAAAAAAAAAAAGTGTCTCTCCTACACCTCACTAAACCTATTTTGGATGCTTCTTTAAACATTTTATGATATTGTGACTACATTACCATAAAGTGAATATTGCCTTACAAAATGCTGAAGCTCTGTTCTGTATGTGTGCACTTATTCGAACACGCATTCTTGTAAAAATAAGACAATCTCACTAAATGCAAAAATATTACTTATTAGTACTGAGATACTCAAGAGAAAAGAATTTTAAGTGCTTCATTAGGCATCCTGATACCTGTATTGGAGATAATCTAATCAAATAGTGATTGCCGTGCACATACATCTTGAATAATGATGCTCAAACACCGTTTTAAGCAATTAATATATTTTAAAGAATTTACTGGGGTTTTTTTGTACAAAATAGCACACACCCCTGAGTTCATTTGCTACATGAAGTGAAACCATTAAACTTCTAATTAACGAAAAGGTCAATACACAATGAGTAAACGAACTTCTATCACTGAAAGATGTTTCTCTATCCATCTGCTGATATTAAAACCTTTCAGGCCTTCAAACATGTTTCCAACTGTTTTTTTTCCTTTTTTTTTTTAATCTAAGTGAAAAATATTACGAATTTCTAGAATGGTTGCCAAGAGGTTATATCTAAATATCAAATAACTCTCTAATTTCTAACCAGTGAAATTTTTAAGGCTAATTACATTAGGGAAAAATCAAATCACTAGACTATAGTACGCCCAATTTTGAACTCCAGCAAAGCAAACTTAACCTGTTGATGTTTGGAGTGGAATACCTTCTGCTCTATAGGACAAATTGTTTTTGGTAATAATTATAAAATGTGTAACATATTTCAAAAGAGCTTAGGCATGGTTTTAATTGTTTCCACTTTTGTTTTATTAATTAATTAATATGTTTATTGGTTAAGCGCCACCAGATCAATACATTTTTTGTTCACAAGGGCATCACACCTCAAATTCTTATGGAATTCAGAATAATTAAGAGCTAATGGCTGGTTTCATAACTATATTGAAATAACTGCAAGTTCCTTCAATTTCCTGCAGGATAAAAAGCATGACTCTTTATTCTATAGTTTCTATGTCTGCCCCAAATTTTGAACTTTGATCTTTTATATCAGTGAGCTATTACATTAGTTTACATACATAATTGACAAGTGATTAATAGTTTTACTTAATAAAACCAAAAATCTTCAAAGTTACAAGCTGCGGGAAGGGGTGCCTGGGTAGCTCAGTGGGTTAAAGCCTCTGCCTTTGGCTCAGGTCATGGTCCCAGGGTCCTGGGATCAAGCCCCACATCAGGCTCCCTGCTTAGCTGAAACCCTGCTTCTCCCTTTGCCTGCAACTCCCCCTGCTTGTGCTTTCTCTCTCTCTGTCTCTGTCAAATAAATAAATAAATAATCTTAAAAAAAAAAGTGGCAATATTGATTTGAACACTTACAATGAACCCCATTATTGTCTGCTCTTAGTATCAGTTCTTCCCACTGCACCTATGATACACTAGGGGAATGGACATTTATGATATTGTCATATTATGACATTTATGATATTGTGCTTTCAGGTGAAGGGAAAGATTTTAAATTAGTGACATTTATTTCAGTATAATAATTCAGTCTTTCCCAACTAATTCCTTTAATACATGTGAGGAAAATTGAAAGGAAGAAAATACATTGCCATACCAAACAATACACGAATAAGCAGGCATTATAATTCCTGTGGAATCCATTTCAATTTTAAGGTAGATTGAATAGAATGAGAGAATCTGGAAAGTTTTAATCACTCATTGAACTAGGGTTTCACTTCACACAGTATAATTGAAAATAAGTAGAAAGATGTTTTCTCCCAGCTTTCCCCTCACCTAAAATTTATTAGTTGTCCCTTCCACTTCTCTTCTTTTGACTTTATCTTCCTAACTCCCTCCAGGAAGTGTGTAGATCAAGCAGTGATGAGTTTATCACCCTTAAGGAGAAGGGGAGACACACATAGCAAAAAGGGAGAACCGAAGGGCAATGGTATCGGGGTTTCAGGGTGTGGATTCAAAGCATTGAAGGCAGCTTTTTCAAATCAGGGGAGTTCAATTGGGAAGATATTGTTACATGATTGTTTAAGTTCTGAAGAGGCAGCAATGTGAAGGTCCAGAAGCAAGTCTTGATAAGGAAAGTGTTGTTCATAAAACTCTTTTTGTACAGGTATTCATCTGGGTAAATTATTTTGCAGAAACATCCTGAAGAAAACAGTGAGGTTCATCATTGGCTTCCAGGCTTTTCTTCCTGGACAAGTATTTGTTGGAAACCAGTGAAGTCATGTTCACACACATGATCTCTGGTCTTGGACATGGCAGTTAAGCTCTGTGGACCCAGGGGTAGTCAGCTCCCCCTGTCCTGCCCTGTGGAAAGGGGTGGGGGGCACTGTGCCTGCTACTTGCTGTCTCATCTCCATTCCGCTTGTCAAATTTCAAGCTTTCAAGCTGAAATTCTAAATCACTGTAAACGATAATAGAAGTTGTTATTAAGGCTTTCTTCTGTTCTAATAAAATGTTAGAGGTGGGGCAAAATGAAGAAAATACCAGATGCAAGCTGAGTTTTATTCTTTTTAATGAAATTATCAGTATGACTAAATAATTAGTGGAGATTTAAGGGAAAATGTTCTCTCAAAAGAATAAATGAGGAGCATGGGAGAAAAACATGCTTCTTGGGAAATAGTTAGGGAAATCTGCTTAAGGGGACCTGCCTTCAGTTGCAGTCCAGAGTAGCCTAATATCACAACACAAGGTGTAGCCACCAGGATGCAGGAAAACCTTCCCCTAGCTCTGATGATTAACACCTAATTTTGTCCGATTGTTACTTAGTTTTATAAATGAACAAATTGAGGCATGGATGTTTGATGTTGCAGAGCAAGGATGAAAGAATGCTTTTGATTTCAACTAGTAACAGACTAGTACATGGGGAAAAGAATGAAGATGTGAAACCCTTCAACGAATACCGCACAATAAGTTTTATTGAACTCATGTGTGAAAATCAATTTTTTTCATATATGTGAAAACAGACAATGTTTTGAGAACAGATATCCTTGATTAGTGAACATGGATCATTCATTTATTATGGGAATGAAATCATTAATAAAAAATTTTAAAAAGTAAATTTCTAAAGGCTGAAATTTTATTTATATGTCTACTAGAAAATAACAAAATTATATGTATATAAATTCACATATTTAAATCAAAACTTTAATTTAAAATATCGCTCTCCTAAGGCCCTACTAATGAGAATATAATAATGTAAACATTACCTATTGAAATATTTGAAATGATAAAAACTTGTACTCGGTAGATGCACCATGCTCCAGATTTCAAATAAGAGATTACAAAAATACTCCCCACTAGATGACAGAAGGAATGTCGAGGTCAAGACTATCCTGCAGTAAAAGCCATTATAATGCTCACAACATTTTTGAGGTGGTGAACTTACAAACTGATAAAGGACATAGTGACAGCAATACATACTTTTCTACAAAAGCATGAATACCTAAGTCTAACTTGTGAAGATATAACAATAACAATATATGATATACTTGGGGAAATTAGGGAAAAATAATTTTTGTAGTCTTGAATTATTATTATTTTTTAAGAGTGAGATGTGGAGGGGGAGGGGCAGAGGGAGAGGAAGAGAGAGAATCTTAAGCAGGCTCCACACCTAATGTGGGACTTGATCTCACAGCCTTGAGATCATGACCAGAGCCAAAATCAAGAGTCAGTCGCTTAAACGACTGAATCACCCAGGCGCCCCACCTTGTATTATTTAAAACAGAAGTAGAAATAAAGATTGATTTTAGCCTTCACTGATTTAGCAGGCATAGTAAAATTTCAAGAGTAACTATTTTAAGAATCAAGGTAGAGTTTATAAGTTACAAGTACTGTGGGGAAACATGAAATAATGTAAAGCATTGTGAACTCAGTTGATTGAAAAAAGCCAGAAGAAAAAAAGTGAGAAGATAGACAATATAATAAAAACAAATATATCAGTAACAAAAATACATACACCTATCATTTGCAAAAGCTGATATTGACAAATTCATCATTATAGTACGTGATTTTTTTTTTTTACGTTGGCAAAAAGTACTTAAGGCTATAGAAGATTTAAATAACACACAAATTAAATATGAACAAGCATATATAGAAATGTATACTACTGGGGGCACTTAGGTGGCTCTGTCAGTTAACATCCAACTCTTGATATCGGCTCAAGTCGACTCAGGGAAATGAGATCAAGCCCCCAGGGCTCAGCACTTAGTAGGAGTCTACTTGACATGCTCTTTCTCCCTCTCCTTTTGCCCCTCCCCCATCCACACACCCTTTCTCTCCACAAATAAATAAATAAAATCTTAAAAAAAAAAAAAAAGAATTGTATACTGCCAAGGTAGAGAACATGAATTTTTCCAAAACTTGCATACACAAGAGGCTACAGGTCTTAACAAATTAAAAAAAAAAATGAGAGTTGGGACACCTGGATGGCTCAGTTGGTAGAGCAAGGGACTCTTGATCTCTGGGTTGTGAGTTCAAGCCCCACATTAGGTATAGAGCTTACTTTAAAAAAGTAAAAAAATAAAAATGAATTAAATAACAAAGCTTGTATAAGCAGACAGGTTCTTTGATCAGAATGCCATTAGTCAGAAATCAATAACCGAAAGATAAAGTTACATTTGAACATGGAAAGTAAAACAAACTTTAAAGTGTTTCATGAATCTAATAAGAAATGGTATCAGAATTACAAGACAGTATCTCATAAACTCTGCCCAAACTCGACCAGATAGATACTAGGTTTGAAAACTTGTCTTAAATTTTTGTTGCCTAGATCCTAAATCCTTGTAAATTTTCTACCTTAATTTCCTCAACTTGAGAGACTAGTAAGATTCTGTTAAAGTGGTATTCGCTCTTACTGCTAAATCTAATGTACTTGTTTCTTGAGCAAATGTTTTTCTGAAGGCATGTGGGGAGTCCACACTTGACTCCCATTTCATCTAGAATTATATTAAGGTACCTAAACAGATGAACATTGACTCAGACCTTGAGCTCTGCGTTTTCACTGAATTGGGATGAGTAAGAGTCACGTGGTTAGTTTTTGTTTTTTGGGTTTTTTTGTTTGTTTTGGTTTGGTTTGGTTTTGGATTTTTGTTTTTGTTTTTGTTTTTACTTATAGACAAGACAAATAATTCAGGTCTTTCTACCACAAAATGGAACTAAAAGGTAATAAAAACACTACCTATCAAACTTCAGTGATGTAGTTTAGAATCATATTACAGAAAATTAGAACTTTAGGTGTGTACCTTTAAATAAAAAATAATTCAATCTTAAAAATAATGATGCAAACATTTAAATCAAGCAGTTAGAGAAAGACAAAAAATATAGCATATTCTCATGGGACAAAAAGAAAGAAATAGTAAAAAGAAAACCAAGTGAATTCTAAATCAAAAGATATATTAGAGAGAATTAAAAGCCAGCCCTCTGTAAGCACTAAGCATTTTTCAAGGTAGACAATTTTACTTTTACAGATTGATAATCATTTATTGAAGAGATGGTCTTTCTTCCACTGGATATTTTTTCCTGTTTTGTCAAAGATGATTTGACCATAGAGTTGCGGGTCCATCTCTGGGCTCTCTATTCTGTTCCACTGGTCTATGTGTCTGTTTTTGTGCCAGTACCATGCTGTCTTGGTGATCACAGCTTTGTAGGAAAGCTTGAAATCAGGTGATGCCCCCAGCTTTGTTTTTCTTTTTCAACATTTCCTTAGCAATTCGGAGTTTTTTTTGGTTTCATACAAATTTTAGGATTGTTTGTTCCAGCTCTTTGGAAAAAACCGGTGGTATTTTGATCGGGATGTTATTGAAAGTATAGATTGCTCTGGGCAGTATAGACATTTTAACAATGTTTATTCTTCCAATCCACGAGCATGGAATGCTTTTCCACTTTTTTGTGTGTTCTTCAATTTCTTTCATGAGTGTTCTGTAGTTCCTTGAGTACAGATCCTTTACCTCTTTGGTTAGGTTTATTCCCAGGTATCTTATGGTTCTTGGTGCTACAGTAAATGGAATTGATTCTCTAATTTCCCTTTCCATATTTTCATTGTTAGTGTATGGGAAAGCAACTGATTTCTGTGTATTGATTTTGTATCCTGACACATTACTGAATTACTGTATGAGTTCTAGTAGTTTGGGGGTGGAGTCTTTTGGGTTTTCCATATAAAGTATCATGTCATATGTGAAGAGAGAGTTTGAATTCTTCATTGCCAGTTTGAATACCTTTTATTTCTTTTTGTTGTCTGATTGCTGTGACTAGGACTTCTAGTACTATGTTGAACAAGAGTGGTGAGAGTGGGCATCCTTGACGTGCTCCTGATCTCAGAGGGAAGGCTGTCAGCTTTTTCCCATTGAGAGTGATATTTGCTGTGGGCTTTTCATAGATAGATTTTTATGATGTTGTGAAATGATCCTTCTACCCCTACATTTGAAGGGTTTTAATCAGGAACGGATGCTGAATTTTGTCAAATGCTTTTTCTGCAACCATTAAGTGGACCACGTGGTTCTTCTCTCTTCTCTTATTGGTTTGTTCTATCATATCGATTGATCTGTGAATGTTGAACCACCCTTGCATCCCAGGGATAAATCCCGCCTGGTCATGATGAATAATCTTTTTAATGTGCTGTTGGATCCTATTAGTTAGGATCTTGTTGGGAATCTTGGCATCCATATTCATCAGGGATATTGGTCTGAAATTCTCCTTTTTGATGGGGTCTTCACCTGGTTTGGGGATCAGGGTAATGCTGGCTTCATAGAAAGAGTCTGGAAGTTTTCCTTCTGCTTCTATTTTTTGAAACAGTTTCAGGAGAATAGGTATTATATCTTCCTTGAAAGTTTGGTAGAATTCCTCAGGGAATCCATCAGATCCTGGACTCTTGTTTTTTGGGAGGTTTTCTATCATTGCTCCAATCTCATTACTAGATATTGGTCTATTCAGGTTGTCAATTTCTTCCTGTTTCAGTCTTGGAAGATTATGGGTTTCCAAGAATGCATCAATTTGTTCCAGGTTGTTTAACTTATTGACATATAGCTGTTGATAATAATTTTTGATGATTGTTTCTTTTTCCTTTGGATTAGTCATGATCTCTCCCCTTTCATTCATTATTTTGTTAATTGGGGTCCTCTCTCTTTTCTTTTGGATAGTTTGGCCAGTGGCTTGTTGATCTTATTGATTCTTTCAAAAAACCAACTTCTGGATTCATTGATGCGTTCTACTCTTTCTCTTGTTTCTAACTCATTCGTCTCTGCTTTAATCTTGATTATTTCCCTTCTTGTGCATGGGGTTGGCTTAATTTGTTGTTGATTTTCCAGTTCTTTAGAGTGTACACTTGATCTTAGCCAAAAGGCCGAGAAGCGATAGTTCTTTAGAGTGTAAAGAGAGCTGGTGTATTCGGGATTTTTCAATTTTTTTGAGTGAGGCGTGGATGGCTATGTATTTCCCCGTTAGGACTGCCTTTGCCGTATCCCATAGGTTTTGGATCGATGTGTCTTCATTCTCATTGGTCTCCATGAATTGTATAAGTTCATCTTTGATTTCCTGGTTGATCCTAGCATTCTTGAGCAGGTTGATAATCAAGTCACAAATGAGAAATATAAATGAAAAGGGGCTGAAGTCAGCCTGGTTTGGGCCTTTTAGGTAAGTTTATTCATCCTCGGATGGAAGCCCCTCCAAGACATTTTTAAGGCACACAGTTAAATTTCTCTTTTTAGAGAATGGGGTTAATCTCCACTGGTAGAAGTAAGAGGGTGGGAAAGACTATGCTTCTCCCCTTTAGGATTTTTCTCCTTCTGTAACTAAAGTGAAACACATAAACCCTGGAAAGGCCTCTATGACACCTTATCATTAGACTTTTCTTCAGGTTTATTAGATTTTTTTTCCAATTCCAGCTCTGAATTCTATGTTCCTGACATAAAGAATGAAAAGAAATTGACTGTTTGGTACAATTATGGTAGATTCTAGGTTTAATTCTATCATCCCCAGGGGTGTGTATGGGAGGGCATTTCTATTTATAATTATCTACCATCTATTTATCTATCCATCACCTTTCTAATCCACCTATTCTATCTATCTATCTATCTATCTATCTATCTATCTATCTATCTATCATCTATCTATCATCTATCATCCATCATCTATCCTCTATCTATCTTTCATCATTACCTTTTATCCCTTCTTGTTATTTAAACCCAAGGATGTATACACAGCAGAAATGAGTAACAAAAGACACTCTTTAGCACCAGATGCTCAGAGTGACAATAAAGCAGATGTTTTTAACCCCTATTGACAAGGAACCAGATCTCACTGCTAATCTACATTTGCTATTAAAATCACATCATTTTACTCTCTTGGGAAAACTCAATTTTATTCCTCTCTGTGCTTTCCATTTGTTGTTGAAGAGAGCAAAACCCTGACCTGATCTCTTTTGGAGTCCTGAGGTTTGGAACTGGTTGAATATTTTTATTGGTCTGAAGATTTTCTATACAGACATCCAAATATGACTCCCAGATTATGTTTAGTAGAATTCTTTAAGAGTCATGAGCTCCTCCTTAAATACTTAAATAAGCCTTAAATTTGCATGTCAGTAGAATGGCAATATTCGGTGTCCTTTGGTGTGGTGTAATTTTTCATTTCTGCAAACAAGCATGAAAGAAAGGTCTTGGTCATAGGCAGATGCACAGATTTTATAAAACAGCCCTGAAATTATTTCTGCTCTGCTAACAGTCCGTGCATACATTTAAAAATATCTTCATAGCCCACTGCAGACTTTGATTTTGATACTGCATTTCTGAAATTATGAATAAGTTTAAGTACTCTCCCTATATTTTCAGAAATTTTCAACTTCTTTTCCTAATTTATGTGAAGTGATTGTTCATATCCCTAACTTCTCTACAGGGTATATTTTCTTTTTTATTATTTTCTATGAGCTCTTTGTAAATTAAGGATGTGAACCCTTTGTCTTATGTTTTTCAAACCTTTCTCAGTATCTTGTTTTATTTTGTTTTAGTTATTTTAATTCTCTCTATATGAAATTTAATTTCCATGGAGACAGTTTTATTGTTTTCTTTTATTGATTTCATGTCTTCGTGGGAAAGCCATCGACATTCCAGAACTAGAAATACATTTATCCAAGTTACTTCCAGGATTTTGAAGGTCTCATTTTATTTAATCTTAGCTATTTGATTGATATGCATATTATTTTGCAGCCAAGTGAGTCCATCTTGTTTATAAAGAGTTTCATAGTTGTTTTTTCTGTAGCTAGAAACGTGGGCTTTTGAATGCCCTCCTTTCTGCACAGATTTGAAATGCTACCTGTAGTCTACAATACAGTGATGTGACATATTTTCTTTTCTTTTCTCTTCTTTTTTTTTTTTTAAAGATTTAATCTATTTGACAGAGAGAGGGAGCACAAGCAGGCAGAGTGGCAGGCAGAGACAGAGGGAGAAGCAGGCTCCCCACTCAGCAGGAAGGCTTGATCCCAGGACCCTGAGATCATGACCTGAGCCAAAGGCTGATCTTTAACCAACTGAGCTACCCAGGCACCTCAGATTTTATTTCCAGTAATGACCACACCAGTCTGTCTCTTTCTCCATTTTTCTATGTGACACTGACATTTCTCCACTGATAGGTGGGGTATGTGTCCCCTTCCCTTCAACCCAGGCAAAACTTTATATCCAAAGGTCTTTTATGCAGATTGTAAAAGGTGTTAAAGTTTCCTCTTTGGCTAATGTGCCTGGAGAGTCCTGAACTTACAAGTTCAGACCACCTATCCTACAACCACCTATGGAGGAGACCAGTGGAGAGATCACAAATGAAGAGAAAGATATCCTAGGGGACTCCGGTGTTCCAGCCCCCAGCAGTTTGCAACTTTGTAGTCCAGGAACTAGACAGGTGGGTAAGGATGACTCCAGCCCCAGGCTGTCACCCAGATGACACCAAGAGGATCTGATGAGCGCGGGATGTTATATGCAACTGATAATTTATTGAACACAACATCTGCAACTAATGGTGTCCTATAAGCTGGCTAGTTGAATTTAAATTAAAAAGAGAGAGAGAGAGAGAGTGTGGGAGGAGCTGCCCCTTCTGAGCCCCGCCCGAACAGCAGTTGCATTTTTTGGAAACTTTGAGAGGGCATGTTTTATAGCGATCACTAACTGGAACAATTCCCACATACCTTTCATTTCATTTATTCTGTTATAATTCATCGATCTACATTTTTATTTCCTCCATAGGTAACAGCTTAAAAAGTACCTCGAAGAAATAAAATGTGATAGAAAAAAATTCTCCAGATTATTCAAAATATCTTGGATTCGTTCCGTCTTTTTTTGTTTGTTGTTTCTTCCAGAAAAGTGAATTAGTTAATATCCTCAGGCAAAGAAACAAAACCCATCACAGCAAAACAAAACGAGCAAACCTTGTTTAGTTAATTGTTACCCTTTTGAGTGTTAAGAATAATTAAGAGATAATTGTTAGCTTCATTTCATCAGCTCCACCAGCAAGTTATGCTCCAAAGTTTATTTACATCGTATTTCTTGATTCAAATAACATTTTTAAAAATTTTATTTATGTAAGTTGCTTCAAGATAAACTATGTCCCGGCAATAAGAGATCTTAATAAATTTAGCTATTATTATAGGCTTGTGGCTGTGGCTCTTTTTTTTTTTTTTTTCATTTTGTAAGACAATTTTTATTTTCAGTGTATTCTTTTACTGTGGTAAGTAGGATTTTTAATTCAATTTCGTTTTAAACAGTTATTTTTACTATTATTTTTTGCATTTTAATTTTATAACTAGGCACCTCATTGCATTGTCTTTCCATTTATAAGGTTTTAGATGATTCTATCTAGGTTTCTACTTATAAAATCAAGACATATAAAACCATAAAGCATTCTTTTCTTCCAAAAAGAAGTATATATCCTTTGCCGTTCTACAACAACGTATTTATTCTCATTATTGTCCCTTGCTTCTTGGCAGTAACAAGGGCAGAGAAGTATTCTATGTAGCAGGGCTTGCTAAAATCGGGAGAATCTGGCTTCCACAAGCCTCTAGAAATCATTATTTTCCAGCCAAGGTCTCTTTACTACAGACGCCATTGGTGCTAAAGGCTGAGGCAGTGTGATATGCACACCGTGTTGCTTTCATGGGTTCTAAAAATGGTAGGAGGAAGGAGGAGCGGGAAGAGAGGGGAGGAACCCCGCGCCACGCCCTCAGCAGCCTGCGGAGCTCCCCCTGGTCCACTGAGAGGGCCACTCCCAAAGTTCCCAGGTCCTCCTGCAAGGCAGAGTTACACAGAATGTGTCTTGCATCAAAACAGCCATCCTTTGTGCGGGGCTCTTCTCATTACAGAGCTGAGAATGGGGGACTGGGCGCCGCACCCCTGCAGTCCCGTCGCATCCAGGGCCTGTCCAGCCTGGCTGACCTCTGGCCACAGCATCTCATCTTTCGGTCCCAGATGTGCAGACATAGTGGGCTCTTTCGCCAGATGTCAGGTTTTCTTCAAGCCTTTCCTCCTTGCTGTACAAGCACTTACCTTCGTTTAATGATCTTTCTTTACAAAGTGTTAATGAAATAACGGTGTTGCTTATAGAATTGTGAATATACCTGCATATTGTAATTTCTCACGTAATCTTTTTTAAGATTTTTATTTTATTTGACAGGGAGATAGGGAGAGAGCACAAGTAGACAGAGCAGCAGGCAGAGGAAGGGGTAGAAGCAGGCTCTCCGCTGAGCTGGGAATCCAATGCGGGGCTCCATCCCAAAATTCTGCGATCATGACCTAAGCTAGAGGCAGCTGCTTAACCAACTGAGCCACCCAGACGCCCCTCACGTAATGTTTTTATGTTCTTACAGTAAATGTCTTTGTTTTAATAATATCCTCAAATCATTAGATGTTTACTGTGGGAACCACTTTAAGGGCATGATTTAATTTGATTCATTACAGCAAATGAAGAGTTAGATAGTAGGGTCGCCTGGGTGGCTCAGACGATTAAGTGTCTGCCTTCAGCTCAGGTCATGATTCCAGGGTCCTAATATCGAGTTCCCCATCGGGTTCTCTGCTCAGAGGAGCCTGCTTCTCCCTCTCTGCCTGCCCCTCCCTGGCTCATGCTCTCTCTCCCTCTCTCTCTGCCAAATAAATAAATAAAATCTTTAAGAAGAAACGAAGTAGATACTATTATTAAACACATTTTCCAGATGAGGAGAGTGAAGACGGAGAGATTAGGTAACCTACAGGCTAATGGGGAAGCCTGCAATCCCCCCTCAGGCAGAGGGACCTGAAAAGGAAGTAATAGGTACTCTTGCCTCAGGAGATTCCTTGTCAGGTGTAGTAGGACATGAATTTTGTCAAATGCATCTTGGAAATTTATTGAAATAACCCTTTTTAATCTTAACCTCTAGTAATAAATACATTTGGATACTTCTGCTGAAGAATCTCTGTGTTCCAGAGATGAGCTCTAGTTTGTCAGCTTTTATGTGACAAAGCCTTATGATTCTTCTGAATGTTTAATATACATCATTTTATGTGTGTTCTATCTATTTCCATGTGTTAGGTTATTTCCTAAATTGGTGTTTTGATAACAGAGATGGTATAATCAACTTAGAGACACAGTATGAGAGATCTTTCTATTCCTCTCACAGGAGATCTTTCTTTGGCACGATAGAAAGATCGGGAGGTAAGAAGGTCTTTGTCTGGAAGTGATTCCTTTGCTTACCATGGTCTTCTGAATGTTGCTCTGACAGTTTGAGCCTCTGATTCCTCATCTACTAGATGGAATAATAATACTTAGTATAGGGAGAAGGGACATTTCTACCCATTTTACTAATGGAGCCTTCTATTACTCCATCCTGGTTTCCTTCTCATAGAGAATAAGATAAAATCTAACTTGATTATACACCCAAGACAGTGTTTTGATGGCAATTATTGTCATTCTTAAAAAGCCCAAACTCATATTCCATACTTTTTCTAGGGTTTAGGAGTAGTCAGAACCAAGCAGAGTCTAGAACTTTAGGAAAGACCAAATACATGAACCATACTTTTGATAGGTTCTCTGTAGTTGGGTGGATTGTTGGACTTTATGTCCTTCTTAGAGTTTGTTGATCTCTCTTCATCTCTGTCTCTCTGCCTCTGTCTCTTTCTCTCTCAGTGTAAGGGGAAAGGCTCCCTGCTTACTGTGGGAGAGAAGGATGTTTAGAAGAATGGTCTACTTACAATGATCTCTCACTGTAATGAGAAGATCTAAGTAAAAATTGCTGATGTTCAGTGGTATTTGTTATTTCCGGGAGCATCTGTGTAAATTCTGAAATACCATCAGAAATTGGGTTATTTCCTGTTTAATTCTAATAAATCACCAATTCTATCTCTGCTTCATGCAGACATCTAGAGCAGAGATTAGAAAATGAACAAAATTGGATTTGGTTGCAATTTAGAAATTTTATCATTCATGGAAAGTCATGTCTTAATTATCTCATTTATGATATTTTGTGTTGTTTTTTTTCTGATTATGGCTACTGAATGGTGAAGCATTTAGGTTGTTTTATTTCATTCTACTATTGCTTTTATATTTTGGCAGTCTGAATTCCTTTTTTTACGTAAAGGCAATTGAACCTAATTTTTAACTGTTAAAATGATGCTAAGATAGTTCCAAAAACTTTCTTTTAATTGTCATCTTGTATATATTTAAATATTTCCACAAACTCCAGATGTGAGTTTCAAGTGAAATCTCATGCTATATTCATATAAGATTCAAAACATTTTAAAATAGTGAAGAGTTGAATGTTTATTCTAATAATTTCTATTTTTATTAGATATTCTGTAGCTTGTAAGCACTTCCATATTGTATACTTTGTGACTAGTCCCATGGGTAGCACATAAAGTAACCCAAGAGTTAAGAGTATCCCGCTCAAGATATTTTTACTGACATTGCACCACTAATTGTGAATGCAAACATTAAAAACACAGGTGTTGGGCTGTCAACAGTTATGCATTTTTGATTGATTACTGCATTACAATGCTATTGTATAAGAAATATCTCCAGACAGGCAATTGCCCTGTGAGATGGATCTGGAATCACAGGTGAACACAACTTTTTAAGAGGTGGCACGGCTGTCATTCTTTACGTGCCACGGTTGCCATTCCAACAATTTCTTCAAGGATTATTGGCTACTGCATTGTCTGTAGCTTGTATCCTGAAAAGTATATTGATGTCCAATTACAGCTCCCTCCCATGTTAAGATACAGTAGCTGCATCCTTGAAAATTGCACATTGATTACCTAATTTTCCTTCTCCCTCTGAAGTATTCTGTCCTTGTGCTTCATCTGTTGTGCTGTTTTCCTTGCTCAGAAGCATGGGCTTCATTCTGCGAATTTCCTAAAGCCAATGGGTGGACAGGCGATGGGCTGTGGTGTCTAAGTGTTGGGTTTTATTCGCCCAGGAGCTGCACAGACCTGCTTCCTGCCAGTTCAATAATATTCTCACCATACACAACCTGACCCTGACGAGGGATGAGCACTGAAGCCTCACCTAATTCTTGATGACTCTTCAGCCATTTTCTGAGTTCTCCACTCTCATTAACACCTCCTTTCAGTGTTATCCTTCCCTACACCCCTTCTTTAATGATGACCTCTCCCCAGGTGTTTAGATTATCCATACCATAAGACTAATGTCTTACCTTTTCTCAAATTCTGCATTGCCCGAGAAAATTATTCCAGGGTCCCTCTGACACATAATTCTTAGCAGGATAAAAATCCAAATTGTTTTTTTTTCTTTTTTTTTTAATTTAAATTCAATTAATTAGCATATAGTGTACTATTAGTTTCAGAGATACAGCTCAGTGATTCATCAGTTGCATATAAAACCCAGTGCTCATTCCGTCATGTGCCCTCCTTAATTAGTCCATCCCCCAGTTACCCCGCCCCCCACACCCACCTCCCCTCCAGCAGCCCTCAGTGTGTTTCCTATGATTTAAGTCTCTCATGCTAAGCAAAATAAGTCAATTAGAGAAAGACAATTATCATATGCTCTCATTCATATGTGGAATCTAAGAAAGAAACAGAGGATCATAGGGGAAGAAAGGAAAAAATAAAATCATAAAAATTCAAATTGGTTTTATTCAGATTTCTTCCCCTACAGGCTTTGTAAGGGGTCTCTGCTCCTTTTAACTTCACATTCTTGGTGTTTTGCAAACTTTCACATTCTCTCCAGGGCTCTCCATTTAATGCTTCAAAACACTAATGATTTTTAATGACTTTGTTTCATATTATCTTTAACCCCCTAAAATTCCAAACTTACCTAGGCCCTTGAAACCCAAACCAAGATTCTTTTTTCTTTCTTTTTTTTTCCCAAATTAGCATTATTTCAGCCATAGATACATGATACTATGATAGGTTTGGTTTCATTGTGGCTAAAAAAAAGTCAGAAATCTCAGCCTTTTTAAGAAGAGCTTATTTCTTGCTGAAACTGCAAATTCACAATAGGTTGGCTATAGTTCTCTTTTATCTTCTTTATCATGGGCCATCGTTACCTTTGTTTTTTCTCATTCATACGCTTTTCTAAAATCCTCTGTATTAAAAAGGACCCTCTTCCTCCCTCCCTCCCTTCCTTCCTTCTCTCTTTCTTTCTCCCCAACAGTGTAGCCATTTCTAACTTATTTCATCAATGGTTGTTCTCCATCTGGTATTTCCTGTCTGTTTCCAGTAACTTCACTCCTTCCAATATTGTAGCAATTCTTTCACATGCAATCCTCCTTGAGAAGGTCACACCACATTCTTGAGCTATAACGTTTTTCAAATTATTTATGTGTGTGTGCGTGTGTGTGTGTGTTCTATCAATTCTAAGGATGGAGAAATTAATATGGAAGCAGTTTCTAGACTCTAGGAAGTTAGAAAGGACTTTTAAATAAATTACTTCAATGTGTGCTTTTTGAAGCATTGATAGGAAAGGCTCTGATTTCCTGGAGAAAATAATTTAATACAAGTAGGTTTCAGTTATGTATATTGATCATAGTCAATGAGGCTGAGAAAAGTAAAAGAAAAAAAGTACAGATGCTTTGAAATAATATAGATTTTTGCTGTAGAACATATTTATAAACTGCTAACTATATTTGTTGGGAGTGTTATAAGAGTTTTTATGTCTTTAATGCTTCGGTTGCTATATTGGATATTTGCATATTGACAATTTTATGTCCTCAAAGAGCATATTGCTCTGTTTTATTCTTCAGATCAGTTATAGTTAGGTGAGCCCTTAGGGTTACCACCAGGAAGTCAGTTTTTCCTGACTTCCATGATTAGGTTATTCTAAACATAAGCATTCTTCCATTTATATATGTGATTATTTTATATAGTTATCCCATCTACTAAACTAGAAAAGCTATAAAGGTAAAAGACATATTGATATTTGACTATCAGTCAATAGCTGAGCATACAGTAGCTTCCTGATAAAGATTTTTGATTAAGTGAATCAATTCAAAATATTTTTTTTAAAGATTTTATTTATTTATTTGACAGACAGTGAGAGAGGGAATCAAGCAGGGAGAATGGAAGAGGGAGAGGAAGAAGCAGGCTTCTCACTGAGCAGGGAGCCCCACGAGGCTCAATCCCAGAACCCTGGGATCATGACCAGAGGTAAAGGCAACTGCTTAATGACTGAGCCACCCAGGCACCCCTCAAAATATTTTGGAAAGTATTACCCTATAGAAATTAATCTTCCAAGGAGCAGATGGTATAGCTAAATGATTCAGGCATACTTAACCTCTAGTTTGAATCACATTTCCAAGAGTCTGAGAATTAAAATAATTTTCCACTTAAGCTTGTTAATTGTGTCCTAATTGTGAGGTTAATTTTGACCCTAGTATACATTAATGAAAGACCTAGCACATATATTCATATGTAGCTGTGCTATAAAAGCCAAGACACTTTATTTTTTAAGATTTATTTATTTATTTATTTGACAGAGAGAAAGAGATCCCAAGTAGGCAGAGAGGCAGGCAAAGGGAGAGGGGGAAGCAGGCTCCCTGCTGAGCAGAGAGCCTGATGCGGGGCTCCATCCCAGGACCCTGAGATCATGATCTGAGCCGAAGTCAGAGGATTTAACCCACTGAGCCACCCAGGTGCTCCAGCCAAGACACTTGAAATTGAAAATAGCAACTCTTGCTTAAACAGTAGAATGGAATCTACCGACTCATGAAAACAAGAAGCACAGGGTAAGGTTGACTCCAGTAAGATTTGTACACGCAGGTCCCAACAATGTGCAATGGGATTGGAAATGGAATATTTCTCCCTTTCTTCCTTCCTTTCTTTCTTTCTCCCTTCTTTCCTCCCTTCCTCCTTTCCTTGCTTCCTTCCTTCCCATCATCTATCTCTCTGTCATCTATCTATTCTTTCTTCTCTCTCTGCCTCTCCTCCCCTACTTTTCTATTTTCATCTCTCCCTTCTCTCTCCTCCCTTTTTAGGTTCCCTGTCCTAAGCACTGTCTCTATTCTCAGGCAGCGCCCTTTGCAAGAATGTAAAAATATGACCACTGGCAATTCCCACCTTACCGCCTTCCTTCCCACTTAGCAATGCAGGATCCATAAAGCATCTTTTTTCTTTGCCTTTTCTTCAATATTTTACTTATTGAGAGAGGGAGAGAGAGCATGAGGGGGAGGAGGGTCAGAGGGAGAAACAGACTCCCTGCTGAACAGGGTGCGTGATGGATGGGGGAATCGATCCTGGGACTCCAGGATCATGACCTGAGCCAAAAGGCAGTTTCTTAACCAACTGAGCCACCCGAGCACACAAGCTTCTTTTTCTAAACAGCAGCTGCAAAATCCTCTGATAAAATTCTCTTCCATGGTTGCTGTTGTGTCACATACCAACTGCTGATTCAGTCTCTGAAGTGACCCGCCCGCAGGTGCCACCATGGGAGTGAGAACGGCCCCATTGAAACAATGACTCAGAATGGGAAACAAGTGGTTTCCGAAGTGGTTGCTAAGAAAGCCAACTTCTGTCGCTGCCATGGATACCGGAAGGCTGGCGAGAGGTAGGTTCACTTGTGCACTAGTGCTCCGAGTCCTAAACTGGCCCAACAATGTGCCTTTCACACACTCAGTGGAGGTGGGGGGGAGGCCTGACAAAATGACCTTTTACTTTTGTCACTTTTGTATTTATTTTGCTTCTGTATTTATTTTAAAATATCTTTGTCTCTCTCTTTGAAGCAGAACTAAGATTCAGCTATACTTTTTACTTAAAATTCTCTACATCCAAATGTCAGGATTTGAAGAGTAGTTTTCTATTAAGCTTACAATTGATTTATAGCGCTTACACCTGCTTTTCTGTCACATTTCCCGGAAGTGCTGGTGTCCCTGTACAACCTTTTCTTACCTAGAGTCAACATTCACTGAAACCACTGACAGGCTCGAATACCCAAATGTGGGGGGCACCTGAGTGGCTCAGGTGGCTGAGTGTCTGCCTTCAGCTGAGGTCATGACCTCCAGGTCCTGGGATCAGCCCTGTATCAGGCTCTCTGCTCAGCAGGAAGTCTGCTTCTCCTCCCTCTGTGCGCTCTCTTTCTCTCTCTCTCAAATAAATACATAAAATATTTAAAAATAAAACAAAATCCAAATGCCATATTTTTCAACCGCTTCTAAAAGTAGAGCATAGCGTGGAATAAATTGTAATGTATTAGTAATTATTGTGACTTTATTAATCATTGATTTACTTTTGGTAAATAATTTATAGATGTGGTTAAAAACTCAAACATAATATATGAAAACAAGTGCAATGAGGGATATAAAGAAATGCCTAGTCAACTTTGTCTCTCAGGCACATGTGATTTCACTGAGGGGATAGTCAAATAGCCTTGTTAGCAAACAATGCTTCACATCCAACTGGGCATGTGACCAGGGAGGTATAGACCATGGAATTTACAGGAATTTAGATCATCATGAAAGAGTCTTTTCTGGGGTGTCCACATGAAGTAGAATCTTAATGGAACATAATATAGAAGTTAGTGGGAAGCAGGAGGAAAATTTCTACAAT
Source organism: Nasua narica (assembly GCA_028533885.1). Lineage (NCBI taxonomy): Eukaryota > Metazoa > Chordata > Mammalia > Carnivora > Procyonidae > Nasua > Nasua narica. Next base: position 75,967,291 of record CM052808.1, on the reverse strand, counting down.
TTTGTCTGCACGTTGAAGATAGTGGGAAGCAGCACAAAAATGTTTATACTTTTGCCCATTTCTTATCAAAATGGGAAATTTCTTGCCACAGAGAAATTTACCTTTAAGGTAGTGGGAAATATTCTGAATAGTCTGGTTGGCTTCATGTTTGGCTTAGCTGATCTGATCATGTTGTTTTTGCAAATAGCACAAAGCAGATCTAAGGACCCAGTTTGAAAAGCAAAAACACAGGAGCAGTTAAATAAACTACTGTCTATATTTTGTATCAATACAGAGTGAAGCAAACATAATATTTTAAAATGTATTCCACTCTATGATCTATAGTCAGTTGAGGTTATAACTGTTAGTAAAGACGATGGTGGTAATAGTACTTGATAGCTAATATGGCTAATACTGAATGTTTTCTAGGAGAGGCATTATTTCAGCCATTTGTTTATATTAATTCATTGAATTATTTCATCAGTAAGAAACTATTTTCTGTAAAGATGTAAAAATTGATGATGTTTTCATGAGATTATTGATTCTAACATGCTATTGCATTCTAAAGTTTTTCTTTTTTTAAGAATTTTTTCTTTTATTGTACCATTTCAATAATTAAAATAATTTTTCTTATCTTATTTTGTAAAACAAATCCGTATTTTAGTTATCATACAGAAAATGCTCAATCTTTAAGATAAAAAAGAACAAAAATAGATATTGCTCTTTAAACCTTGATTGTGAAAGATTATCTTTCATTTCCTAACTGACTTAGGGCAAATAGTGAATTGCTATTTTTTCTGTTTTATTTTCATTTTGTTTCATGTTATTTAATTATTTTGCAAAAGTAGCAGTGTCATATTTCAAAGAGAACTTCTTGTAGCTATTTCTATAGTCAAGTGGATTTTGCAAACTAATGTGTTACCTAAAAATTTACAAGCACATTAGAAATTGCTTGTTTTTATAACCTTTTTAAAGATCTTGCCATAAAATCTGTCAAGTAAAATACAGTTGTTTTACTGATCAATTTACTATTAGAAATGCTTCCTATATCTTAAAAAGATGCAGTAATTTATAATCACTTATTAATGCTTGTAATTTCATAATTTTTGAATTAAATAACTTGGTTTTGTATCAGTTTCTCATGAAAGAAAAAAATCAATAAAAACAATATCAAATTACTTATATAAGGGATGGGTATTCTTGTTCTATATGGAGGAACTTAGTATCTTTCTTTTTAATTTATTTAAATTCAATTAGTCAACATAAAGTACATCATTATTTTCTTAGTATCTTCATTGGTCTGTTAATTAATCATACTTTTCTCTTTGAAAGCCGCATAAAGAAAGTATATAGTTTGTGTACTCATAAGACAAATGTAATTTGTAAAAATGTATATAAATTGTTCATTTTCTTAAAAGATAAGTGATTGTTATTACCTTACTTGTCTCGTAACTTATTAGGTATGATTTTTTATAAGTTATATAGTCTCTCACTAATATTTATCACCTATGAAATGGTATTAATAAAAACACCAAACATATTTTTTTGATAAGATTAAATGAAAGTATCTATCAGTACCCTCAGGAAAATGAATAGTGTATGAACATATTCTATATGTTTAAATGTTATTTTTACAGTTTTTAGTAGTACATATAGCAATAATATTGTATATTTTTCACATACTGGTTTAATAGGAATTATAATTAGACTATGAGTAATTTTTTAAGGTCTTATATTTTCAGGTAATGGAAACAAGTCAAAAAAATTTTTTTAAATGTGTTTGTAAACTAGTGACACATCTGAATCTCAACTTCCAGGATTTTCTCTGGAAATTTACTATGGAGATATTGGATAAGCCTCATACCATTTAGGATGTTAGAACCAGTGAGATCATAGCTAAAACCAAAACAGTGTCTTATTATCCACTTAAATGATTTGTTTTGTATATATTTGTTATATAATTTATTATATTTTTTCCTACAAATGCTTTTTAAAGATGTTTCTAACACACTACCTCATAAATTTTATGCAACTTTGTCTGTTATTGCCAAGAAATAAAATCTTTAACTACATTACCTCTGGACACAGAGTTATAGAATAGTCCTTGAAGAAAGCAAATTCAAGGAGCATGACTACCAATTAAGATAAAATATGAAAAGAGGGGAAACCCTGTCATCAATGTCACAACCCAGTTATTCTCATAATGCCCGGGAGTGTTCCCAGTGCCGCCTGGACCATGGACAGAACTAGAAAAGTAGATTAGTGTGATCCTCAGTGGTCCTTGGAACAAGTAGAAATAAATAGATGAATATTTAGCATCCCGACTTCCCAGCAACACTGAATCTTCTCTGTTCCCCTTCGGCTTGACTAAATTTTAAACAGGTTTCTCCCTGACTCCAGGTCCTGACTCCCCTTTGCTGGGAGCATTTACTTTAGAGAACTTGCAAATTCTTCCTCTATGCTATCACAATGAAAATCTTTAAAAAAATTTTTTTGCCACGGTGCATCTGGATGGCTCAGTCATTAAGTGTCTGCCTTTGGCTCAGGTCATGATCCCAGGGTCTTGGGGTCAAGCCCCCGAACGGTTTCCCTGCTCGGTGGGGATCCTGCTTCTCCCTCTCTTGCTGTGTCTCTCTCTATCAAATAACTAAATAAAATCTTAAAAAAAATTTTTTTTTTTGACCACGGTGCCTGGGTGGCTCAGTCGGTTAAGTGTCTGACTCTTGGTTTCAGCTCAGGTCATGACTTAGGGTCATGAGCCCCCCATCAGACTCCCCACTTAGCTGGGAGTCTGCTTCCCCTCTCTCTTCCTCTGGCCCTCCCCTACTCATGCATTCTCTGTCTCTAAAATAAATAAGTCAATCTTTTTAAAGAAACCTTTTTGACATCCTTAAGATCTGGGAATGTCTTTCTCAGTGACCAGGGGGATGCCCTTTGACATGTCGTCGTCAAGAAGGAAGATGGCACACTCATCTTGGTCTGTGTGGTAGGGTAGGTGCCCAAGTTAATGAACACCATGCTTCAACCTGTAGAAACACCTTCTGTGATGGAGTATGAGAAAGTTTACTTTTCCTTCATGTAGAAAACACAGATGACCTAAGATTCCCCCGCCTGAGCTCTTAGAAACTAAGCCTTTTTTTTTCAGGGAATTTGAGCCAGACTGAGTTCTGGTTTCCCCTATCACAATGGCCTCTTTAAATTTGCTTGGTACAACTTTTGCTTTGACCACGTTCTCTCTTTTCCTCTTTCTTCCTGTTTCTGTCACCATCCACATAGGCCGTTTATTACATGTTCAAATGGAATCTGCCTAGATTTTATTAGTGCTCTCACAGTCTTTTCCGAAATGAAAAAGTAAGTCTAACTTTCTTTAGAAGCATGCTAATTTAAAAAATGTATAAATTTTGTTTGAGACTCGTCACTACATACATCAATAGGGTTTTCATGTGGGTTTACTCCATATGTGCAGTTGTTTGGATATGAACTCAACATTTTCATAACCAGAAATTTTTATTTATCATAAATGTTTAAGTCATATCTTGGAAATAATCTTTAGCTTACAGAAAGTACAATAATAGTACCAAGAACATCTGAACATTTTTTAACCCAAATTCATTAATTGTTTGGATTTTGTCCTAGTATTTTATCATTTGCTCTCTTTATACATATTTTTTTTTCTCCATGTTTGTCATTTGTCTTTTGGTTCTTTATGATGTTTTCCCCCCAGCAATTGTTTTTAATGTAAAATGTATCAATTTTTGTTATGGTTTTATATCATGTTTAGAATGCCTTTTTCCACTCTGACCTTTCTACAGTACAATTTATCTTTTTCTGTTAGTACTTGTGTCATGTTTCACATTTATATTATCGATAAATTTCAAGTTCATTTATGTGTATTGGGTGAGGAATGAATTTTATTATATCTTTTCCCAAATGGCTATCTGATTCATCCAGGATCATTAGTAAGACGTTCATATTTACTCCAGTATTTTGAGATATCATCTTCATCATATATTTTATTTCTGTGTCTATTTGCATAATTTGTAATCTACTCTACTGGCTTGGTGTCTGTGCACCTGTACCAAGCTCTTTTTGAAAAAGACTTTGAAGCATATTTTAATATCTGCTGGGTTAACCAGTTTTCAAGCTCTTTTCTTTCAGTGCTTTCCTTGATATTCTTATGTATTTATTTTCCATATGAACTTTAGTATAAACTGTGTCACTCAATCAAATCATTTGTATTTTTTCTGGAATTTCATTGAATGTGTAAATCACTTTTTCAGATCTGAATTCTTATTGATCTTGAGACATATCTTTCATTTTTGAAGGGTAAAATTTATACTCACTTAAAAATAGAGTAAAATAAAAAAGAGTTTTGATTATAGGATCAGGATGACAAACAGAAACTAAGATGTTATCAACTTGTAGATTAGATCTCTAAGAACACATAATAGTCACTAATTATGAAATGGTTAGTAATCATGGTTCATTCACTAGTTTTTCTTAATACGGAATGAGAGTAAATATCTTCTACTGCCATATAACCTGATTATGAGGGAAAATTCTAACCACCTTAGCTTGTATTGATTTCAGTATGTCCTCATCTTGGTAAAGGAAACTTGGGTTATACGCTTGTTCTTATATACATGCATCCCTACCTATGTTTGTGCATGTGTGTGTGTCTACTTGGTGCCAGGTACTGCACTAAACATTGTGCGTGGACAATAAATGGTGCATAAAAATAGAAAAGGAAACTTCTTTCAGGAACTCTCCTTTCTAGAAAGTGAGATCTATATTGATCAAATAAGGTTAAAGTTGTGACTTTCTTGAGGAAGTGACCTTTGAACTAAGAGGTGGCAGAGGAGTAGGAGATAAAATGGGGGCTGAAGGCAAGGAAGAGAGTTCTGGTCAGTGTGAAGGCAAATGGAACTAGGAAGAAAAAGGAGGCCAGAAGGCCAAGGGAGTGTGGCCTGATAAGCGTGGTACGGTAGTAGCAGCCAGACTGGGCAGATCTGTGTGTGCCTTGTTGCAGTCTTTCCTGAAGAAAAGGAAGCTGTTACATGGAATGACTTCAGGTGAAGAAAGTCAGCTATAACCACATGTTTAAATATTGAGATAATCACTGTGGCTCCTTCGTAAAGAAACAAGAAAAATGTTGGATGTGGAGAGGGTAGTTTGGTCATTACTGCCGTTGTCCAGAGAGAGGTGACAGCTTGCCATAGAGTCTTGGTAAAGGAAATGTTGTGAATGACACTGGAGGACCTTTTTCACTCATTTATTTATTTTTGATGAAATGGACACTGCTTTGGTGCATCAGAAATGATGAGCGATGGCCCTATGCTTGGTCTTATGGAATGAAAGTTGTGTGGGACCCATGACTGGTAGAGAGGATGGGAGGAGAACTGGAGATCTTGGAGAGCTTCAAGATAACAGTAGGGGGTGTTCCAGAGGGAGCAACTTTAAGCAGGAAGTTAGACAAGTTTGGAACTCAAAGGCCATGCCTAGGTTGTTTCTAAAGTAGACATATCTCATATGCATGTTTATAGTTTATAGGTCTGTTTATTTTAAAAGCTAATGGAGTTTGTAGGAGAGCCATTGTATCCACATGTACACTTGGTCATGATCTTCCTCTTTCTGGAGATGTGTGTCCTTGGGTAGCTTGTGCAAATATAGGAACAATGCAAATTGAGATTCATAGGAGAGTGTTTTTCGGTTAGACTTATCCCATGGCATAGAGATTGAGAAGTATAGAGCAGAATTAGAAACACAAATGTCTATTAAGGAATAAAAGCAAAAACTAATTTTTTCTTAAATATTTATTTATTTTAGAGAGACACAGAGCACAGGTGTGGAGAGGGCAGAGGGAGAAAGAAACTAGCAGACTCTGTGCTCAGCATAGACCCTGTGGAAGGGCTTGATCTCATGACCCTGAGACCATGAAGTTCAGACCTGAGTTGAAACTAAGTTCACTTCAGACCTGAGCTGAAACCAAGAGTTCTGTGCTTACCCAACTACGTGACCGAGGCCCCTCGAAACCCACTTTCTTTTGAAGAAGAACAGGCAACTGACTGGTTAGGGGGTCTTCGTGCCCTTTCAGGCTTGGGAAGAGCTGTTGCTAGACCTTTGATGAGTCAGTTAACCTAAGCCACCAGTAGGCTATTGAATAGAGTTTGTGAGATAAGGATTAGAAGAGATAATGTCTGAGATCTCTTTGCATTTTGATATTCTAGAAATATATCATTTCTGGTATTCTTCAAATGTGTGTCCCCCAACACACTATCTTAATTTTCAACTTAAATTATAGCATAGTCTGGCATAGCAACTGGTAGAGCAATCTTTCTCGGAAGATTTTCTGTTTTTCATTTGCATAAAATGGAAATTACTGAGATTGCTTCAGAGCACCAGTTTTTTCCCCTTGTAGGTCCATGAGTAAGTATAATGTTCTCAAAGGTAATATTTCCCAAGAGGATAGTGCCTCATTACCATTTTTCAAAAGCTGTTAGGATCTCCTGAACCATAAAATGTGATTTTTTTTAAAAAAGATAAGGCACTATTTTTTGGTAGGTGATAATTTGTTTTTAGTCATATAAAATTATTACTTATATTAGTTCACCTAAGCTAAATTAATAAAACATTTAATAAATTGAAATTTTATGTACTACATTTCTATAAGATTAGAAGCAAAAGTTATATACTTTTGATACAAAGGTATTAGAAAGCCACACCTCACACAAATATATTTATGAAAAAACTGTAATTTCTGAGAAATTTTTCTCAATACTTTTTCCCTGAGTTTTACAGACATTATTTTTGAAATAAGCATCATCAAATCTTATCAGTGTTTGGTTACTCTCTCCAAATAAAATTACAAATAGTGGTTGCTTTAATACAACAGAAATTTTATAAGAGGAAATAAAACACCTTAGTATTTAGTTTATAAACCACGTTTGGTATCTCCATACATTTTCCAGAACTATCATTATTTCTATTCACATATCACATTCCCTAGATGATCACCTGGTCACTAAATTGCATTATGCTTAGCTTTGTATTCCACTGTACCTAGTATGTGGTAGGTGCACAGTGATACTTAGAGGTACAAGTAAATTATTTGGGAGCAAGACATATTTTCCTGCCCTTCTACCAAACAATACCAGCCTGAGTGGAACACCAGCCACCTGCTCTGGGTAATGCTAGAAGATAAGATGTGAAGGAAACAACACAGCTTACTCTTTAGGGCCCTTCAAGAAGTTTGCCTTCCTGGACCCACCAATCCAAAGCTATTATATCCCAAACTCTGTCCCACCCCAAACTGCTTTAAAATCATCCACGGTGAGGCCTAAAACCCTGAGTACCCTCCCTGAATTCTCCTGTTCTGAGATCCTACAGAGACTTCAGCAAGGTGGTGTTCTTCCTAACTACAGTATATCTAATAACATTTTCTTGATCAACACGTTTCTCTGGTGAACTTTTGGGAGACTGATGGTCAATTATTCTGGAGTTCCCACTGTGGTCAGAGATAGACACCCTTAGTGTGCAGTTGAGACCCTTTCCTCAGACTTTACTCCATTTGCTGAGGTGCATGGAACTTGCTCCATGGCATCCCTGTGACCATGTGATCCGATGTGCTCGGCGTTCTTCTCTGATCTCAATTTCTTTTCTTCAGGCTCTCAAATGAGGACTTTATTTAATTATCTGAAGTGGTATGAAAACTCTTATCCTTGGGGAAAACTTGCTTTGTAACCCACCTCTCTACAGAAATCTGTCCAAATTAATTTGTGATTGTTGTTCTTCCTTATGCATCACTGTTTTTGGCACTTCCTTTGGTGAGCCTCTAAGAGAAAGTTTGGCGGAAAGAGTAAATCCCTGTCTCCAGCATATCCAAAAAGCTGGTGACTTCAGGTCCCATTCAACTGGCCTCTTTTGAGGACAAACTGCTTGAGTCACCTTTTCAGTGTAGTAAAATAACTTTCTCCAGCCTGAGGTGTCACCGCGAACAGCTTCCTTTCATTTTATCTTCCATGTTGATACAAGGATTTGTCTTCAGCTGACAGGGCTGGTCTTTGGTCATGTCCTGGAGATACATCCTTTGCACAAGGGTTGTTGTTACCAGTAATGGCTGTTTCCATAGGTGCTCACTGTTTGGCCCCATAGCCCAACCACCTACCTCTTCATGTTTTAACCTATGTGTGTATGACTCCAATAGGGATGGTGCCAGGCAAGATGATGAGAAATTGCACTAGCCACTTGGGAGAACCTTGACACAAACAGCACAGTTCATTTGAGAAACACGTAAAAGAAAGACCAAATAGTCAACATACGAGATCTCTCACTTCAATTCTTACCCCCTTTACTTTCCTTTTCCTTCCTTTTCCTTCCTTCCTTCCTTCCTTCCTTCCTTCCTTCCTTCCTTCCTTCCTTCCTTCCTTCCTTCCTTTCTTCTTCTTCTTCTTCTTCTTCTTCTTCTTCTTCTTCTTCTTCTTCTTCTTTCTTTCTTTCTTTCTTTCTTTCTTTCTTTCTTACTTTCTTCCTTATCTTAGGGAACAGGATACAGATGGATTGTGATTTGGGATAATGGCTTTCGCCTCTATAACATAGAGCTTTAATTCAAGAGCCCTTGAAAATATTTTGACATGTGGACACATAATGTTTATTGATATTTAAACAATTTATATGTATCTGCAAAAATAGGCAAATATTTAGGCAGATAAAAGTGACTTGCTTTTGGTACAGAAACTTTACATTTTATTCTCTCATTTTATTCCCATATAAAAATAATGTCAGTCTAGTATAAAAGACTTTGATTTAATTTCTCATGAGTTAAGCTTTTACAATTCAGACTTTATTTCTTTTTTTTTTAAAGATTTATTTATTTATTTATTTATTAGGAAAGAGAGAGAGTGAGAGAGAGCATGAGAAGGGAGAAGGTCAGAGTGAGAAGCAGACTCCCCATGGAGCTGGGAGCCCGATGTGGGACTCGATCTTGGGACTCCGGGATCATGACCTGAGCCGAAGGCAGTTGCTCAACCAACTGCGCTACCCAGGCGCCCCAGACTTTATTTCTATGGGTCTAGTAAGTTATCATTATTTTCACAAATTGTTCAGGATTGCAAGAATTAAAAAATGTGCTTCACTGAATCAAACTGTAAAACTACGTATCTCTTAAAGGAGTTGATCTTATAAATGTTCATAATCCTTCCTGTATAAAGGACAAATGCATTAGATTAAATTATAATTTCTGATCTCTATTCAACTTCAAGACTATAAAATAACATTAAATTATAGTAATTAATAAAACAAAGCTTTGTACACCTAGACAAACTCTAACAAAGAAAAATACATAAACACTGGTGATCGATCAATTTTTAAGCCTTTGCTGCTTATTTTTAAACATAGAATGTTTATAGTTTCACATGATGTGAAATGTCTTTAAATGATAACACTATCCCGCCCAACATGTCCATATGTTCATTTGTAGCCTTAAATTTGTTAAAGTGATATAAAATGTATGCTTATGGAAAGACATTTAGTCAGACAATTCCTATTTCCTATCTTCAGTTTTCTTTTGTGTTGTTTATTTTGGTTAAAGTTGGTAAAAATATAAATGGTTGAAACAATATTAGATACGATGTTTAAAGAATTATGAATATGTGTACAAGATAATATGGTTGGTTTCTTAAGGAAATTGTTACAGTTTATTAAAGTAGTAAATTTAGGAGCGCCTGGGTGGCTCAGTGGCTTAAAGCTTCTGCCTTCAGCTCAGGTGATGATCTCAAGGTCCTGGGATCAAGCCCTGCATCTGGCTCTGTGCTCGGCAGGGAGTCTGCTTCTCCTGCCTCTGCCTGCCTGTCTGCCTATTTGTGATCTCTCCCCTCTCTGTCAAAAAAAAAAAAAAGAATTAAAAAAAAGTAGTAAATTTAGTAAGACTCATTTATATTTATTTAATATGCTATGAAAGTTAATATTTTAGGCTAAAGTTCAAAGTTAAATTCTCATCTATCTGATTTATATCATACTTGTGTATGTCTAACGTACATATATGGTATGTGAAAATCAAATTAAAAGAACTGAGTGCTTGCCTCAAGAAATATTTACTCATTCCTGGAAGATGATGAACCAATTAAAACAACACTCAAGTGAGCTTAGAGTGTGGAACCAAGATTCCACTTAGGATGCCATTCTGTGCTCTGGTTTCATGCACTAAACTCTTCCTGATTCCACACGGCCTCCCACCCTGCAAAAAAGACCACCCAGCCCAGCCTCCCAACCATGCAAATACTTTCTCCAAATCTTCTCATATTGAGAATCTGCTAAGATCATTCAGGTGGCACTCTCCCATATTATAGCAAGTCTAATAAACAGTTTTACTTGGTGAATAATTTCATCTGGTCATCTTTTGTGATTTCAAAGGGTACTAGTATTGATAATAATCGAAGCAATGCTTTGATACTTACAAATGGATAACTTTATGGGAGAGAGTAACTAGAATTCTCCAAAAGATAATAGTATTTTAAAATTTGATATAGTATCATCAAATTTAACCTCAATAATATCTTTAAGATATATCTCATATATCGTACATTACAATAGTTTAGAGAACTATCTCTCATTGACTTCAATAATATGAGAAAAATAAAGGGCACAATTCTGCTTAAAGATATACTTTTAAAAATATAACATGACTTCTCTGTTACTGATGAACAGATTAGCTATAAATGTAAAATTTTTTACTTTTTCTTCTTAAATAGATTGAACCAAAAGCGAGGTCTTTCAGCAGCGCATTTGCCATATGCCGGGGGTGTGACAGGATGAGAGCAGGTAGAGCCCAAATTAAAATGTCTCATGGTAGTCTCCCAAATGATTCTGAAATGGAAAAAAGATAAAGCCATGGTCAGAAAAATGTCATCATTGGAGCAATCTGTCAAGTAGCCTCCAAGGAAACGTGTCCAGATGACTTCTCCACACATAAAGTGAGTTACTTAAGTGAGAGGATATAAGTTAAATGTGCCGGCATTAAGCCTATCAAGACTGAAGAAAGACATCTTTCTCTGTCTCCTCTGGGAAGAAAGGGTTTACACTTTCTTCCTACTCCTCCAAACTTCTGGGATGTGGATCAAGAAACTGCCAATATTATTATGATTTCCATAATTTGACATAGGGCTTTAGGGGGAAAGGGTCACTTGTATGGTGTTAACATGCTAGATCTCCTCAGTGGTAATAACCCTGAGACCACTTAATCCAGGAAGTTCTTACCAGACTGGCTCTCTTCACTGACAGACCTGTCCTCACCTGTTGGCTTGTAGGTCAATTTCGTACTTCTGTCCACATTTTGGCATTAAGAGGAAAAGTTAACATGAACTGCTGATTTCCAAAATTTGGAAGACTTGTGGTCACAAAATTTTAATATTTGTCTTAAATATGGGATTCAATAATCTTACAGTTGATGGTCTAAATGTTTATAAGAAAATGAAGATAGAAATACAGTTTTTTTAAAGATTTTATTTATTCGTATGTGGAAGAGAGAGAGAAAGCACTAGCGGAGGGGAAGAGGCAGAAGGAGAGGCAAAAGCAGACTCCCTGCTGAGCCAGAAGCTCAATGTGGGACTCGATCCCAAGACCTAGAGATCATGACCTGAGCCAAAGGCAGAAGCTCAACCATCAGAGCCACTTAGATGCCCCAAAATATAGTTTTTATAGTAACTGAGGGAGTAGTTGATAAACAAATCATTTACTGATAGGGAAGTACAGACGGTGCATACTCACTGCCTGCCCAACTTGCTCAGACAGAAATTGACTAAGAGGTAAAGCAGCGTAGGTAGAAAGAGACACCCAAACAGATCTTGGAACACAAGACTCCACAGCTACACATCCACTAAACTCTATCCCTACAGACAGTTAAAACATCATGTCTGGGCTCCTCGGGCTTTAGTGCTTCCATAAAACTGCCTTAATTAAGTTACCCTGGAAGGCAGTGCCTTTGTCTTTTATCAAAGGTTATTATACGGAACAGCCACATGAAGAAAATTTCCCCATCTTCAGCAAATTGCAGCAGATTCAGACATTACCCAATATACTAATGTCTCTTCTAAGATGTTGCACGATAAATTTTGTAACATTTAATGCCATATGTATCTACTTGTATACACACATGCACAAACAGAGTCTGGTTTCCATGGTTGTTTTTTTAACGAAAACCACACAAAACCTTATCTTAGTTTTACCTTATCTTCTTGGAAAAGCCAAATTCAACAGAACTGCTTTTTCTCTTTTGGCTCCTAATACCATTTTCCTTGATACCACTTTATTGCTTTTACTTTTATTGGCTCAGCTTGATGCTTGGACTGTAAACAAATGTAAATATTTCAGAAGTTTCCCAATAATCAATAAATTTTCAGAAGCTCATTTTGAATCTGTAACAGTGATACGTACACTTCACAGATTTACTTGTGGATGAAGATGCTGAGCATTGAAGACATTAGGGAACTTGCACACACTCAAAGGCTAACGAATAGTACAGGGAGAGTTTTGATGTCTCTGTGTGAGCAGATCTAGCATTTTTGTCTCATGTCACACTTACCCTTAGAGAAGGGAACATAGCAAGCAGCTTGATTTCTTTCTTTCTTTTTTTTTTTTAAGATTTTATTTATTTGTCAGAGAGAGAGAGCATGCACACACACAAGCAGGGGGAGCAGCAGAGGCAGAGGGAGAAGCAGGCTCCCCACTGAGCAAGGAACCCAATGTGGGGCTTGATCCTAGAATCCTGAGCTGAAGGCAGATGCTTAACCGACTGAACCACCCAGGTGTCCCTAAGCACTCTGTTTTCAATGATTTCCCTGCTGCCTCGGTCATTTCCTAAACTTGTTTGCTATATCCAGTTGGATTTTGGAGGCTTTTTCTATCTTAAATGTGTAATCCACAATATGGAGATCACCTTAGACCACTGTTGGAGGCCAAAGCCGTGTGCTAGAAGCTCTAGCTTTCAGAGAGGCACCCAGGAAACACATATTGAAAGCTGTAGGAAGACCCAAAGGTACATCTACTCCAAAGAGAGTTCTCATGGTTGTCACTCCGTGGTCTGCAAATCACACACATGTGTGCCCAAACACAGAAACACACACACATACACACATTCTGGAAGTTCTTTTTGATATCTCTATTATTAATATCATCTCAATTTATTTTTAAAACACTTTTTAGGACAACAAAATAGAAAGTGTTCAGGAGCATTGATCTAGAAGCATCAGCTGCAAGTGAAAAAGAAACTCACTGTTGGAGTCTACTATTAATGATGATGAAGGGTCCACAGTCACTGCAGGTGATCAGTATCATTGATGGTGAGCCTCGATACGCAGTTATTAGAGAGATTTATAGAGATTTCCCTAGGGTGTAATCTATTCTATACAAAACAGGAGAGATTTAAAATGTGCACTGTCCCAAAGGGGAAAAGTAAAGAAAAACTAGGAAGAGACACCTGCCTTTTGGCCTCGGGCATTCATGAAATTTTGGGTTACTTGCAACATGAGAAAAGGAAAGAGTGTATTTCAGAATTCATGATCAAGGATTGCAGAGCTGACTGGGAAATGGAAGACAACTGGCATGTGTTACATCATCACCAAAGTAGAGTGTCCATTATGATGACTGTCACCAAAGCAATGACATTTAAAAATGTGCAAAGTTTAAGAAGGTAAAAGAAATAAGGATGGCAAAGATAAGATATAATATTATAAGTACCAAATGAAGGGATGTTCAGACCATCCCCCAAGAAATGAAAACATGTCAGCAGATTTGAATTTCAATGAGCTAAGGGCTATCTGCTACTATAAGGAAAGAGTGTATTTTCTGCCTGATGCACAGAGTAGGCCACTGGATCTGGAATTATGCACGGAGGAGAGATGATGCTGTAAAATTCAAATGTATCAACGTTGGGGAGAAATAAACAAGGCTATTGAAAGGATCCCAAATTTGATTCATATATTTTTAATTTAGAAGAGCAAATCTGAGTATATACATATAAAAAAGTACACCTACATCGATGAAACTATGCATTTAGAAGAATCTATTATTCCTTGCACTTTCATATTACTAAAACACAGTATTTGGAGAAACAGGTGAATTAAAAATGGAAGCCACATTGCATTTCAATAGAATTTGCATATGAACACATGTATTAGCTTTCTATTGCTGCATAACAAATATCCACAAACTTAGTTGCTTAAAACAACATCCAATTACTATCTCAGTTTATGGCTTGTCAAGGTCTACTTCTCAGGATTTCCCAAGGACATGCTGTTTTTCCCTCTCTGACACTCTGCCCTCTCCCCTGCTCTACTTCCTGCTTAGCACTTTTCATCATTCATATACGGCATTAATAAACTTTCTCCCTAGTTAACTATACATTCCAAGAAACAGAGATTTTTGTACGTTTTGTACTATATCTCTAACACCTAATACAGTCCCTGGCATATAATAGGTATTCAATAAATATTTGTGGAAAGAATGAATCAAACAATCAATTAAATGTTGCATTAGAAGGAACCATGAGAAAGAGTTAAAAATGTATATGCTCTTTATTTAAGCATAGTAGCTCTAGGATTTCCACTATTTAATCCTCTCTTGGTCTTTATTTAGTGTATAAAGCACAAGGGATTTATTAGGAGGGAATTCTGTTCTTCCTTTCTCCATGCTAAGCCCACCATTGCTAAGTCTGTGTCTACCCAACCTACTGTTGGTTTACAAGCTCCTTAGGAGCTTCCCAGGTGTAATATGAAATTGGCCCCCATACTTGATGGACAGGGAGAGACCAAAGAAAGAGGCAGGCTATCCCAGGTAGGTAGATAGCAGGTTTAATGAGCATGGGGACTTACATACAGGACATGACTGTGATGTCTGCAAGATGAGGAGATCTCTCATTGCCCATCACATCTTGAAAGTTTATGAGGCCTTAGCTGGATTCAGTCATCTACACAGTCCATCTAGGCTCAATACCACCTCACTATCTCAGGGCTGTATTTTTAGGGCAACTTCTGGAAACAGGGAAGAAAAGCGAAACCCATATTCCAGGTCAAGGAAGCAGACAGAGCCTCCAAGTTCTGAGGTCAAGTCCATGGGTCAACCAGTGATCACATGCTCTTGATGACCTTCCCCAACACCGACCCTCCCCTGACACACTGGGGGCCAGTTACTCATCTGACTAGTCTGCATCAATAGTTGCTATTCAGAGGGCCCCAAATCTTAACACAGTAATAGTCTTGCCCACTGATCTTTCCCTTTGCATGTGGAACTAAATGCGTGGCCACTGGAGTCATTCCCTGGGCCTTTCTTGAACACTACAGAAACAGCATCAACATGTAGATGTAGGGGAAGATGGAAGCCCTACTAAGAGTTCCAACCCAAGCCAAAAGTTCAGATCAGCTTTCCCAGAGTGTGATCAGTATTTCCCTTCCTTGCCTTGAGAGTGTCACTGGAAGTTGGTGTTTATCAGAGTCGGACAAGGGCACTTGGGACCCCTGGTCATTCTACCATATAATGGTAGAACCAACTGGCTAAACCATACCCCAATCACTGACAGGCATCTTTCCAAAACATTTATGTTATGAACATAACATATGACAGGAGCCCGAATTACGTACTTGCATAGCATAAGAAAGTAAACTGATCAGCCAACAGTGGTTAAGAGACTTGTTTCTCCTTTTAAAATAAAAGACTAAAGAAGTGTTTATAAATCAGGCACCTTAATAAATGAGGGAGCTTCTCCCCACAATGTATGGGAAATATTTGCTTTAAAAAAATCAAGAAAATCGGGAAAAATAACAGGGCTAACAGATATCAAATTGAAGTTTGTTCTGGGTTTTCCTGAAAGTATTGGATAATATTACAACAGTGTGTAACAGGGCCCTGGGGTAGCCCGGGCAGAAGACGGTCTGGATGACAAGCACTTCCAGATATCAAGAATGACCCTTCCGTCTCTTTCTCCTCTTTGCTCTCTACTTAGTGGTCTGGTCTGTTTCCTTGAGGATGTGTCATATGGGGTGGGGAGTGGGGTTGGAATGGATGCATGTTTGGATAGGAGAAAATGCCACAGTGTATGAAAAGTCCCCTCACCTATGTAAACTTTGGGGAAAATGTAATATTCCTTTATGTATTATGAGTGAGATATCAAATAAACCAACAACATAGCACTCCCATTTGGAATAAACTCCATTCGGATGAAATTTCTCCATTGTAGATGATTCTCACTCTCCCAATTTACACAACAGGCCCAGGAGAGGCGACAGCTGCAGAGGGGAGTTCAGCGGGAGCCAGGGTTTTGGTGGGTACGATGGGGCACTTGTGTGCCTCAGGATCTTCTAGCAGCCACGCCCCGACCAGTCCCAGCTGTGCTGGACTGGTCTATGGACCCTGGGCTATTTTCGCTGCCATGTGAATGAACAGTACCTGAGTTTATTAAAGTGCCCCCATATTCCAGGGCTGACACGTGAGAGATGCTTATACTTGTCAAATAAGCTGTTGGGAACCTTCCAGAATGCTCTTTCCCCTGCACTTGTGCCCTTCTCACAAGCAGCCACCTTCCTCAGACTCAGGACCCCGAGGCAGGACCACCTGCAGCTTCCCAGCTACCCTGCCTCAGAGAGACTCGGGCATCCCTGAAGCACCATCAGGCAAGGACACGACTCTATCCGCCTAAGGAAATGAGCCAAGATGCAGACACAGCGTCTCCATTTGGTTCATTTTCTGTGCTCAGAGCCAATCAATCAGACTTGTAGAAAATAAGTTAAGATCCTGAATTTTGAATTTTTGTATACCGTGATACACTTAACAATAAAAGAGAAAATAAATATGGTTTTAAAATGCCCCCAACTTTAGACTTTAGATATTTCTCATTGAGCTGGGGGCAAAAATAATTTGGATGCTGAATACTAAAATAACCCATTCATCAAGGTGCTATTTTGTCAAGTTCTAAGGGGTTTTTTATAATGGCCTAGATGCTGGTTCTTTACTCTTTTCAGTTGTGTTATATTCATAACTGTATTCTTTCAGGAGATTATCCTCTCATGTGTTTCTAATAATTGTGAGTTTATGCATCGAAAGAGGGAAAATGCAAAGACATTCATTTTCTTCTCAAAGGATGCTTGTGGATTTAATCACAAGAAACAGATACTCTCTTTGAAATCTTTGAAGATACAAACCCAAATCAACCTCATTTGTGATAAGTAAGGGACGGGTGGGGCTAGATAAGGAGAGATAGATAGGGGACTCTCTTATCAGGCTCACAGAAATCCCCAAAATGTGGAGGTGAGTGGAAACCAGAGATAAGGGAACAAATTAGGCTGACCCGCCCTAGGCCTGTGGAGTGGGTGTCTTTTTTTATGATAATCAACTGTGACCAACAAGGAATAACCAGACCTTAAAAAGGAAGGAAGCCATTGAAGGTGTTATCACTAGTCTTTGCTCAATGGTGATATCAACAGGAATGTTAAAAGCATTTAAGTTCCCTGCTTAGCTTTCTATAAAAGACCAACCCCAAAGGCCTTCATTGGCACCCGGATTGGACGCCTCTCACTCCTCAGAGCTTTTTCTGTATCTTCATTTAATAAACTTCTGTGGCTTTACTCACTCTCTGTTGTCCGTGAGATTCATTCCTCACTTCTGTGAAACAAGAACTTAGCTCTCTGGCATCAGTAACATTTTGATTGATTAGATGCTTTTTTTTTTTTCCTCCTGTGGAAGGAGAAAGCATCAGGATAGAGTATTGCAGCCCACAGATGCAGCCTGGTTCCTCAAAGAACTCACAGTGTTGCAGAAAAATAATCAAACCCGCGAAGGACCAAGTGACTCTCAGAGTAGTAGGAGAGCTCGGATTTATTTTAGGCCCTCAGACCTAGATGAGCTTGTGCTGGAAGTTCTGGGCCCAGGGCAACGGAGCTATAGAGCTTTTATAGGGAACTGCCTGAAGTCTGGTTCCAGGGCTATGCTGACTGCTGGTGGGTGGGTTTAAACCGGGGGAGCGGGGTTGCTGTAAGCGGGAACAGTAGTGCAGGGAGCCTATGGCGAGATGCCCGTTATAGAAGCAGATAGGGCTGGTAATCTCTTGCTCCCAGTAGGGCTTCTGGTTATCGCTAGCTTATTGTGAGTAACTTTCCATCTTCTGGGGCCTCCTGGGCTGGGCCCGCTCTGGGTAATTTTCCTCTTCAATAGCTGCCCTAATGTTGATGCTTTCCTCCAGACTAAAAGTAACTGGAGTTCGACCAGAGCCCGACATCCAGGATCCTGTAAATCTCCTTCAAATTATGGAAATCCCTTTAGAGACTTCCTTTATCTCGACCTCACCCCTAACTTAAAAATCTATAGCAAAGGACTCCTCAAAACCCCAGTGCAGCTCTTTCTGCCTGCTAGTGTCCGGCGTCGACCACCCCTCAACAGACAGAGGAAACCCACGATAATGCAAACCACACAGGGAGGTTTATTTCCAGCTAGCTGGGGTCCAAGTATCTGCCTGACGCAGCGGGTTTCAACAAAGACCCAGAGTGCTCAAAGCCAAGGGGTTATGTAGCATTTTCAAAACATCCAACTCACAGTAATTTTCCACAGTACGTACAACTTCTCTTGCTTACGCACCGCCCCCCGCCCCGGGTTTGGTTTAGCAAGATAAGTTCCTTTTGAAAGGCTCCTTTTGTCATGCCCAGGTGGTCTAGGCCGGGATATCTGTGTCGCCACCACCGCCCACGTTTTGGTCGGTTACCATTAAGTTGTTTGCCAGGTTTAGCTAGCTCCTCTCTTCTCAAGGTCACATAGGCAGTTTCCGCCAGGGATTGTTCAGCAAAATGGCTTTCCGGCCCTTAAGATGGTCGTTCTAATGCTAACCCACTCTAACACTGCCCCTGAGTCCTGTTCCCACGATTTAATAAAAACACCTTTTTGCACCAAAATCATCTCAAGAACTCTTCCTTGACCGTTCACCCACATCACCTACTCCAGGTAACTTTGCTCTATGTTTGTGTATTTTTAAGTATACCTCCATTTTTTTACCTTTTCAGTGAATCAGTTCAGAGTAAAATGATGTATTCTTCAAAGCCAGTGTATGAAGACATAACTTAATCCTGAATAACCTATATTATGCTAATTGTAACAAAACTAACTGCAGAGAAGACATAAGGTTAGTCTCTCTTTTATTCTAGGCTTTATGTAAGATGGGAAGAAGGGAATGAGGTAGACTTACTTTATAGTATATGTTCGTTCCTTACAGGTCTTGGAGATACAGCAGAGACCAGAGTAGAAATAATCCCCATGTCAGGAAGCTTACATTCTATAAAAAATTGATAATAAACAAGAAAGATACTCTACAGTGTTAGGTGTTATGTGGAAATGAAGGAAGGGCTGTGTTGGGCCCAGGCTGTGTGAACAATTGAGGGTTGTCAGAGGAGATGCTGAGAAGTCGGCATTGTAATCAAGTCTGCAGGGTAATTCAGGGGAAAGGGTTTTTAGACACGTCTTTTCTTTTGGAACTTACATATACAAATAAGTTTTGTGTGCTTTAGAGTGGAAAAAGAATCAAAACAAAAAACTTCTGACAATTGCCTACGGATATTTCCCCAAGGAAATCTGACAAATACAGCTGGTTTTCAAGTTAAATAATTCAGTGGCTTTAAAGTATCGTGGTCATTGTTCTTACTGGGTGCAGAAATTTAAAAGTATTTGAAAAAAAACCCCCACATCTATAGCCACATCATTATGCAGGAGTATGAGAAAAATACATGTACATACGGATATGCATGCGTGTGTATATATATATATATATGTATATATAGCCTTAAAATATGTTGAGAATTTCTCAAGATGAGTACATTGTATTTTTTTCACATATATGGTATATTTATTTAAATAAATGTCTATTTTTTTATGTTGAAATATGGTATCCAATTTAGAATTTTATTAAGAATATGGAGATTTTCCTTTTGTTTTTACAAGTTCAGCTTCAAACTTAAGACTCGAAGTAAAAAAAAAAGACTTTAAACAAAAGTAAACCTTCTTCAAATATATGATATCGAATAAAATTATCATATAAACATGTGGCTTTCATATCTTTATGTCCTATTTTTTTTCTTTATGTCCTTCTATTGATTTGATCTAATCTATTGTCAAGTACGAATGATTAACAATTTAGACTGAAATTTGGCATTGGTCCCTGTAAAATGAAAAATATCATTGTCTGAAATATATATATATATATAGAGAGAGAGAGAGAGAGTGTGTGTGTGTGTGTGTGTGTGTGTGTGGGTAGGTGTGCATTTTCAAACTGACAGGTACTTGGGGGAGAAGGAAGGGGCCAACTGGTAATTTACTCTGTAGGGATCGCTTATGTCTGTGAGTCACAGAGGGCTTGTGGTCCAGGGTGTGGGAAGGAATTTTCCATACCAAAGGATGGTAATGGTAGCTCCTCCTATGGGACTTGTAGGGAGGCGGGAAGGATTCCTCAGCATTACAGAGCCTAAGAAAAAGGGCACTTTGGTAAAAGGTTAAAAACATATGACGTAGGAAGAAGGCAGCAGCCTTCTAT
Source organism: Nasua narica (assembly GCA_028533885.1). Lineage (NCBI taxonomy): Eukaryota > Metazoa > Chordata > Mammalia > Carnivora > Procyonidae > Nasua > Nasua narica. Next base: position 75,946,761 of record CM052808.1, on the reverse strand, counting down.
TAACTAAAATGCTTTGTGTTAAAATAAGTCCTGGGCATTCCCAATGGATATTTTAAGTGACTCTAAGTAACTATTATGCACAATGGTGTTTTGTTAAACCAGTTCTACTTGACTTAAAATTTGAAGAGACTGAGCTGCTTCGGTAGTGTTTCTTGCCCTTAACTTTACTGTTCTAGTTTTTAGCATAGAGGACAAGATAGTTCAGAAATAGTCACATCAAGTGGGACAGTTGGAAACATACCCTTGCTTATATCCCACATTCGTCAACATTTCTATAATGCTTTTCACAAAAACTGAGTATCATAATATTTACATGGCTTGCTAACATGGATTAGCTTAAAGATCAATCCATTTTAAACTTCATGTAATGATGATCCAAAATTCAAGTGCACATGATTATCACAGAGGGAAAAATTATGACCCCTTAAGATTCATAAGAAAATGAATGCAGATCCTGGGGGTACAGGTTTGGAGGGATTGACATCCTTTGGTGGTACAAAGCATGCTAAATTTAGAGTCTTAACAAAATTAGGTTTTGAGTTCTTATTCTTAGTGTATCCAGTACATAGTAGGTATAAAAAAATATGAAAAAAAAAGTTGCTAGTGAGGTTTATTGTGGTTCTATACAGATGCTGAGATAATTGGAAGGAAGAATGTTATTTTGAAGAAAAAGAGAAAAGATTACTTCTAAGGGGAGAACTTATTCGTTATAGGGTTGGGTAATTTACCTAAAGAAAATGCCTTACTAAGTCTTTTTATTTGAAAATTTGAGAAGATAAAGCCCTTCTTGGGGATGGTTTAGTTATCTCTTTTTAATGCTATGTTTACTGCTATACAACATATGGCCATATGTGCACACCTGGATTTTAAAGCATCATTCTACAAGGGGGAGAAGAGAGACTGAAATCAAAGATCTGATGGAGAAAGAGCGACCTCATCAAGTTGTGGCAGCAGGGTGTCCTGAAGACAATCTAGGCAAAAAGAATTTCACAAAGCAGAGATAACCAAGAAACTGTATGTAGCTTTCAACTTACTTTACAAAGACTTTTCTTTTTTAGAGCAGTTTTAGGTTTATGGCAAAATTAAGAGGAAAGTACAGAGATTTCCTATAGACAATCTGTCCCCCTCGGCATGCACAGCCTCCCCCACTATCAACACCCCCTCCCCCAGTGGTACATTTGTTATAATTGATGATGCTACATTGACACATCATTATCATTCAAAGTGCATAGTTTACATTGTTTCATCCTTGGTGGTGCACATTCTAGGGGCCTGGTCAGGTAAATGACGTGTATCCACCATTATAGTATCATACAAGCCTGAAATTTCAGTGTCCTAAAATTTCCCTATCCTCTACCCATTCATCCTCCCTGTCTCCAGTCCTTGGAAGCTGCTGGTCTTTTTACCGACTCCATAGTTTTGCCTTTTCCAAAATGCCATGTAGCTGGAATCCATAGTGTAGAGCCTTTCCAGATTAGCTTCCTTCATGTAAGTACTATGTAATGAATGGTCCTCCATGTCTTTTCATGTCTGCATATGCCACAGTTCATTTTCAGACTAGCTATGTAGCCTTTCCAGACCGGCTTCTTTCAATTAGTGATATGCATTTAAGTTTCCTCTATGCCTTTTCATGGTTGGATAGCTCATTTCTTTTTAGCACTGAATAATATTCCCTTATCTGGATGGACCACAGTTTATCCATTCACCTACCGAAGGACATCTTGGTTGCTTCCAAGTTTGACAATTATGAATAAAGCTGCTATAAACATTCAAGCACAGTTTTTTCATAGGGACATGTTTCCCACTCCTTTACATTAAATTCCAAGGAACATAATTTTCGGATCATATGGTAAGAGTACTTTTAGTTTTGCAAGGATCTGCCAAACTGTCTTCCAAAGTAGCTTCGGAAGTGGTTCTATTTTGCATACCCACCACAATGTAGCTTCAATTTTAACTTTCTTTCCTCTACTGTAAAACATCCCTATTAATTTAACCATCAGTATACATCCACTCGTTATTATGGCTTGTGTTAGTATTGGTATTGTGGAATGCCAGAAGAGAGGTAGTGATTAGTATGACTCAAAGCAGTACAGAAAGCAAATGGTATTCATAGAACTCAAAAATAAGGAAGCAGTGGTTCACTGGAAGCAAGAAATAAGAACAAGTGGAATCTAAGGAAAACATAAAATCCTTAGGAATCTGCATAATAGTTCATGGAAAGACGATCCTTGGATTCCCATATTATATTGAGTATGAGCTCCTACCACCTTAGATGAGAATTAAAGGACAATTAGATATGTAGACCTTCCCACACTGATATTCATGTATCTTTTCAATGTGAGATGCATACACAGTGAAACTTGAGTAATTAGCAAAGGCTTTTCCATACGACTTGTTTTTATGTTTTCTCTAGTCACGTATTTCTCACCTATCTTTAAAAGTGTATGGGCAAAGCAAAGACTTCCTCATGGGGTGCCTGGGTATTTCACTCAGTTAGTCTCTCTCTCTCTCTTTCTCTCTCTCTCCCTCAAATAAATAAATAAAACCTTAAAAAAAACACAAAGACTTCCTTACATCCCTTACATTCCTGTGGTGTCTCTCTGATGTGTGCTCTTACATGGAGAGCAAGTTTTGGAAACTCACTGGGAGATTTCCCACACTTCCTACATTGCCAGAGCTTCTCTCCACTGTGAGTTGTCATATGTTTTGTGAGAATGAGGAACAAAGGTTTCCCCGCCTTCTTTACATATGTATTGAATTTTCCCTTGTGACCTCTGTCCTATGTGTGACTGAAAGGATAAATGACAACCAGAGGTGTAGTTGCAACTCTTATACTTATGTTATGCCCAGATTTTGAGATCCCCAAATACCACCAGGGAGCCGAGTCCGATGCAAAAGCAAAAGAGCCCTTTCTTCAAGCTAGCTTGAGCTCTCTCACACACTCACCGACACAGCGGCGTGGTGTAGAGAAAGAGAGCGAGTTTCAAAAAGCACAACAGTTTTAGAGGGGCCAGTGGCCAATGAGATTGTAACACACAGAAAGTTGCTTAGTAACTGTTTGAACTAGCCTATCACCCTGGCCAGAATTGGTGCACAAGTTTGGCGGGCAAAAGGCGGGGTTTATATTCTTTCCCGGGCAGGGGTTCCGCGTTCCTATTGACTAACCCAAACCCAACCCATAGGCCCTCTGGGCTAATTAGCTCAAGGGAGGGTTGAGCCACACTCAGACCCTCCCAGAGGCAGGTCCTGCGGGGGGGCCACACACAAGAAGGCGGGTGTAAACAAAAGGAACCAGCCCTGCTCTGCTCCTTCACTTACAGTGTTCCTCTCCTTCCAGGGTTCTCCCAGGGTTCCTGGGAAGACACCCGTAGGCTTGTCCACATTCCTCATACTAATAGGATTCAAACCCTGATGGATCTGCTATGACTCTGTAGGATGAAGGATCCCTAAGGGCATTTCATACTATGCTCACGGGGTTTCATCCCAGGGGGACTGCATTTCAGCCTCATAGGTTTGAGATCTGGTGGAAGGTTGCCTTGCCTAGATTAGACTTTTTCCTTTCATTTTAGACTATCCATCAAGTGACTTCTCAGATGCCTCTGCTTATTTTTGTGAGAACTTCAATGCCATAGCATGCCAAATTTCTCTTATGTGGAGGGCTAGGAAACATTCTTTGTGGCTTTTCCTACTTTCTTTTTTTGGAATTTTTTCTCCATGAATATACTGCTGAGCAACAGACTCCATGGTTTTAAGTTGAGTCTCATAATCTATTGGGGCCAGGCTCCTGGGATTCTTGAATATTACGTCTCTGCAGAGGTTCTTTAGATTGGGATTCAGCAAGGTTCACTGCTGCTTAGGAATGTGCACAACCATTTCCTCAAGGACCATAGAGCCATGAACAAGGCAGATGTGGAACTTCCTGGTCCAGTGCAGGCAGTGCTAAAACCGGGGATGGAAGACCAAGGATGCAAGAGTGTGGGCTAAGGCAGGACGCTTGTCAATACATTCTCCGAGAGAAAACGACCCAAAGAGGTATTGCTGGGACATCCAACATACTGAAGGAACATTTCCTGGTTCAAATATCTGAAGGTCTCTGGGGGCTTCTGTGATTGCATCCAAGTGGTAATTTATAGACAAAATGAGTGGAAGTAGGACCATCTTGAGAAAATTTGCAGGTGGATGAAAATATCTTGAGCTAGGCACCTGTGTGGCTCGGTTGGTTAAGCATCTGCCTTCAGCTCAGGTCACGATCCTGGAGTCCCTGGATGGAACCCTCATCAGGCTCTCGGCTCAGCAGGGAGTCGGCTTCTCTCTCTACCTTTCACCCTGCTCATGCTCTCTCTCTGTCTCTGTCTCTCTCTCTCTCACTTTTGCTGTCTCTTTCGAATAAATGAAATCTTAAAAAAAAAAAAAAAGACGATAAGAAAAGATCTGGGCCATAAAGACAGGCAGGGAAGGTGGTGTTTATCTACTTTTGCTTCGTATCTACATTTAAGGGAGCCCGGAGGTGGTATGGCAGGGCTTAAGACTATTTAACTTCCTAGTCTTGAAAGAAGAGAAAAGCCTATCACAGTTTTCCAATCCCCTTTCCATATTGAGAAATCCCTCAGTTTAAAGTGCCATTAGGATAGGTTCCTGGCCCTTGTGGATCCCTGCTCACCAGTTCTCATGCTGTCTTAGACCTCCAGGGCCTTTGAGCATTCCATTTTTAATATTTAGTCTGAGGTTTTTTAAGTTTATGATTACTTGGAAATAACTAGTGTGCCCAGACCAATTGAATCATGATAAAATGAATCAGTGATGACTTGCTCATTGGACAGCAGTTTGTGTCAATTCAACATAATAAAAAAATAACAGATAATTTAGACTCAGAGGAGTGTGTCCTTATTTTTTATTTCTTTCATACTAAACTGTCTTTTACTATTGTGAGTATCACTATCTTTCTAACTACTCTAATTATATAGCAGTAAACTTAATCTCTTTCCCTAGGGTCAGGGCAAGAGATCACTTTTGTCATCTTTGTACTCCCATTTCTAGTTTAATTTTTTTGGATATTATCTACTTTTTATCTTTGAAGACTTGCCTATTTCAATTATTATTCTTTATATATTTCAAATATTTATACATCTCAAAGTATTGGATTTTTTTCCAACAGATCCCTGATGTTTCTTAAGTTGTTTACTTAACTCTTATCGTTGTTAAGGTAAGACCAGGATACTAAGGCAAATGAAAATAGAATTTGAATCACTTTATACACACATTTCTGAATAGTAGACCAGAGAATCTGAATGAACCTTCACCAAGCAATTTGAATATATCAGTAGCTCACACAATTTAAAGGGCAGTTTTGAAATCTCTTAATATAAATAAATGTTTAAATTCTATCTTATGTCTCATAGAGCAGAGTAATTGCTGCTGCTGAAAAAACTGACAATTACTCAAATCAAATCTCTGCAGGAACAACACATTTTCAAACCATTTGTCATCATTTCCTATCGCTCCATTCCACAGTAGCAGCTGTAAGAAAAACCGTTTCTGATGTTGCTGTGTGCTCTTCAATCTCTGGAAAGAACAGTCTTTGGAAAGGCTTTTCTGTAACAGTGTTTCCATATAGCGCATGGTCTAGTAAGAAGTAGAAATTAGAAACCACTGAATTTGAACCACATAGTGACCTTTTGTGGCTTCGAAGGAGCTTCTCTACTCCTCTGTGAAATTATCATCACTTACTAATGCACTGTCCCTCCAGAACCATCTATCTCAACACCATCAATATCCCTGAGACTTCTCCCTCACAAGACCGCATTTCCCATTGCCTCCCCCCATCCCTACCAAGGACTATGTCCATAAGAAAACATCAATATTCTTAGCTTCAGACACAGCTTAGAAAAATACGACTTTATCTCAAGAGAGTTTTTTTGGCTACTGTTATAATCCTCATATTGAGCAAAATGCCTGATTGATAGCAATATATCAATAAAATATTTTTTAATTTTATTTTTCTGTTTTTTTAACTCCAGTATAATTAACATATAGTGTTATATTAGTTTCAGGTTTACAATATAGGGACTCAACAATTCTATGCAGTACTCTAGAAGTTTTCTTAGTGGAAGACATAACTGTACTATTTTGTGCATATATGTAAGGGTGAATCTATCATATGTGCGTACATGCATTACTTGCATTGTTGGTCTAAACAGCTCCAGCAATAGGAATAAAATCTATATGTTGCGGAAACAAGTAGAATTTCAAATAAGCATCGATTACAAACTTAATATACAGTGAAAGAAAAAATATATGAGTGAGTTCTATTGTTTGGCATAATGGTTTCAAAGAGTATAAAAAAGGATCTAAGGAATATTAAAAATATTGTTTACTTGAAATATAGTTCTTCAGTTAATTTCTTATATAAAACTCAAACTCAGAAGATTATGGTTATCTACATCTATATATCTATGATCTATTTGTTTATTTTATTTTTTATGATCTACCTATTCAGGCTAAGATATTAATAGGAAGTCACAATGATTAGAAAAATGAGACAGTCTTTTAGGAGACAGACTAAAGAATAAATACCATTCCAAAGAATAATGCTCCTGTAGAGACGCGATCCGAGTAAGTGTATTGCTGAAAATAAAGTAAACTTTCAAGTAGATATTTTTGAGTACTGCAAATTTTATGAAATATAGTTTTGAGACTGAGTTGTGTTATCAAATCTGAAAGAAATCATTATGGATTTGAGTGAAATAAAGTAATGAATATAGTAAAAATCAGTAGGACCACTAAAGGAAATAAAGGGAAATCTCATTTTATTCCAATTAATTTTACCTTTTAGACTTTTCTTTTTGTTGTTGCTGTTAAAAATCACGACTGGAGACAGACCAAGAAACAGATTCTTAACTATAGAGAACAAACTGATAGTTACCTGAGGGGAGGTAGGCGGGGGGCTGGGGCGCAGGGAATGGGTAAAATAGGTGATGGAAATCAAGGAGAGGGCTCTTGCCACAATGAGCACAGGTGATGTATGAAAGTGTCAAATCACTATGTTGCACACCTGAAACGAATGCAACACTGTATGTTAAGTATACTGGAATTAAAATTAAAATGAAATAAAATAAAATAAATCATGACCAGATTTCCTAGGATAGATATTCTGTGTTTAGATGGATGTTTTCCCTAAAAATGTGAAAACAAATGCATTTTCTTTATAAAATTGCAAAATGACAATGATATTTGTATAATTAGTGTCAAATATAATTTGATTATAAACATAAAGTGATTTTAGAAAAAGTTTTTAAGACTTTAGATAATGATTTATAGTTTAACATATTAAGTGTCATGTGCAAGAATTTCTAATTATTTGGTCTTACTTCAAACATTTAAAATTTAAAATAATCTAAACACAGAAGTAATAATATCTTTGGGATTGTAACATAGACATGTTTAAAATAATAACCAAGAAGAGATAAATTGAAAATAAAATGTTCTGAAGTACTGGCATTACTAAAAATGATTAAGTAAAAATTTACATTGGATCTGGTTAATTCTGGGAACCATTTTGTAGTAAATCAAGAATACAACAATGCTGATTGAAAATAAGATACAAAATATAGTTTAATGAATAACAGAATAAGGTATGCATATGTGTATACATTTATATATATAATACACAACAGAAAACATTAATAAATTAATAAAGTAATAAAATTGATGTACACGTATCAAAAATGCAAGAAAAAGCATTTAGAGTGTTCCTGTATAACCCAGAGATATATAAACTAAGAAAATTTGGAAAGCAAAACAGTTGTAATAGACATTAAGTATCCAAAAACTGGATACTTTTAGTATCATTTAGTATGATACTAAACATTTTAGTATCCAAAAACTGTATTAAAATGAATCTTATATTTTGCTATACCAGGCAATGTAACAAATTCATAAAACCCTGAGGCAAATTAAAAATAAAAAGGATTCCAATAGAAGGGAAAAATGAAATGATAATTAGGAAAACCAATCTAACAGCAAGCAAGAAGTGGAGATGAAGGAACAGAAAATGTTTGATCAAACATCGTTTGATCAACATGGAAGTGGTTTTGATTCTTAGTTAATTCTTTTTTATCTTGGACCCTTCACACATATTCAAACAGTGGCCCTGAATTTCTGGACTTCACACATCAGGAAAGGAATGATAAGGATAAAATTAAAAAGTCAATTCACTAATTTAAGGATTCAACATAGGTTATCTAACTCATGGAAAACTCGATTTTGATTAAAAATGATTATGGTATTTGAACTTTGAAAGGTTTAATGCATAACATTTTTGCCACAAGTAATAGATATAGGAAATACATGATAGATTAAGAACGAAGAGTTTTTGTGTTTGTTTGTTTGTTTGTCTGTTTTTCTCTCTTTCAAAGGCATTCCTGTTCCTTTGGGAGGGAGGGAGAAGAGGGGAGCAGCCAGTGCCTTCATTGTGCCGGGTTGAGACCCACCTGCTGGCCCTGGTCCTCCCGGTGCTGCCCCGGAGTGGTACCTAGGACTGTGGGCATCAGGTGACCATGGTCTTTTCACTTTGGAGGCCCACAGCTGAGCAGGAAGTGTGGTCCTAAAAATGCACTTAATGGATATGCACAGGTGTCTCATCCTCACCTATACCTTATTTAGATGTTGGACTTTGAGCTGATGAGATTTACAGGAAATGTTGGACTTGAGGTTGATGGGATGACTAGAGTCGGTTTAGCTGGAGAGACAGGACTTTGAGCTGATGCGTGATGCACTGAGACTCTGGGGAGCTTGCCAATGGGCGGATGTCTGAGACAGATGTGATTTATCAGGAGTCACTGGGCTGACCGGGGATGGTGCTTGCCCAGTCTGCAGAGTTTGAGCCCTAAGCCAGGACACTTGTACTAATTTGTTGTGCAGTAATAGAAAATGAATACAGCTGTGTTCAGAAATCTATTCTAATAGTTATATAATTGATTCAAACTAGCCACATTTGAAATACATGATGATCTATCACAGCAGAAGTGTCAGTGTTGTTAAAGTAGTTTTTATACATCTCATTTATGTCTTTCTTATATCCTCACATTGGCTGATTCCTGCTTTACCATTTACTCAAGTCTCTGACCACATTTTAACTATTATCTTTAGCAAGTAGCTTTTTACTTCTCACTTAATTTCAAATTTATTGTATAAGAGTTTTCTTTTAACATCTCTTTTCTGAAATAAGTCTGTATCTTCAATTAACCATAGGTCCTTGTGTCTTATAAAATATATCACATTCTAATTGTTTCTGGAAGCTTCCAAGATAATTTTATCTAATACCTCTTCTTTCCTCCCTAAGCAATCTCTGCTCCTTCACGAATCCTTCCTTGAGGACAATTCTTTTTCTCCAGGCACCTCATCTTGAAACGAGATTTTGACTTGCTCCTCTACCTGCTCTTAGGGCAATGGCTCTTGCTGTTAGGTTTGTAATCCCTTGTAGTCTGTCCAATTTTTGGTTCTTCCCACTCCCACCCCAAGTAAAACTCAGGGACACACTCCTTGCCGAATCTCACAAACAATTTAAAGGACTTCACAATGAGTGAATGAGTTCTCCACAATGTAAAAATGCATTATTAATAATGGATATGCATTTATCTCTTCAGGTTTGAATTAAGGGCTTGTACGCTAAATTTCCAAAATGGTCCTCTTAGATCAGCATCTTTGTATTCTTCCCTTTGCTTCTACTCATTAGTTTGGCAGTAAAGGAAGGAAGGAAGGAAGGAAGGAAGGAGGGAAGAAGGATATAAAATGAAAGACAGGAAGAAAATCTCTGATATCTAGTGTTGGCTGACTGATTTCCGTTGTGGAAATATTCCCAACATGGGTGAATTCAGTCTCCTGATGATGTCACTGACACGGGGTGGGGGGACCACAAATCTTCAGCAGCAGCCTAGCTCACAAGCTGACCACCTGTGCCTTCTCCCTCTTCTCATCCTTAAGATTTTAGTGCTCATACTGAAGCCATGCACTCTGATGACCAGACTTCATATCATGTCTTCCTAATACGACTTTCCACCCTCTGTCAAGAGTTTGTTTCATCACATGTGTTGGTTTCTATTTATTTCTGTCTCTGCTAGAATGTACACTACAAGTGAGGAGGAGCCTTGTCTCTTCTGTTCATCTCTGAATTCCAAGAGCATCTCAGCACATAGCATATACTCAATAAATGCGTGTTAAATGAAAGAAGAAGACCGTGGATGAGGCAATGATGAGACGCTTTTTCTCTGACCACTTGTGTTAATAATTTAATAGGTTATAATGTTAATGAGCAGAAATGAAATTGGCTAACATGACAATATTTGGGTATCTACACTGTCTTTATCAAGATTAACTTCTTTAAGATAAATGAGAAATCCTATGCTGCTCTCTCTTATAGACAGATGTGGATGGACAGCATAAGATGATACTCTGATAAGCCAAGATTTCCCTTTTGCACTTTTTTGCAGAATCTTGGAATAGAGGGGGATAGACCAACAATTAGGGATGGGAGAGCAAGTCTAGAGTGCTGTAACTCACTACAATCTCATTTATCACAATATTTTTTAAAATTTTGTACCCCAGTATAGGGTACAGAGGAATCAGATTATGATAGACGTTGTGTCAACATTTGTTAAAATGAAACTAATAAGGATTAATTTAAAAGTGCAGGGTAATATGATGAAAATAAATGTTTTTCCAGAGCCTCTTCAGTTATATTTGATAGTATGGATATATCATTTTGCTTTGCAACTTGGTCTTCATAAATCATGAGATGTAGGCATACTCCAACACCTCTAAATTTTCAGGGTCAAATACAAATTATTTGGGAACTGCTGTTTAGTTAATTTAAGAAAACCAGCCTACAGATCTTTGAAGGATGGTGTTGGGTATATACTGACTGTCTCATGTGCTTGTATTCTTTGCTATATTCTGATGACTTCTCAGGCAAATATAACCAACTATAATAGGTATCTTTTCTCTTCACTTCCAATAGGAAAAAAAAAGTCCTTCTGTGCCTTTGTGTTAATGCCAAGATGTTTGATTATACTCTAAGTATAAAGTAGAAAGCAAAAGTTCTCAAGGTGCTAAAACTAAACTGTAAAGAGGAATAGGGAAAAAAATGAAATGATAAAATTCTGTGTCTTATAAATAATGTAGAAATTCACGTTGAAAAAGTATTTATTTTAAAAATTGAGTTAATAAAAATAATCACGCTTCTGTGCTCTGGCTGGCTGTTAACAATAGCATTTGGCTGTGATGAAGTTGTGTTTTAAGCAGCATGATATCACACAGATACCATGCAGTCATGGATAGGAAAATCATGTTGATCGCCTAAATCATGACATTTTCAGGGAGCTTTTCTTTTTTTAAGATTTATTTACTTATCTATTTTGGAGAGAAAGAGAGAGCATGAGCATGGGGAGGAGCAGAGAGAGAGGGAGACAAAATCCACAAGCAGACTCCCCACTGAGTGCAGAGCCTGACGTGGAGTTCTATCTCATGACCTTGAAATCACGACCTGAGCTGAAACCAAGAGTTGGATGCTAAGCCAACTGAGCCAATCAGGTTCTCCTAGGGAGTTATTTTTTAAAAGGACAACATAAAATAAATAAATAAATAAATAAATAAATAAATAAATAAATAAATAAATAAAAGGACAACATAGGGGACACTTGGGTGACTCAGTCGGTTAAGCATTCAACTCTTGGTTTTGGCTTAGGTCCTGATCTCTTGGGTTGTGGGATTGATCCCCGCCTGGGCCACTGCCCTGAGCAGGGAGTTTGCTTGAAGATTCTTTTCCTCCGCCCCTCCCCCCACTCATGCATGCACTCTCTCACTCTCTAAAATAAATACATCTTTAAAAAAAGGAATGAATAAAATAAAAGGACAACATAGGGAAGAACTGTTACACATTTATATGCCTTACCTTCTTTATATGCATTTATCTCATTGATCTGTGTCACATTTTGTTTCCAAATCATCCTTTCTCTCCTTATTCCAGATTGCTAGTGTAGCATCATTGGAAATCTCTGAAAATTTTGCCTAATATCAGTTCATCTGATTATTCCATTTAAACACAGTGTTTTCCCTTGATATTGAGCTAGTTATCTTAACAGTGGCATGCCTCCCCTTACACAGTTCCTAGTTGGAACCATAATTGCTTTGATCTCTTGTATAAGCATGGCATGGTTTTAAACTTTCCCTTGCTTGTCCCCATAGTTGGTACAAATCCATGTACTTGTTCATCCTGCTAATCTAATGTTTATCCACATCATTGTTGAGGCCAGGCTTTATTCACAATTTTCATTTTTCCCTGTATCCTAGACCCAGTATTTTGGCTGGACCATAGTGACCCAGAAAAGAAAGGCCAAGTCCATTTAATAGAATTTGTATTTCTGCCTGCACAAGAAAAAGTACATTTTTATGCATGGTGGTGACTACCTTACTTTGTGTTTTGGCCAATTCTACATGTCTCATTCCTCAATTACATTATAGCTTCTCTCTCTCTTTCTCTTTGACCTGTGGTTTCGAAAAGATTCTATTTAGCCTCTGCATTTGTGAGGAGCTGGAAACAGAATAGAATTCAATTCACTGTATGGAGTGCTTTGAGTTGTCTATCTTTGGCTGGGTTTTTAAAATGTAATAGAGGGTGTCATGGAGGGAACTTATTTTGGAAATCCAGAACTCATTTGCATCCATATTGTATTTTGTGTCAAGGATTTAGGAAGGTCAAATACTCTCATTGAGTTCATATAATAGATAGAGGTCACTCTTCTCTGCAGACAAAAATCCTTGATGATATTTATTCATGAACCGGGACAATCTCAACAGTAAAATAATTCATTGCCCAAAATATCTTTGCTGAAAAATTCAAATAACCAGATGGTGGTTGTGTAGCCTTATATCCTTTCAAAATACGCTGTAGTCGACAAATTATAAGTCAATGAGAGAAAGACGGGTTGATATTCACTGTAAATGTAATGTGATCATAACCATATATCTCCCATAGGCAGTTACGAGAGGGTAAGATGACAGGGAGAAAAAAATCCTACTTTCCTTAGTGCAGATCATGATATCTTGTTCTAAAAACAAATATTCGTGATTTTTGACTCTTAATAGTTTCATAGTTCAAGAAAGTTCAGAACATCTGATCTCATCAAAAAGATAATTGTTAGAACATACATAAAAATATGATGAACGCCCTTCTACACCATAAAATTCAACCATTTGATTCATAATTGTTATTTATATTAAGGCTAATCTATTAAGTCTTTTGTCTTCTTTGGTAAAAGGATTAAATACTATCAATTGAAGAATTTCAAATAGCTGTTCACTACTTCTGATGCAATGTCTGTATCTACCTTACAACAAGCTTCTCTTATGCCATTTCAGCTCCTGGTATGGTACAGAGTTGGGGCTTAGGAATAGTCAGGCCTTACATTGGGACACATAATTATAATGATTGTAATTACCTGATAAATACAATTGTCTATAATAAGCTGCATTCTTTCTTTAAAATTTTTTGATACAGGGGACAGAGAGCTTTTACCTGTTTGAGAAATGTGGTAAATGGGGATCATTATTTCAGCTAAATGTCTGGTTAGACAAGACTTTACCTAAGGGAGCAATCATATAAAAGATCAATGTAACAATTTAAGACAAATGTAATTTGTTCTACAAAAATAAATATAAATTTGAAGTAAACTGTCAAGGTAGAATAATGCAGGATAAGAGTATTTGTGTATCCTTATGCCCCAGGACCTTTACATAAGCTTTCCTATCTCTGGAATGTCCTTCTGCTTTCTGTCTTAACCCAACTCCCTGTCATCCATTTCCACCTCTGTTAACTTCATCCTTAAGTCATCAACTCAAATGTCAGTTTCTCTGGGAAGTTTAGTTACTCTGCCTGCAGCAATTTATGTCCCCTGCTTTTATTTGAATCTTTCCTTTTGAGTTCTCACTCCAAAGCAATTCGTAATTATATGTAATTATGTGATTGATGTCAGACTCCTATTTTAAATCATGCTTTCTATAAGGGTAGGTACTGTGTCTGTTTTGGATTGCTAAAATATATCTATAGTTCGGCATAAAAATTTTTTTCACTAGAATAAGATAGAAGAAGACATGTCACTTGAGTGGCCGTCTTCATTATTAAATGTAAATAAATTCTCTGGGAAAAGGAGCTTAAAGGACCCTCTCTTTGTAACTTTACAAATATTATCCTTTGTAATCTTTCAGGTTACAAAGACTGTGCCTAGGGAAAGACTGCTAAACTTGCGTTGGAGCAGGGAACCTTCCTCGAAAGAAGAATTAGAGATCCATCTTTGATCTCTAGTAAAGTCCAATTGTAAGGATGCCATTGCGTAGATACTATGAGTAAAGGAAGAGTCTGGATCAACTTAAAACCCAGCCCCAGAACAGTGGTCCTCAACTCTATCAGAATCAACAACCCCTCGATACAATATGTATGCATATCCTGATGTGGAATTCATAGCAAATACAGCTCATCCACACACACTTAGTCAAGAAAACTCATTTTGATGTTCTAAATGAAAAGAATAATAAAAGATTACACAGTTTAACATTAAAAGTGTGAACTACAGCTGGAGACAAGAGTGTGCTATGCATGTTGAAGGCAGCGTCATTGATTCGGTGGGAGCACGGCAGAGTTTCTGAGGTTCATGTAATGACCTTGAAATGAAAGGTTATGGAAATCTGTCAAACAATAGAGAGATAGTTTGTTAAACCACCAAGAAGTGAAATAGATCATCATGGTCAAAATAAAGATTATTAGAGATAAAATTATCATTGATAAATTAAAGCCACTTTGGTGATATAATTCTCACTTTCTCATCTCTTCTTCCTTCCGGTCCTCTATTAGTCTTCAAGTTGTCATGTATTTTGCCACAGAAAAAAATGTCACTTTCTTGGGTTCTCCTCATGTATAAAACTTATCATTCCCAATCCAGAACCTTGATAGAAAACAGTACACAAAGACCCTGTTTCAGACTTAATAAAAATATGAAGCTCAGAAAATCAGTTTGAATATTAAAGTTCAATTTAAAGTCAATTTAAAAGTCAATTTAAATGATACAACTAAAGATCTACTAAAACCAATAAATAAAATGCCATATATCATGCCTAAATTTCAGTCATGTCATCATAATTGAACAATTATACAAAAAAGAAATAATTTGTGAATAAATTATAAAATTAAGAATAGAGATGTTTTGTTAATTAATTGTCATATGCAAAACTTTTGTTTTAAATGGGTCCATAGGGGCACATTTTATCTCTGCCTAGGACTACAGGCTGTGTCTAAATACATAATAGGGAATTATTTAGCTAATTGAATTGGAACCATAAAAGCAAAAGAAATTTAGGAACCGAAAAGAGGGTAGTCCAGAATGTGGGTACAGTGAGTTACTATGTCTGTATTTAGGATTACATGATTCAAAGCACACATGCTAAAGATCCGCCACCAATTTAGCATACATGTTGGGAAAAGAATTATTTCCTGACCCTGTCTGTAGAAAAAACATGGATGTTATTTCCTCAAATTTCAGTAAGAATTAAGTGAATACCTACTGTCTATGAGATATCGTGCAAGATACAAAGTTAAACAAGATATGGTGGAAGAGTTGGAAGCCCATTCACAAAGAGATACATTAGCACATACTTGAACTACTGGAATGTTCTAAACCCAGGGAAAAAGTACTCACAGCTGCTATGAAATTTCCAAGCAGAATGACCTTTATAAGACCTTTAAATAGAATATCAGAATTATTCACAAATCTGCTCTGGCCTCACTCTCTCTAGGTAACTGCATCTACTTCCGTAGCTTTATTCGTATTGATCTGTAATCTGTATCTCCTTCTTAAATCTCCCCTTTCAGCCTGAGAGTCTTTATCTGCCCACACAGGTGGATGTCACAAGTAGCTCAAAGTTTCCCTCTTCCCCAACTCCTTTTCAAAGCTTAGTCATCAGCTGGAATGATCTTTAAAAAACACAAATCTTATTTTGGTGCCATATTTAAACATATTAATGCTTCCTCATGGTCCTAAAATAAATTCCAACATCTTTAGCACATTTTTCAAGTGCCCTGTAAGTTGGTTCCATCTGTCTCTCCTTGTCAAGAACCCTTGTCTTTCATACTGAAGAGGAAGCATGGCCACCTTCTGCTCCAAAGGGAGGCACCACCTCTGTCTTCCGAGGCCCCTTGTCATACAAGCATCCTTGAAGAGGAATGGCGTCCCCGGAAGCACAGACATGGGAATGCGTTGAAGACGTGAGTCTTAGTGCTCCTCATATCAAGAAGCTCCCTCTTAGACACCTACTCATAGATACAAAATATTCTGAACTTTCTCATTTCTATCATGCTTCTTTCAGGCTCTAAGATTTCAATTACGCTACTCCTTCCAACTGGAACATCACCTGCCTGGTTAATCGTTGTGTATCCTTGAATCTCAGCTTAAATATCACTTCCTCGTGGAGGGTTTGCTTGATCCACCTCATCTCCTAGCTTCCTCTTTCCTCGTGCTGAACATCCTTGTATTTCGTGTTGCATCCACGTATATTTCTTGCTCTGTGGTAAGTTCCATGGAAGCAGTGTCAACGGCTCTTTTATTTTTTAATTGCAGCAAAACTTCTGAAACATAATAATTACTTAACATTTTTTATTATGTAAATGAATGAGGGGCCTCTGGGTGGTGCAGTCAGTTGAGCATCTGATTCTTGCATTCAGCTCAAGTTGGGATCTCTGGGTTGCAGGATCAAGTCCCAGGTCAGACTCAGTGTCCCCTGAATTTGGCTTGGGATTCTCACTGCCTCTCCTTCTGCCTCTCTCCCCAGCCCACCTTCTCTAAAATAAATAAATCGATCTTAAAAAAAAAATGAATGGGGCTCACCTTGAGATTCATTATAATGGGAAACGAATAGCAGCCAGATGAAAAATGTGTGGGGTTGGTGTTGAGAGTATCCCAGAGGAAAGAGTCCATATCAGCAAAGGACCATAAGCACTTTTCTGTGGGCTCTATCTAAAAGAAGCTTTTCTTTTTGTCTGTATCTTCCTTAGTTTTTTATAGCTTGTATCACATTTAACTATGCTTGCTTACCAGATTATGGATCTTTCTTACCAGGTTCTCCTGTCAATCTGTCTTTTATTATTGAGGGATGAGTATTGGGGTGGATCTCAGCCAAGAACCTAAAAGGGTAGAGATAAAATTATTTTTCCTCTCCTACATGGATATAATCTTGGGTGCATTTTTTTTTTTTCGTTTTTGTTCAAAATATAAAGTCCAGGTGCTATTTTTACTGCTACAGCGTGGTTTAAATAGCTTAAGACAAAGCAGAGGGATAAAAGTACTGCATTATTATTCATCTTCTTAGTCTCCATACAAGTCAATAGTTTTAGGCAGAGCTATTTAATTGAGTCATTTATTCAACAAGCTACTTTAAACATTCGTTATAAGTCAGGCAAGTCAGATTTGTAAACTGAGATATGAAAGAAGAGAGTCCCAGCATAAAGGAGGGACATGAAAACAGCTACAATACGGTTTGAAAGACTTTTCAAACTTTTCAAAATTGAAAAGTTTGAAAGACTGTGATGGAACTCTGGGACTGGTGAATGTACCCACAAAATGTGGGTGGAGGGGCAGAAGTTTGTCTTTGGGGAAGAGTGTTATGATATAGTTACATAGAAAAGTTCTAATTAGAACTAATGCCTGGGGCACCTGGGTGGCTCAGTGGGTTAAAGCCTCTACCTTCAGCTCCGGTCATGATCCCAGGGTCCTGCCTGGGATCGAGTCCCGCATCGGGATCTCTGCTCGGCAGGGAGCCTGCTTCCCCCCCTCTCTCTGCCTGCCTTTCTGCCTACTTGTGACCTCTCTCCTCTCTGTCAAATAAATAAATAAAATCTTAAAAAACAAAAACAAAAAAACCCCTCTCTATACCAAAAATAAAAAAAAAAAAAAGAACTAATGCCCGATTGTGAGAACAAACTGAAAATAAATCTTTCTTTTTTAAAAAAGATTTTATTTATTTCTTTGAGAGAGAGCACGCAAGTAGGGGGAAGGGCGGAGGGAGAGGCTTTCAAGACGACTCACCGATGCCCAAGGCAGCTCCAACCTCAGGACCCTGAGATCCTGACCTGAGCCGAAATCAAGAGTCAGACGCTCAATTGACTGAGCCACCCAGGTGCCCCGGAAAATAAATGTTTCAGGAAAGGGGGAAGGATATCCCAGACAGAGGAGCAAATACACAGAGTGTAGCAAACGTAGACAGTCACGTTCTGAGGGCATCAGGCTGAGCAGTGTGGTGTCCCAGATGCTCTGGGCGGGGCAGAAGCAATAGGTGACATTGGCCGAGTGGGCAGGGGTGACTCGTGCACTAAAGGTCTTGTACGCCACGCATTAAGGTCAGGCCCACGATGCTTTCACAGGATGTTAAACAAATACGTAATTGACTGTTCCTCTTTTAGAGGGAAAGTTCGAGAACCCATGTAGGAATAGGATGGGCCATGAGGCAGGAAACACAATTTAATGAGTCATTTCAAGATCAAACCCTGCTTTCCAATTTAATCTTTTCCCATGTTCCTGTCTCTCTGCATCCCTTTCCCTCAGCTCCTGAAGATTCTGAGGAAAGGAAACGTCTTTTCCTGGGGAGGGAAGGAGATTCGATAAGGAACATTGAAGGTTTTTAATGTAAGCCATGTTAGTCATCCACCCTGTCCTGAGACAGTAATACACACCTTTATCTATTGAATAAAGGCAATAGGACATTTGTTTAAATACATTCTGAATCAAAATCAGTGTTGAGTGCCCTATTGAACCTTTAATTTGCACATAAATACATGTCTTCATTGTAGGACATTGTTATACAAACTAAGGAAAGGGTCAGAGTCCACCAATTCCTTCCCTTTAGCTATCTTTAGGTCTTGGTAAGAAATTACACTGCGACCTGAGGGATATTTACCCCATCACAGGCAGAGGACTGAGTATAGACATGTGTAAAAGAACTCAAAATATTCTTTTAAAACATTCTATGAAATAATAATCATTGCAGAAAACACACATACTCCCTTACATTATTTCTTAATTGCTTCTCTATATAAAGAACAATTAGTTTGTCAAAAATCGTAACGACCTGCACCTCCCCGGAGGCTAATACAAGTCCAGAAAAGCACCGATAAGGGGTCTCTATCTTTAGCAACCTGTTATGTGCTTCACAAGACTGAATTAGTGCCCTTCCAAAATATGCTTTGAAGAGTACAGTATAGAGTATAGTCAAATGCCAAAGTCTTTGTGAATCACATCTATGCACAGAAGTTCTGGGGAAGGAGAGATTCTTGTAAACTAGAATCGGCAAGGAGGAATTCCTTAGGAAGGGCTGGGAAATTTCTGGGCCTTGAAATGGGAGAAATTTCTGGAAAATTGTTAGCAATTCCCATTTGGGCCAGACACTATTGTTAGTGTATTACATCCTTTCACTAATTGGTTTCTTACAAATGTTACGTGAAGCCAGTGAAAACAATGAAGAACGGAGAGGCCACATTTCCCATGGTTGTGTTGCGTCCAGGACTCTCACCTCAGGCTGCTGGAGTCTGAAAAAAGAAAAGCATGAGCCTGTGGACACGAATATGTGTGGAGTAGCCCACTGCCAATAAGCCACGGGCTTATACTTTGAACTATTTCTTAGAAATAGTTATTATTGGACTGACCCACCTGCCTCTTCTCAATATACAACTTCAAACAGAGGTTTGGTGGTGGTAAATTTCAGTCCTGAAATGGAATAATCATTTGTCCAAAGCCACCTGACAATTTAGAAAGTAAAATGAAGCTGGTTAACCAACTAACCTATAAAGCACAAATCCAAAACAAATGTTTGAAAACTCTGGATTTACAAAAAACAACTTTCCTAAAATTATAGTTACTCTAGTTTTACTAGAGTAACCTTTATAAAGCAAGTTACTCTTAATTTCAATATTTACTGGGACAGAAAACATCAGAAGCAGAATTATCCACATACCATATACCTTATGCATGAAATATTACCAAATATAAATATCTTTGTGACATAAGTTTCTTTTTTACCTTTTGCTTTGGTAAGTTGATACTGTTAGGACCTGTTTAGCCTAAGTGATTCCATCTTGTCTAAGCAGCCATTTTGTTGTGAACACAAGCTGACCTTGCCCTAAGGGAACAAAGTCAGCCTGGAGGAACTTACTTAGAAAGGTAAGTCCAGGACACCAATGGAGTGTGGTCTGTTGGCTCCTGATGGTGGTCCCCCAGAAGAACAAGGTCGAGTCAGGCCAGGTGGGGGTGTCCAATCAGTAAAGGACACATATGCCACCTCCCTCAACCCTACTGTTCCTGAAGTCAGGTCAGATGGAGATGCCCAACCAGTAAAGAACACATATGTAACCCCCCCAACCCCGCTGCTTCTGACTAATAAGGATAAACTCACAGTTGGTTTGCAGTTTTGCCCTATAAAAGATAGCCTGTAAGACTAGGCAGGGTCGCTCTCTGCATAGAGACGACCCTGACCGGCCAGTTTGATTCTCGATGCTTAGCGCGAAATAAAGCTCTGCTTGACCTTCACTTTGTATCAGTCTCGTTCCTTTGATCACGGACCCTAACAGATACTATAGGATATGATTTCGCTACATGAGGTACCAAGAAAATTTGCTTAACAAATATTATCTCTGTTCAATTAAACACAAGCACAGTTTAGGGGAGTGAATTCAGGCAATGGTTCTGTACATAATTATAATCACATTAGCTTGTTCTGAAGCAGGAGAATTTTTGATGTTGGTAATATTTTCAAATTATGCTTTGAGTCTGTTTATCACCATAGGATAACTAGGAGAAAGATATTCACGTTGTGTAAAATTAGAGAAGAACAAATATCGAGTATAAGAGAATCACAAAAAACGTCAGGATACAAAGACCGGAACTTCTGTGGAAAACTGTCAAAAGATGGGAACAGGCAATCTGTAGGAGGGAAACCCGGGCAGAAGAGCAAGCATATGCAAAAATGCTCAAGCTCATTAGTGTTTAGAAAAATGCAAATTAAAAGAACAATGTAATATCACTTCACACTCATTACACTGTCAAATACATTAGGAACTAGGCTATGTGGGGACCATAGAGAACCACTTGCACTGCTGTTGAGAAGTTCTTCCCACTGCAGCTTCTGAAGAGAAGTCTGGCCCCACAGTTCAGTGAAGGATTCATGAACCCAGAAGCAAGCATCCTGTACCCCGATGCGCAACCCCTCTGGACTCTAATACAGGGAGGGGACAGGCATGGGAGCGACAGGAGATTCTCACCCCAGCATTGTCTGCGGGGTGGGGACTGGAGCCCATCTGGGAGTCTGGCTGAGGAGGGGATGGGCAAAGGCAGAAGGTGCATTTCCTCGAGTAATAAGCAGTGTTGGGAAGAGATGCTCTCGCCCAGTGAGAGCAACATGGACAGATTTTTTTTTTTTCTCCAGCTTTACATACACGAACTTATTTCATCTTATGACGTAGGTACTATTATTGTTCCCAATTTATAGGTAAGGGAATGGAGATTCTGGGATCCTATGACTGGTGAGGAGTAGAACCAAGACCTGAACCCAGGTAATTCAGCCCTAGAGGACACAGTCTTAACCTATGCCCTTCATGGTATCTTTTCTTTTAATATTTAAATTCAATTAATTAACATATAGTGTGTTATTAGTTTCAGAAGTTGAGTTCAGTGATTCATCAGTTGCGTATAACACCAAGTGCTCATTCCATCCGTGTCCTCCTTAATGCCCATGCCCCAGTTACGCCATCCCTCCACCCTTCTCCCCTCCAGCAACCCTCAGTTTGCTTCCTGTGATTAAGAGTCTCTTAGGGTTTGTCTCCCTCTCTGATTTCCTCTTGTTTTATTTTTCCCTCCCTTCCCCTGTAATCCTCTGTTTTGTTTCTTAAATTCCACATATGAGTGAGATCATGTGAAAACTGTCTTTCTCGGATTGGCTTATTTCACTTAGCGTAATAACTTATAGTTTTTAAAGTGCTGAGTGAAAGCTAGAAGCAAAATTTTGTTTGTATAATGCACGGAAGGAAGTGAAATAGTCTTCAAACATATACATTTATATGAAAACATATATACCACTAAATTCATCAGAAAGCAGCCTCTGGGGAGTAAGACAAGTCATTATTAGAAATTAGAAAGGGGTTTTTTGTTTTGTTTTGTTTTGATTTGTTTTATTTTAAAGGGGCTTAATTGGTTCAGTTAATACTATCTTCTGTAAGAGACAAATCTGGAAAATCTTAGTGGTTTAATACATAAAGGTTTTATATTTGATTCACATTGCAGGCAATGAACTTTTTTTTTTTAAGATTTTATTTATTTATTTGATGGGGCACCTGGGTGGCTCAGTGGGTTAAAACCTCTGCCTTCAGCTCAGGTCATGATCTCAGGGTCCTGGGATCGAGCCCCGCATTGGGCTATCTGCTCGGCAGGGAGCCAGCTTCCTCCTCTGTCTGCCTCTCTGCCTACTTGTGATTTCTCTCTGTCAAATAAATAAATAAAATCTTTTTAAAAAAAGATTTGAGAGAGACAGAGAGAGCACAAGTGGGGAGGAGATTTCAGGACTCGGTCCCAGGACCCTGGGATCATGAGCTGAGCTGAAGGCAGAGGCTTAACCAACTGAGTCAGCCTCCCAGGCTCCCAGTGATGAACATGTTTATGGGCAGGCAGTCCACATGCTGACCCAGGGATTCGTCTACCTACAATAAGGACTCATGACGTCGCTTGCCAGTCATTTTCATCCCAGCCAGTGAGGAGGAAGAGTGGGCGGGGGGTCAATGGGCTGCGCTCAGAAGGGTTGCTCTTTGCCCTAGCTCCCATTTCATGGCTGTGCTCCATGCCAGAGAGGCTGAGAGTATTGAGTCAAGCTGTGAGCTCGGCAAGAAGAGAAATGAGCTCAATGAACCATCATCCAGTTTTGCCTGGCAGGCTTTGTGCCCCTGTAAAATGCAGTGTTCCCTGTGTCAAGATGTTTGATGCACCCAACTGTCTCCATGAGGGCACCTGTCCCCAACTAAATACTCAAACACACTAAGTTTTATATCAAACCAACCCAGGAATGAGGAAGTAATACATGAAGAATGAATACAATGATAGTAGTCCAGACAATGCTGTGAAAGTCTTATGATTATTTGGAATAGAGGTAATCATTAGAGAAATACGGTTTAAAAATAGAGAAATATTTGCACGGTCAGGAATTATTCTAAGAATATACATAAAATCTCTATCTCCAAACTTAATTATGTGCTAGAAAGTTTGAATAATTACTAAATAGATATAATCGCGTCTTGGAATGTAATACTTATCCTGACTTTTTTTTCTTAGAATTACAATTTGAAAAAATAACAGTGGAAAAATATATATACTAGAGAAAACCTCCATGATTGGAGGGAGAAGCTATGCTTGCTAATTATGTGACATTAAGATCAGAACACTTGAATCTGTTTCATAAAAGTAAGAGAAAGTTTTATTTTTCCAAAAGCTTCCATAATATACTTATGAGACATTAAGAGTTTATAAAAATAGATGTTCAACTTTGGAGAGCATGATCGGGAAGGGTTACAAAATTTAAAGTTGACTAACTGAAGGATAAAAAACAATGAACCAGTCTGAATTTTCCTATAAAATCGCTGTACTTATGGCACTTACAAAAAACATTTGAAAAATGAGATTATATTTTCATAATTGCCAAAAACTTATCAAAATGCATGTATGATTACAAATGCATTTTATCTTTCCTCTTCACTTCAGATTAGTGTTGGTTTCAAGCATTAGGCAGAAGGATCTTTCAGCTTGGGTGAGATGCTCATGTTTTCCCTTTCTGCTGATTATGATTCATGACAGAAGATGTGGGATTGATTCTGAGTGAAAATGACAAAGACAAATACAAGAGTTTCCCAGGTCTCTTCTAAAAAATAATTGATTAAATTCCAAAGAATAACATCATATACAATTGGGTAAGCATCCCGTAATAGTCAAATCCGGACTTAAAAAATGATTTCTTCTAATGTTGATGTAGCTTTACAGTTAGTTATATCCTAGTTAATGTGCACGTCGTTGACTTCTTCTGTGCATTCATAGTTGAAGCTGAAAGTTGAAATAGATCTCTAATTAATTCAGGCCTAAAAAAAAAAATCAACTGAAACATCCCCAAATATCCCAAAATGGAGAGATGAGGTTCACTTTGCTGCCGTGTCTTTTCCTTGTACTGATGGTCATAACCCCTTTCCACAGACTGCTTAATAGATTTCAGTCAAATATGTCCATGTGCCTTATGCGAAATAATCAGACACGTTTTGTTCTGGGGACTCTGTTTGGAGTTCACAGCATGGTAACTGTCGATGTAATTTTATAATTTTATATGTATCTTGGTTGTGTGCATCCTGTTAATTTTCTTCTGACCATGCCAGTGGTAAATGGGGAGATTTTATCATACTGTTATTTTATTTTCCTTGCATTTTTACTCTTGTCTCTAATTCTGCCTCCTCTTTCATGATGGAGATTGCCCTGGGAGAAGTTTTAATTAGCTTTCTAACCCGGCTCCAGATTGCATGTGCAGAGGGGAAGGAGGTGACGCTACAGCTCTTGAATCTGCCGCTTGCTTCCGGCCTAGTGACTTCACCATTGCTGCTCATCTCACCTGCTGGACGGTCTCCTTCGAGGCACACACGTCCAGAATAGAAGCTTACAATAATGAGTCATACAAATATTTTGCCAGCTGGAGGCTCATTCAGATATGTATGATCATAGCAACTTTTACATCGCTGATGTGTACAAATATTTCTTGCACAATCCAAAAAATTGTTAAAATTAGTAAATTTAATTATGTGAAAGAAGCTCTGAGTAAATTAGGATGACCAATGACCAGCCATTTTTCAAGGAAAAGCACAAATGGACTGACTAGTTTACAGAAGGAAGGATAGTTTTGCTGGGATTCTTGAGTTTGTAAGGCAGTGTTGGAGATGCAGGGCATACTTCCCCTGGTGTGGTATGTGAGACGTGAGTGATGCAGCAGCATTTACATTTTAATATAATTTAATTTAAATACATTGTAAATTTTAATGTTAATGTATATGGATTTTTTATGCTTTACCAACCAATAATTTTGGAAATATTTTTAAGCCAAGGTTCAAATAAGCAACCTTACTGGTATTTAGTTTCAGATAACATGAACAGTAGGTGTTGTGCCAAGGAAACATTTTTAAAACTTCAGAAACCAAAAACATTTTGACTCCATCTGTTTGAAAACACAGTACAGAATATGTCAGTTGCTAGTGTAGATCGATATGTTGATCACTTCACAACCAATGATGCCCTAAGCCTGGGGTATCTGCTGGGGGACCCTTGGGTTAGCTAGAGTCATGGTTGTCATAATAAAAGGCCTTGTTCCATCTTTATGAAGGTATTCTTTGATGGGCACATAAGAAAGCACGAAGCACCTGCCATGGGCCTTATTTAAGGCAATATTGCTATACCCAGTGACCTTAAACTAGGAAGACAATATTAAAGGGAGACCATTAAAGTATCAAATTTCATTTTCCCTGATTTCAAAGAGCTTGAAATGCCTACAGAGTTACTAGGTACTGGTCTCGCATTCAGAAATATGATTATTTGGGTATTCAAGGGACGGCATCTGCCTCTGGGCTGACTGTCCTATCGCTGACATCCAGTTCGTGACTGACACAGGCTGTGCCAATGTTCATCTTTCACAGTTGTATTTGCTTATTTCAGCAGCTTAGATCTATTCTTGAAAAGCAAGCTCCCATCATCGTTCCTTTTGCCAGACTGTGTAGATAGATGATGACTGAGAACCTGGAGTTGTGAGAATAGATTAATGATGGTGAAAACTGGCTTCAGCATACTGAAAACTGGAAAACTGGCTTCAACATACTGAAAACAATTTTTTAATTTTTTAAAGATGTTAGTTATTTATTTGACAGAGAGAGAGAGATCACAAGTAGGCAAAGAGGCAGGCAGAGAGAGGGGGGAAGCAGGCTCTCTGCCGAGCAGAGAGCCCAATGCAGGGCTCGATTCCAGGACCCTGACATCATGACCTGAGCCGAAGTCAGAGGCTTTAACCCACTTAGCCACCCAGGCACCCCTGAAAATAATTTTAATATTAATAAGAAGTACTTGAAAGACTTGATAAAAGTATTCTTAAGTATTTTTCCTGAGCAGGATAACTATTGCAATAGTACAATAAATTACTTTTTCATCATTTTTTCAGACATGACCAAATCGTTTCACATACTCAAAAGAATGTACTCAACAGAATTTAGACATCACTTCATATGGCTTCTACAAAGGGGAAAAAATGGAATAAAATACATTTGCATCACTCTGTTTAGGAACTACGTTTCACCATATAAATTTTTTAGAGGGGTGGTTAAATGTCTGTTTCTCTTTTGGCAACGTGCATATGTAAATTAAGTCCTGGCGCTGATTAACATGGAAACAAAAGGAATCATTCTTTATATAGAGATTTGTTTCATAAAAAAGAAAGTAACACAGACACATTTTCCTTTATGCTTTCTTTTCCTACTGCCTCGTCTTTCTCCTCTATCCGTATGTGTCTGTGATGTGCCCCGGGAGCTGGAGACGTTGCAGACAGCTCGCAGGGTCAGCACGTGAGGGAACCCACCTGCTAAGGACAGCAAATTAAAATGACACAAGGAGCCTGAGTCAGTAATGACATGGAAGAGGTAACATGAAATATCGACTTCTAGGTTCCTTATTTTGGAAAAACCATTATTTTTGGTTTGCTTGTTTGTTTTGGAAAACCAGTGTTTGGTCAAGCTCAGTGGGCCAAGCCTCTGTTACACGCAGTTAAATGTACACATCAATGTTCCAGGGGAAAGTGACGCTGGACCCTCAAGACTGTTCTGTTCAAAGCTGGGACGTTAGACTAGATTAGCAACCTCCTGAGACTCTTCCAATAATAATGCCTCCTGACACCCGGTGGGAACAGTAAAACACACAGACTGGACAGAAAAATACCAAGGGTACATTACTAGGCATGAAAAAGCGGGAGGTTGGGAAAAGATCGTGATATGTCAAAATTACATAATTTTGATTATTTCTATGTCTTTATGAAATAGGGTAATATGTAGGACGGCTAGCGTACAAGAACAGCAAAAGGCTGAAGAAGTAGAAGTGACTAATAAGATGAAGAGGCCCCTGACAGCTAACACATCTATTTTGATCGCTTTTATTTTAAACAGAAATCCAGGCTGAACTCTTAGTAAATTTCCCTTTTCTGTGAATTGTACACTTTTTAAAGCTGTGTCCATAATTTAAATATGTGAACAAGAGTCTAAAGGCGGACAGTTTAGAAATCAACCAAATACAACTAACAAATATTTTTTAAATGTAATAACTGAAATGAAAGTCCAGAAATACCTAAACAACTGTTTACACTTAGCCGAGGAACCAGTCAGTGAACCAGAAAATAGAAATGATATTATTATTTTCCCCCCAAATTCTATGTCGTTCTGTCACTTTAGGCCTAGAGTTTGAGACTGGAACTGGCTCACGTTTTTGTAATAGAGACTCGCTTTTTCTCTTCTGATTTATTTTCTTAATGGTTTATCTTTCTGATTCTGGTATTTTAAAATAGATTTTAAATATCTAACTATATTTCCATACCTTGACTTTATATTTTGAAGTAGAAAATCACAATATCCCACCAGCTTACTGCCAAAATGTATGTTTTAGTGCATTTCTGTATACTGCGTTTTAGAACACCTGTGACCAACTTACACGGTTGCATAGTGTCTGGATTAAGAGAGAATGATAGATGGAAATATATATATTTCAAAGAGAGTGGGGGAAAGGAAGGAGAGAGGACCCATACATAATAAATTTAATTTAAAGTTGCACAGTGTTGAAGAGCAAGGCTCGAAGCCTGGCAGCTAGAAGTCTGAATTCCAGTTCCATAACTTACTGTGTGCTATTGGCCAAATTATCTTTTTTTTATTCTGTTTTATCAGTTGTGAAATGGAAAAAAAAAAAAGATATTTATCCCAGACGCTCTGTGAGGATTAAATAAATTACATGCATGATGTAGAGAACATTGCTGATCTGTCGAAGCTCTCCCTCCATTGCTAGGTATTGTTGTTGCTGGCGATGCTCTACAGGAAGAGCAGTGTTTGCTATTAGGTCAAACAATAAATCACATTTCCCACTGCGTTTGTTTCAAGACATGAACTTGCTAAGTTAGTCCACGAAAGCTCACATTCTGATTGTCAGCTAGATTCTATCTTGGCAACTATAGTCAACTGGATTTTGATAGAGTCCAGCCTAAATCTGAAAGGTTCTTGATGACACACTTGATAGCATATATTGATTAAATGCTCGAATAGAATTAAAGAACTTTCCTGAACTTCCTACTCCTCTACCTTCAACATGGTTTACATTTATTGGCATGCTAGACATGAATTCACACTTTACCTTATTAGGTATGCCAGTTAATTTTATGCCAATTTTCTTTTGAAATATTATAAGTTTAAGCTTCTCAGAACAATCATCTACAGAAAGAAGAAATTTTAGGTAAGGTTTGGGTGTGACTTAATGCAACAAGATCACTAATTTTGTAGTGATTTGTAAAAAAAAATTTGTAAAATTTGTAAAAAAATTGTAAAAAAAATAAGAAAGCAAGAATTATATTAGGAGAAACATAAGACAGTCTGCAAATGTTCTTAATTGTTGCTTCAATGGATAAAAATCTAATATTGATTAAACTTCATATAATAGAATCTCTGTCATTCATGCCATTACTATAATCTATTAATAATTACTTATAAGTTAAGTTCTGTGGCAAGAATTTCCAAACAGATAATAAAATTCAATCTGGTAAAATTAAAGTTACTGCATATGCTCTCTTTTTAACTTGCATTTGTACTCCCTTCCCTACAAAACATCACCACCAACAACACGATTTTGTAGAACCAGAAAGACAAACCTGTTCCTGTATGTGGGTAGGTAGCTAAGAGACACCTGCCATTATTTTTCATTTCTTGTCAAACAAAATGACTTAAAATTAACTTAAAAAAAAAGCCAAAGTTATATTTTTTTTCTGCTAACCAAAGGTTAACATTCCGTGGGTAACAACTGAATAATCCGAGTCAACTAACTTAAAGATAAAGAGGGTCAGACTGCTTACAAAAATGAAAAAGAAGGGTAAAACATTTCATTAGACATATCAGGAAATTACATTATCTAAGTCTATTTCTTCTATTTGTATTTAAGCATTTAAAACAGTCATAGTGAGAGTTACTTGATATAGTTACTTTGACATTTTTTACTCCTAATCGCCCCATTATTTAATGCTGGAGGAAATTCTAAATGATATTAGCTTCTTACATTTTAAAAGGGATGCTAACAATTTCATACTCACTATAAAACATCGGGCTTTTAAAGAACCATATGATGTACCTACACAGGAGGAACTTGGTAAGAATAAATAGAAACTCCTTTGTTTCCAGTGCTCTTACTACTTCATGTACTACATTGTAATTCTCCACAATTACACTCTCGTTTCCCATTAGAATATGTGCAACAAAGAGGCAAGACGTCACTTCATTTTTCCTCTGTGATTATGAGCATCTGGCACATAGTAGGTGTTCAATATGTATTGAATTGATTAATGAATCAACGGAATAACTAAAATGCCTTTTGTTTGGAACAAGAGCGTATGTAAATAATTAGTCAGTCAGAGACACGTTTTTAAAGATGTCAGAAACATTGGAGAGCAAACAAAAACCAAGTTGGAGAAGAGAAAGCTGATAAAAAGAGGGTGTCAGTTTTAGTATGGTACATCGATTCTTAATGTAATTCTTATTCATTAAGAGACTGGAATACAAATCACCAGATCACAGAGATGCCAATTTTATTAAAGAAACTTTATCAGACTTTGTAAAGTTGCTCCACATTTTTGAATGTGATCTTTATATGAATCAAGCTTTATAATTGTTATTGGAAATAACACTTCAGATTTAATGTCCATTTTGCCACATATGCCTAAGCAGTTTTGCGACTTTACTTGTCAGGCAGATATATTTTATTCAGGGGAGCTTGGCTAACCTGCATTATTAGCATATGTGTGAAATTAGAAGTACTTAGGGACCGCACCGTCTTCAACTTTTTCTCACCAAGGCAAGCCCCCAGGGGGTGTAGATTAGCGTGAAACATGCTCTCATAGAGTATCCCTTTCTGTGGATTTTGGTAATGCAGTAAACAGATTTTTTTCAGGAAAGGGAAATGGAAGGTATAAAAGTGGGTGGGTAGCTTGTTCAGTGATTGAACCTAAAAATCAAGTGTGTATTTGTGAAAAGTATACTTTCTAAGGACAGCAGATCGTGAGATGTTGCATGATGGGACAGTTCCAGGAAATCATAAAGACTCTCAAGGGATCTCGAAATAATGAAGTTCAACACTTACTGAAATTGCATTCCATGGTTTGAGTGAAAGTGTTAGTTTAAAAAGAATAAGAAATTCCATGCAAACTTTACAGACAGAAACTATTTATAAATCCCTAGTAGCTTCAAGGACTTAATAAAGAACCAATATTCTCAGCAGATTTCATTTCTAGAATCTAATCATATAACAATTTTCTATCCTTATTCTTTAGTTTTTGCCTTTATTTTAGTTATTCTACTCAATTGTCCCACTCATCTGTTTACTTAACCCTGATATACATGCAGTATCATCTAAAGATAGAAAGAAATCAGCTTAAAATGAATGGAATAAATCCTGGCATATACTCTTTCTGACTCTCACCCTGGCCTTTTTATGATTTTTCTATAGGAAGATGCTGGGGTACAATACAGGTGACTTTCCTACACTTTTAACTTCTAGTTAACCTGTGGGTAAGGGAATGTTTTATATTTTGATATGATCAAATATACAAATTATCCATGCACATTTAGCCTGGAAAGATTTCCTTGGTTGGTTCTTCACTGATTGTTTTTAATTTTCAAGTTCTATTCTATCCCCTTACTTAGGGCTGCTCTGAGCAATTCAATCTACCTCTAATTTAATCCTTCAATTACATTGCATCTTTGTTCGTAGATATCTTTAAAGAGCCAATACAAATTGATTATCTGCCTTTTATATTTAAATCACTGATAGGTTTTGTGGAGATTCTAAATTTAAGAAGATAGGCAGTAACACCCACTGTATTAACATATACACAAACCTACAAGTCAGACACCAGAGCTGAATAACTAGTTCATTATCATGTGATATATCATGCACAAAGTTGAATGTTATAGAAGAAGAATGGTTGAATTCAGGTCTTGGATTAACTTAAATTCCAGTAACATGAACTTTATTCTGTAGGCAACAAAGAGTCTTTGCAAGTGTTGAGTAGGGACTGTTTTTATCATCGGGAAACTACCACCAGTAGGCAAATATGGCTGCTGTGCGTAGGAAGAAATAATGCAAGTTGTCACTATTTTTACCCTCCATCCACAAAAACGAAAACACGCACCTTCTTTGGAGTTAAGCAAAAATAATCTGCTCCCTAAAATCATCATGGAAAAATCCATCTTTAATGAAGATTTCATAGAGGAAATAGTAGTAGTAGAAAGAGTGGTGAATATTTATTGAGAATTTTACTACTCCTGGAGCACTGCTCGTAGGGAATTTACATTCATCAATATCTAATGCTTACCGCACCATCATGAGGTATACACATTTTACAAATGAGGAAACTGATTTCCAGGAAATGTAACTAGTATTTCCAAGGCAACAAATACAGTGTTTAAAAGACATATAAATAAACCAGTGAATTAATCGCATTAGCAATTCTCTTCTCTTAAAAATAAATTGTCACCTTCTTAAGGAAGTTCCTGCTCTGCCTATTCCATCCAATTTGTCTGTTGCATTGGAGGTTTCTACTGACATATGAGCAAACTGGTATGGATTTGTAAATGGTACTAGAGTTATTTTATTTTATCTAGCTATCCATCTATCTTTTTTGAGAGAGGAAGAGGTGGATGTACAGATGTACAGAATCTTAAGCAGTCTCCATGCCCAATGGGAAGCCTATGTGGGGCTCAGTCTCACAACACTGAGATCATGACCTGAGCCAAAATCAAGAGTTAGTAAACTGACTAAGCCACAATGGCATCCCTAGAGTTATTTTAAATTATGATGTAAGTTTTAGTCTGTCCTATACAGAAGAAAACAAAATATACAACTTCAAGTTCCCATGAAACATTTGAAAATTGATGGTGTATTTACCTCTAGATTTACTTCTAAAAAATTTTTACTAAATTTATTTTATAATTTGTGTTTTCTGACCACATGTGAAATAGGTAAAAATTAATATCAAAAATATAAAAATGTAAAATGTTTTAAATGACTATTACTTAAATTATGGTTTAGACTAATGATATACTATATGTTGGCTAATTGAACACAATCATTAACAAAGTAATGGTTTAGAGACAAAAGTAAAGAGCATGTAAAAGTTGTTCAAAAAAAAAAGAAAACAATGTTGGTAGTTAATCCTTTGGAACTAAAAATTCTTTGGAACTTCTCAGGTGAATTTGGGTGAATTTGTGACTGATTCAACCTAAGGATCAGGGTAGAAATAATGTCATAAAACTTCTGAGACTAATTTATCAAGGCAATGTAGTTTCCACCTTGTTTTCCTAGGTACTCACTCAGGAGAATCTCACTGTCATGTACAAAGTTAAACACTCTGAGTTGGCCGTGTTGGAGGAGACATGCACAGTTGTGTCTAAAAGCAGATCCCAAGAGATGAGTAGATGGATCACACAGGTTTGGACACGCAGTATCTTCAGACAGCAGTGTGGGTCTTGTGACTCAGCAGAGGAAAAAGAAAGGGTTGTGTACATAGAATTGCAGATCATGTAGCAGTTCTGAGAAGTGTTGACCACACTCGTGGGAATGACCTAAGCTAAGGATGCACGTTTGACGAGCCCCCAGTGGGCAGGGATGAGCTGCCACTAGTACCTTCTCCATGCCTCCATACTGTCTAGGAGCAGCCTAGGGGATGTGTGGCTTTCATGGAAATTCAGGGGTGGGTCCAAGGCAGTGTTTGTCCATCAACCATGTTCCTGGCAGCTGGTTCTTTTGAAGGACATCTGAGTGGCAGTTTCCATGATGGCCACAAAGACACTGCAGGAGACCATAGATTAATGGAGAACCCTCGCACTGGAGGGATAAAGTTGTAAGAAGCAGAGGTACATCGGGGTCATTGAGAAGTGGAAGGATGGAGAACAGTCAGAGGGATAGTGAGCTTGTTAAACAGCATCCAAGTCCAAACTTCTATATCAAGGTATTCTTTTGTCCCTGACTGAAAGCACTGCCACACAGAGGATATCACCCAAGGGGGGGATATAAACAAGTACTGGTGCAAATGTTACATAACAGGGAGTAGAGAACAGAGGCAGACCACAGGCTGGGCTGGGGGGAACCTTGTTGTTAGCGTTGGTAACTTCCTCTCATTTTGAACTTGTCTTTAGGTAACAACAGATGGTATTTGCCTCCAAATAGTAACCCCCCCCCCCAAAATCTAAAAACATAAAATGATTACTTACATATCTTAGTTACACCTTAACCATTAATCCTAGAATATATTGCACGTGATTAGTAAAATCTGTTAAATGATTAACGAAATATGATGGAGAGCTTAAATGAAGCAATTTGTTAAAAGTATAATATTAATGGTTATGGTTATAAACATTTGTTTGGTACCAAACTTGGTTAAATCCTTGGGGACAGAAAGTGAGACTCAAAGGGAACAAGATTCCAAAACAGAGGTAACATCAAGGATTCAGACATATGGAAGCTGAAAGACATATGGAAGTGCTCTGTAGGAATTCATAGCCATTTGAGGGAATTTTGGAATGTTCGAAGATACACAGTTAGGTTTCATACCCATTGAATCCAGTTCTGTGAGTGGTAGAGTTGATACCTGCATTACGTGGACAATTTTCCTCTACCAATCTCATTTGGCAAGAAGGAATATTTCATTATTGACTCTGCAGGGGCCACAAATTGAGCTAGTAGTTTTAAACAATTAATATAATGTAAACACTATAAAAGCACATTGAAACTGGCTTGTGAGAACATGCATTAAAATGTTAATAGTGTTTGCTTCTGGGTAGAATTCATGTTCTTGAATAATCCACAGCTTTGTAAATTTAAAAAGTCATTACACCAATTCTGTTGTTTCAGAGCTCATTGTCTCTCCTACTAAGATGGACTTTTCTGATAGTTTTCTTTGATGCTGGATGTCAAAGTAAATCATTTTAATTTTAGAGTCATTGGAGAGTTACCACACCTACTATGAATTAGCCCATTCTCTTCAATTGGTAGTTCAGGCTGCATGTTTAAATTGATTTTCCAAAACTAGTCAAGCCAAAGAATATGAAGCTCTTCTAAAAAAAGCGAGACAACTGAAGAAGAAACACAACTCACGTGCTGAAATGTTTCCGAAGTGTCCAGAGGAATAGGAACTATTTTGGGGCCAGCATACATCTGAAGAGATCTTTCTTATCCTAAGTTATTGTCATGAAAGAGTTAATGAACCTCCAAAAGAGTAAATGCTTTACTAATTTTTTTTTCCTGGTAGGTTTAGGCCTGTTAAGCATGATATAAATTAAAACTGCTGTTTCTTGTTTTCTATAGTCAAGTAAATGTATTACACGACACTGCTAATAGGAAAGACACTTATGCACTTGCCCAAATAGCAGTCCCTCTATTAAGAAACAATGATAAGGGCCCCTGGGTGGTGCAGTTGGTTGAGCGACTGCCTTCAGCTCAGGTCATGATCCCGGAGTCCCAGGATCGAGTCCCACATCGGGCTCCCAGCTCCATGGGGAGTCCGCTTCTCACTCTGACCTTCTCCCCTCTCATGCTCTCTCTCACTCTCTCTCTTTCCTAATAAAGAAATAAATAAAATCTTAAAAAAAAAAAAGAAACAATGATAAATGTTCTTTCTCTAAAACGAGAAGAAGAAATTGCTTGACTACAAACGGTTTCATTTAATATTATTAATTATGTAGAGAATTTTGTGATTTAATGAAATTTAGATAGCCTTGCAGGAAGCAATATGCTGGAAATTAGCTAAGGAATGTATCATATATATTGACCATATCTGTGTTTCTAGATACCAACCTCTGATACATTAGAAGCCTGACCAATGAGAATATGTATCAGTCATTTCAAACATTAAAAATGTCTTTTTGAAAGAATAGGAAACATTCTGTCAAAAAAAAAGAGAAATTTTGTAAAAGAATTGATTGTACAGCAAGATCAAAATATCTAAAAGTGCTTTGTGTATATCTGTTGAACTAGTTCAAGGAGGAATATTAGAGAATGGTTAGAAGTCAGTGGTTGTTTCTTAGGAGTAAATCTTTTACATTTTTGAATTCCCATAGCACTTGGTGCCCTTTTTGTAGCACATACTAATCTATCCCTTCGACTAGTTAAAATTCTTAGCTGATTTACTTAGAATCTTAGGCCTCCAGTTTTCTCATTAAACAAATGGGGAAAGTAAAATCTTACAGAGTTTTTCTTTCTCTAAGGATAATGTAGGCAAAGTGTAAGGAATATAGGAAGAACCCAAATAAAAGCAATTGTACAGAGCATAAGCTACCTCTTTCTTTTTATTTTTTTTAAAGATTTTAAAAATTTTTGAGAGAAAGAGAGAGCATGAGCAGAGACTGGGCAGAGGGAGGGAGAAGCAGACTCCCCGCTGAACAGGAAACCCTACTCTGGGCTGGATTCCAGAACCCCGGGATCATGACCAGAGCTGAAGGCAGACACTTAACCAACTGAGCCACCCAGGCGCCCCTACCTCTTTCGTTATATCTATCTATTATGAATAGAGTCTAAAAGAATGCCTACTCTACAGAAGGTTTATGAATCCTTGGCCAGAAAAAATCTATATGTAAATTAATAATGATATAATTTAGAGAGTTAATGTATACCATTTACATACAATGTATTAAAGCATCAGTATATGAAATAAACAGAAAAATATGCTATAACTTTTATCTTTAAGAAATGATGATAGAATAATGCATTATTTGATTTAAGATTAACTGCAAATAAAAGAAAACAAAAATAAAACAGAAATAATTTATATAAGAATAGAAGCTTATTTCTCTCTTACAAAGAATTTCAGGCTGAGTTGGCCCTGCAGGATGTCCGGGACTCTACCTCTCATTTTATTCACCTCTGTGTGATGCTCGCCTTGCAGTCTCACCTCATGGCCCAGGATGACTACTCTAGATAAAGCGTCACATCTGCATGTTATCCAACGGAAAGTAAAGAAAGAGGACAGAAATGCACATGCCTTGACATGTGGAATGACTTGCGGAATGACAGGATATTATTCTTGAAACCCCCTTGGCCAGAATTCAGATGCATGTCCACATTTAACCAAAAGGAAGACTGGTAAATATTACCTTCCTCTTGGGTACCACATATCCGGCTCAAAATCAGAATTCTGTTATGAAATGGAATGGGAAAATGAGGATTAGGGAACAGTAAGCAGTCATATGTATATATACATATATATATTTGTATTCACAATCTACATAAAGAAATCTTTTTTAATTAAATAAGAGGAATCCTAGGGTGCCTGGGTGGTCTAGTTAGTTAAGCATCCAAGTCTTGATTTTGGCTAAGGTCATGATCTCAAGGTTATGAGATCTAGCCTTACACCGGACTCCACGCTGTGCTTGGAGCCTGCTTAAGATTGTCTCTCCTTCTGCACCTCCCCCGCTCCCTCAAATAAATAAATAAATAAATAAATAAATAAATACGAGGAATTCCTGTGCCAAACATCAGCAATGCCTATTCTTACGGGAAGAGGTGATGGTGCTCTATTACCTTGGTATTTTCAGGTGATCTGATGATGCAACATTAATTTAGTAACGGATACAGGAGTCTGTATATTGGTTAGGGGTATTTCCACTCTAAGTAACAGAAATGGAACCATCTCCTAGTCACTATATGACTCTGTTAATTTACTTGTTGTATTTATTACTGCCTAACATGATTTTCGTTTTTAATTTGCCTATTCTCTTACTTTATGGCCCCTTCCTCTAAGATGTTAGTTCCACGAGGGCAGAGAAATCATCACTCACTTTCAATCTATGTGTCCCACACGTGTATGACTGCCTGAAAAATAATAGAACCTACAGATTTTTTGGATGAGTTGTATTTTAATTATTTTTATAAGGCTTTCTTCCCAACTAGTCTCTGAGTGTTCTGATTTCAGAAGCTCTGCTGGCTTACCAGTTCCTCCATTCCATTCCTAGAAGAGGGCTGGGTACTCAGAAACAAGGGGTCTGTGGGGTTGGAAGGCAGATAGACCAATAGTGAATGTGAGGCAGGTTTGATAAAGAAGAATTATTTTAGGAATTTAATAGTAGATATGTCTTTAGATTCCTTAAACAGAGTCCTTCAAAAGTCCTATATGGCCAAATCTGTACTAAAATTGTTGTCTAGAGGGCATATATGAAATAAGCTAAAATACGTAAATACAGTATTTTTTCTAATACATAGTAATTGTAATACAAGTGTTAATGCTTTGTAGTAGTACTTCAAATGTCTGTCCAATTATTTCATATTGTGTTTTCTCAAACATGAGGGACTCTTTAGACTTGCATCCAATGGTTGTGAAGCTACCTGATGGGAATTTAAAAGAGAAGTCGAAATTAGGGACAAAGTCAAGACGCTGTGAAGGCTATGACAGTGACCCACTGTTCAGAGATTGCTCAGTTAAGCTAAAGAGGTGACTCAGACAAGGCACAATTTCTACTCCTCGAGCAAGTGTGAATTGAAACTTACATCTTGTCCCAAGTGCAAGTAATCAGTTTATTATAAACTTATCCGGTTATTATCAGGCTTATGAGATATTCTACCTAGTTCCCCTATTTTTCATAACTGTAGCTTAAGACATCACATACACTTACAAAAAGATTGTATTATAAGCTCTCTCTTAGGGTAATACCTACTGATAAAATCAACATTATCAGCTTATTATGCTCCTACTTTTTCAATCGACTTTTTAGCAATGTTTCCAATTTAATCAGATCAAATCATCTGATCATATCAGAAGTTTTAAATCATTATTTTTTAAAAATACTTCTAAATATCTACTACTGATTAATAAAGAAAATTAGTAATAAATTATATTTTGGCACTTTCCTCTTTAATATTGGTTTATCTTTACTGAGAAGCTGTTAGCTTTTCAGAGAGTGGAACTCTAGTTCTTCTCAATGGTCTGGACTTTCTGAAACTCCGTTTTCCTGGCTGTCACTGTGTGAGAACCAGCTACAGACAGAACCTGGGCAGACAACAGGGGTTTAATGTTGCCTTTGCCATTTCTTAGTCGCTTCACCGTGAGTCGATTTCTCAGACCCTTATGCCCTTCTCTGCAAAAACAAGTCTAATAAGCATAATTAAGGCTCTTATGGTAAGGATTAAAGGCATAGAAAGGGCTGATCAAAACTATGGGGTACAAAGTAAGTGCTCAATAAACACTACTTTTAATATCACATCATCATATAGTTCTGTTATCTCACAAGAAAATCCTTGGGAGAATAGAGTGCATACGTGGGTTTAAAGTGCTAAAAATATCAATGTGAAGCACCTAGGTAATCACATTTAAGTAAATGTGTATATATATATAGCATTTGCATTATATATGCAGAGACTGTATCTCTTTACGTGGGTGCGTTCATTTTAAGGATCCGACAGTACTAAAAAGCAGTGATTACCATTAAGATATAAATGTATCTTGTACTTTTGAAACAAAGCCAATGCAGTCCTTCTAAGAATATACTTCTATTATTAGGCAGTGGAAAGAAATTAAAATATTCCCGAGAAGGAGGGGGAAACAAAACTGCTTAATAAAATAGATTCCCAAAACCCAGGGGGGTTTTACTCTCACAAACCCCCACCCCTCCACCCCAGCCCTTACATCAACTTCGTTTTGTTCTGCTTTTTCAGTGCTGCATAGACTTACATTTTCACAGAAGACCCACATTTTTTTAAACACCATACCACAAGTCTCGAGTATCTGTGCTTTTCTACTCTACTCTCAAACAACTATGAAAAGCAACAAACACGGCTTCATTTGCAAAAAAACTCTGTTTTTCAATTTAAACGATTTAAATTCTCTCCTATTTTCCTAGCATGGCTAATATGGTCACTAAAATAAGCTATTCCTTTCAAACTTGAAGATATGACTAAGCCAAATCAATAATAGTGACATTATTTCTTTAAAATTGTTATTCAAATACCCATCTTTCATTTTAGTAAATGATTGAGTCTTTTTTTTTTCAGAATATGATAGCTTATCTGGTAAAGGCATTGAATTCAGCTTACTTACAGAAATATTCTCTAGAAAATTACCTCAAAGATAATTTGAAAGTGAATTAAAGTCATTTTGTAAAACATGCTTAGAATGTTTTCTTACCGAAGACATGCTCTTCTCTGTCTCTCACTCTCTTGTTTACTTTTCTAAGCACTAGATTGTGTACATTATTTAACTTTTTTTAAAAGATTTTATTTACTTATTTGACAGAGAGAAAGAGATCACAGTGGGCAGAGAGGCAGGCAGAGGGAGAGGGGGAAGCAGGCTCCCTCCTGAGCAGAGAGCCCGATGCAGGGCTCGATCCCCGGACTCTGAGATCATGACCTGAGCTGAAGGCAGAGGCTTAACCCACCGAGCCACCCAGGCGCCCCTATTATTTAACTTTGAAGCTCATTTTCAAATATCTAGGGCCATAAAAATTTAACTTAGCCAAGCTGGTTGACTTGCACAAAATATTATATTTATGTACATAGCAAACACTCTGAGATTCCCTGAATAAGCAAGACAACAAAATGTCGTCTGAGATGTGAACATCTAAAGGTTGAGTAGGCTCTATGGATGTAAGATTTGTTCATGTAGAACACCAAAATTTGTGCTAGTTTCTGCCTGCCCTTTAATTGTACGTCCCACAAAGCAGTTCCTTACCTATCTTTATCTTAATGAGACTCCCGCATCCACATTTTCCAGTGTGTCTGCTACTTTCCTGGTATGCCCATGTCAGCAGGATTAAGTTAGCATTAGAGTTATTAAGTGAATGATGTTTGATAATATGAATGTGTCTATTTAAACCCGGGTTTTGGTTGGGTTACAAGTCTGCCACCCACTCCCTAAATTTTACACACACTCCAGCCTCCCCCAAGCCCAGCCAGTCAGAGATTTAGTCTGCATAATTATGGTTTTGTCTCTTTGAGTGCATCATACTAAAAGAATTATACATAGATAAACATTTGAAACTGGCTTCTTTCCCACAGAATATTATCTTAGTGATCCAGCTAACTTCTGTAACTCAATAGTCTTTTCCATTTTTGATTAGTCATCCAGGGTATAGCTGTACCATAGTTTATGTATCAACTGACCCCCTGAAATACATCCACATTGGGGCATCTTGGTGGTGTAGTCTGCTGAGCTTCCAACTCTTGATCTTAGCTTCCAACTCTTGATCTTAGGGTCATGAGTTCAAGCCCCACGTGGGGCTCCATGCTGCATGGAAAGCCTAGTTAAAAAAAAATCCAAGTTCTTTCCAGTTTGGACAATTATGAACAGAGCTCTTGTATTCTTGTTCAGGCATTCTAATAGGTGTGTTGTTGTGTATCATCCTGGTTTTAATTTGCATAGCTATAGTGGATAATGATGTTAAACATCCTTTCAAGGGATCTTTTGCCTTTCATATATACCCTCTGGTGAAGTATTTGTTTAATTTTTTGTTGTTGTTGTTAATAGATTTGTTTTTCCCTGTTGAGTTTTGAAAGTTATCATGTATTTTGGGTACAAGTTCACCGTCAGATATGTGATTTCCAAATATTTTCTCTCAGTCTGTAGTGAGTCTTTTATTCTTTTAACAGTGTCTTTCACAGAAAAAAAACAAAAACAAAACAAAGTGTTTACATTTTAAATCTAATTTATCATTTTCCTTTTATGGATTGTGCTTTCAGTGTCTGTCTCCGTCCTTTTTTGCCAAACTCAGAGTACAACCTCTGCTTTCTTCTAAAAAATTATCATTTCACACTTTACATTCAGATATATTCTTTGCTTAGAGGTGATTTTTGTGTAATGATATAAGGCTTAGGTCAAGTTCCTTTCTAAAAATTTTTTTGCATATGGATGTCCAAATGTTTCAATACCATTTGTTGAATTATATTCTTTCTCCACTTAAAAATATTGTGTATATGTACCTTTGTCAAAAACGAATCTGTCTTATTTTCTTTAAGATTTTATTTATTTGAGAGACAGAGAGAGTGAGTAAGCACTTGAGTAGGAGGTGGGGTAGAGGGAGAGAATCTCAAGAAGACTCCCTGCTGAGCATGGGGCCCAAAGGAGCAGGAGAGTGAGGTTTGCTCTCACAACCCAAGAGATCGTGACCTGAACTGAAATCATGAGTCGGTCGCTTAACCCACTGAGCCACCCAGGTGCTCCAAGACCTGTTTTATTTTTGTGGATCTATTTCTGGACTCTATTGATCCATTTGTTGTTTCCTTCATCAATACCACGTTGTCTTGGTTACTGTAGCTTTTTAAAACACAGCTTTATTGAAGTATAATTGAAATTTAAAAAAAACTGAACATATTCAATGTGTATCTAATTTGATGAGTTTGGAGATAATGCATCTATGCATGAAACCATCACCCAATCAAGGTAATTAGCATATCTAACCCCTTCAAAAATTTCTTCGTGTGTGTGCGTGTGGGGGGAGGCACAGAATGGGTGCTGGCACAAAGAGACTCCAGAGTTTTCCACATGAAGCTTCAACATTGACCAAGACAGAGTCCTTCAAGATAAGCAATTCTACGGCCTGGAGCGACAGACTTGATGATGTGCCTAAGCCTCAGTCATACCATCTTCTGTAAAATCTTCCATATATTATAGTGCTATCATGGGCACCTGGGTGGATCACATGGTTGAGCTACTGCCTTCAACTCAGGTCATGATCCTGGAATCCTGGGATCGAGTCCTGCATCATGTTCCCTGCTCAGCTTGGGGTCTGCTTCTCCCTCTGAACTTGCTGCTGTCATCCTCACATTCTCTCTTTCTCTCTCTCTCTCAAACAAATAAATAAAATCTTTAAAAAAAAAAAGAATAAATATGAAGGACTTAGCACTGTTCTTGCCATATATTTATCACCTTTTGATGACTCAAGCATTATTACTATTACTTTTCCTATTTCTATTAGTACTTATCACATTAGCCACACTGGAATGGGTGTCTAGGTTTCAGGAACATGGGACTGTAGTGTTCAAAAAAATATATTATTAAAAATGTAAGCACAGTAGTCTATTTATGCAGATAACTAACTCATACAATTATTTTTCTAATGCAAGCATGTAAAGAGGTAACTGGTCTTCTGCAAGTGATGGGTGTCATTTTGCTTGTGAGAGGACATGACGCTTCTTGTGTCTACCAAGAAGAGGCAACAGCCTCTCCTCTTGTTTCTTTGCTTGCAATCCTGATTTAGTATTGGTTTCAGAAGGTCAGCTGCTTCTAGAGAGGCTAGGACCCTTCTTCAGCCCAGTGAAGTAAATCATGATAAGTCTAAGCTAATCACAGCAATTGAAATCACATTATCAGTGATAATTTGAATAACTTTCTGGCAGAATTTTGATGAATGATACATGAAGAAAAACATATCCAGCCATTGGATTTTTGGGTTGATTCTGCAGCATTTTTAAAAAAATAATAGGTAGAGGGGCGCCTGGGTGGCTCAGTGGGTTAAAGCCTTTGCCTTCAGCTCAGGTCATGATCTCAGGGTCCTGGGATAGAGCCCCGCATCGGGCTTTCTGCTTGGCGGGGAGCCTGCTTCCCACTCTCTCTCTGCCTGCCTCTCTGCCTACTTGTGATCTCTCTGTCAACTAAACAAATAAAATCTTTAAAAAAAAAATAATAGGTAGAAAGTAGTCATGTGCTCTTTTCTGGCTTTGGGTAGTTGTAAGAGAATATATTGTTTAGGGGTGTTGCAGCCATGTTCTAACCGCGAAATCAAGACTTGTAGCCACAGCTACAATGTACTGGGACTGGCAGAATAGATGGCTAGAGAGACTGTGTTTTAGCTGATGTCATTAGCAGCTCAGATACTAACCCTGAGTTACTAGCCCTGACACAGCTCTATGACCAGTATTCTTATGTGAGATGACTCTTCATTACTTAAGTATCCTTATAGAAAAATAAACTTATGTGGGGAAAATGAAAGTTGAATGACAATCTCTTGGTTAAATGAATGAAAAGTTTAGAGGCCACTAGAAAGAAAGTTCTGCTCCTGAAGATAATAGTGTTGCCATCTGCCTTTATCACTGGTATTCTGTATAGCTGGTTCATACACTTGTCTCTCCAGGATTTTACATAATTTTTAAAGTTACATTTGCCTAGAATAAATATAAAACATGTCGGATACCGATAGATAAGTAGGT
Organism: Nasua narica; assembly: GCA_028533885.1. Lineage (NCBI taxonomy): Eukaryota > Metazoa > Chordata > Mammalia > Carnivora > Procyonidae > Nasua > Nasua narica. The sequence goes on along the minus strand of CM052808.1, from coordinate 75,903,196 downwards.
GGTTGAGAAGAAACTGTAGCACATAAGGAGTGAAGAGTAACCACATTTCAAAAATTTGTGGAATCCTTCTCTGCTACCAATTATTTTTAATTATATATTTTCCTAGAGATTTTCATTCACTGAGTCTCAAATGTTTTGGATTGTTGCCGTAGGATGGGGAAAATGTCTAATTAGGATCATGTTCTTCCCTAACATTTTATAGTTCTCCTTTTTAAATCTTTTTGTTACCTGAGGCTTTATAAGACATATCTTATTAAATTTTTTCATGGTGATAGAGATGAAGATAATTTATATGACATTTATTCTTATTAGGCAGTCCAAACCTTGTTCCTGAAAGACACAGAACTGGTAAGTTGCTCTGAAAACTGTGCCTTTCCTGGAAAAGCCACTTGGTGTATTTCACAGGCAAACTAACGGAATAGCTATGAATTCATTTTGGTGTCAGTCTGACCAGGGTTCAAATTCTAGCCCAACAGCTTATTCTTGGTGTGAAAACAGAGAAACTTTTTGTGACTCTAAAGTTGCTCTCATCTGTAATCATGGGACAGGGATAGAATTCAGACCCTACCTTTCAGAGTATTTGCAATTCCCTTTTCTGTATCGGTTTTCTTTCACTTCAATTCAACTTTCTCTCAAACGTTGCATACATCAAACTTTCCTTTCAGGTGTTCCATATATTTCTTCTATACATTGTTAGCTGCCCTTTACACATTTTTCCTGTAAGATACAAATGATCATTTTCCTTTTTTGTAGCCGTGTCTTCCAGTTATTCAAGGAACAATAGAGAATCAAGAAAGAACAGAACAGGGGTGCCTAGGTGGCTCAGTCGGTTAAGCATTTACCTTTGCTCAGGTCATGACACTAGGGCTTTGGGATCCAGTCCTGCATGGGGGAGGGGGTTTCCCTGCTTAGCGGGGTGACTGCTTTTCCCTTTGCCCCTCCCCGACACTCGTGCTTGCTTGCTCTCTCTCTTGCAAAAATAAATAAATTTTAAACAAAAGAAAAAACATAACCAATCATACAGAATAATAAAAACTTGATCTACATTTCCAGGGATGTCAAAGAGTAATATTAATATTTGATTAGAAATATGGCTTGGGATATTGAAGCATCTGTAAAAGTGTTTTTTTAATTATAAAGTCTCTTTAATAAGTTAAATTCACTAAGTTACAGCTTTTGATCATAATCATTTAAAATAATAGAATCAATGACTGAAAATTATAATTCGAACTTTAAACATTTATCATTCTAATGATTCACTTACTTAATTGTGTAAATTTTCTGTTTTTCTTTTTTTATTAGAAAACCCATGGGAAGTAGAGGGGCGGTAAAATGAGGAGAAAATAGCAGGTGGTGTATGCAGACTTTGACAAAGGAGACCATTAAAGTGTCTTTATGGAAGGACTGAAGTAACCATTAAAATCTTGGTGAACCATTTTGAAAAGTAAATTGGCAAAAATAATAGTTGGTCATGCTCTTAGGCTGGTAATGGAAACTCTTTGTTCACAGTCTCTTTGATATTCAGGAATCATGTAACCACACGCTGTGTTTTTCGATGCACCACACTGCATTGGTGACAGTGACATGGAACAGTGGTGGAAAATCCACAAGATTTAAGCTCTACTTTTATAGGTTTGTAACTTGAGATACAGTGGAAAAATGCACACAGAAAGAATAGCTGATGAATATGTTTTAATTTCCCCGTGATTAGTAATGGTGACTATAGGTGAAAGGACTAATAGGCAGAATGGAGTCACATGTGTTGGCAAAGAAAAACTTTCCTAAAGAAGTTCTTTCTTTTCTTAAATATACACTTTGAAGGTAGAAAGAGGGTACGCAACCTGGATTAGATCAAAGAACTTTCCAAAGGAAGGGAAGATTTTCTTGCTAGGCTTAAATATGAGAATGAGGTTATGATGTCAGAGAATGTTTGCCATGTTGAAATATTTGTGTGGTATAGGACAACAAATGACACTTAGGGGGAACCCCTTTTCAACCCTGGGCACTTATATTTACTGATATCCTATAAGGAGGCTTTATACACATTTTAATTTAAAAAAGTGGCTTGATCAAATGCAGTTGGAGTAGAATAGATTGAATCCTGGGAAAAGACTTTCCGGCAGCCAAAGAAATATTCATCATTCCCTAAACAAGACTGACTCGAAATGACATGATTAAGTCATAAGAAGTTATCTGGAAGTTACATAAACATGAAATTTTTAAATTTCAGAATCTAATTTTTATAATTACTATTATTCCTCTTTTGCATTTTGCTTCTTTCCTTTATTTCTCAGTTACGGGTAGTTAGGCTTACTAGTTTAATTTGCAGAGAGAAAACATGACTGCCCTTAGAAAAATCTAGAAACATGCTATTAATACACAGCCTAAACATTCTTCATGAATTTCTTGACTCCTCCCGTTCTGTAAACTTTAGGAAAACAAAGCAGTTCAGTAGCATGTAATGTTCTCATTTCAATTATTGCAATGCTTCATGCTTTATTATACATGTCTTTCATTGATAACAAATCAGGAAATTGTATAACTTCTCTATTTGGACTGGAAATTTCCTCATTTATAAACCGCGGTGGTTCCTTAAGGCCCTCCCGAGCTAACCCGGTCCTATTTGCGCCCATCCCTGTCTTGCTTCCTTTCTGGGCTCCAGGGTTCAGTAAGTCCTCTCCGTCCTCACTCTCAGTCACCTCCAATCCTACTTGCTACTGCACTGGAGAGGGAAGAAACCAGACAGGGGGGCCTCCAGCGTTCCACCCTACACTCCCCCATCTCCAAGCTCTGAAGGCACGCTTCTCTGGAGCGAGCCTGCCTAGGAGCACTGCGCATGCGCTCCCGCCCAGGGAGGATTGTCTTCTTACTCTACCTTTCTCTCAAGGAGCCGTCCACAAACATGTTTCTCATCTCGAAAAAGAAAAGTATCTATTTGGATGCTATTTTTTCTCTAGTATGGCTCCAGTTGTTCGTTTTTCTTTACCTTAAAACATGCCTTCACACAATCCCTTGTACTGTCTGCTGAAATTTCTCTCCTCTCGCTGAGCCCACATCAATCACATTTTTGTCCCCTCACACAGCAGGAGGCAATCTTATCAAGGCCCCCTCTTATTCCATATTGCTAAGATTTTCCCACTGCATTTTCGTGGCACCTGGGTGAAAAATCAGTTGGCCATAAATCGAAGAGTTTATTTCTAGAATCTTAATTCTATTCCATTGGTTGATATAGCTATCCTTAGGTTAGTATCACTCAATCTTGATTACTGCAGGTTTGCGTTAAGTTTCGAAACAGGGTCATGCAAATCCTCCAACTTTGTTGTTGTTTTTTGCAAGAGCGTTTTGTTTATTCTGGATCTCTTGCATTCCCATATAATTTTTTTTTTAAGATTTTATTTGTTTATTTGACAGAGAGGGACATAGCGAGACAGGGAACACAAGCAGGGGGAGTGGGAGAGGAAGAAGCAGGCTTGCTGCCAACCAGGGAGCTCCATGCAGGACTTGATCCCAGGACCTTGGGATCATGACCCCAGCTGAAGGCAGCCACTTAACAACTGAGCCACCCAGGCGCCCCCTTCCCATATAAATTTAAAGATCAGTTTGTCGGTTTCTACAAAGATTGCCATTTGAGATTGTGATAGTGGTTTTGTTGAATATATAGATCAGCTTGGTGAGGATGGTCATTTTTACCAATGACCATTGTGGTTTGTGGTTTCTAGTATATCTTAAACAAAAAGCCTTTAATCAATGCCACAGAAATACTCAATATTCAAGTACAGTCCTGTATCTTTAGTGATACAAAGGAAAAAGATCCTTCTATATCATGTCCAGAAAAATAACAGGTTCTTCAGAGACAATCTCCAGAACGTAATACAGTCCTGAATAAAATGCTCAGGTGCTCAGCCTAAACACCCCCGGTTAGGTCAAGAGTGACAGTTTTCCTATTTTCCATGAGAAGAACAATTGTATGTGATTCCCATTAATTTAGTTAAAGAGTACTTTCAACTAATTTTCTCATAAAATAAACATTTTTTTATACCCCAAATAAAATTGGATCACCTACTTCTAGTAGGATATGCAGGGTACAGTTGAAATCTTTCAAATGTCTACACTTCTGAGATTCAAAATTGTGATTTTATTTTCAAATGCACAAATATACAAATGCCTTCAAAGATGTATAAAGAATTTTGTCACGTGAAGATCGGGAAGTATCTCCTGTCAGCATGGTAGACTATGCATTGAATGTGTTTGAGAAAATTCATGATATAATCATTTTATGCCCCTTTCTCTTCTATATCACCAGAGGCAGGGAGTGTATTCCTTTTAACCAGCTTAAGTCTGTTATTTAAAGAAAACCATGAAGGAAATTTAAAGCTGAATGGAGGTGCATTAGTTTATTTTTCTTCATTTTTTTTTTTTTCAGGGATCACACAAGGCAGAAACTCACTATTTGCATGAATGTTGCTTGCGGAGAAAACTAGAATTCTGTTTAAGAATAAGTCTGAGTTGTTCCAATATGAAAATAGCTTCTTGCTTGAATGTCTGTTTTCTATAGAGCAAAGTAGAATAGTCTTGAGCTTGGAAAATTATCACAGCAGATGTCAAAATCCTCCGTAATTTCCCCATGAAGCATCTAATACAGATCAACATGGTTTCTTGGTGAACCTGCCAGGAGGCATTAGGAACAAAGTAGACCCCAAAGATACCTAAACAAATTAGCATGTTGTACAAAATTATTTGATAGAAACCAATTACATACCTTCTGTTATTTTTCTGCCGAAAATAATAATTTTAGTTTTAGAATAGTTCATATGAAGCCATTTTTGAGACAATAATTAAATACCAAGCCTAATTGTCTATTAAAGACATATTTTGTCTGTGATAATAAAACCAAATTATCGGTGTTTAGACCTATCAGGGGATTCTTCTGAGTTTTCAAGTGTTATTCAAAGGCAGTTTCGATAAATTTGCTAAGGACAATGTTTCTTTTATAGCAAACACTGAAGAAATATATCGTGAAGGACTGATTAATGCAATAAATAAATAAATGCACATCGATAAACCGAAATATATACTGAGGTCACCATATCACCTGTCTCCGCTCACAAAGGCAGAACTAATCAATGAAGCATTTCTGGTCTTCAGTACTACAATCCAGTGTTAATATTCTGCTATTCTTATAAAGCTTCTATAGTGTTTTATATTTAAGACACAATTTTTAAAAGAGAGCAGGAAGAATTCTCTATAGATTTTGAAAAGCAGTATTTAAAGATTTTATTTATTTATTTATCAGGAAAGAGAGAGAGTGAGAGAGAGCATGAAAAGGGAGAAGGTCAGAGTGAGAAGCGGACTCCCCATGGAGCTGGGAGCCCGATGTGGGACTCGATCCCGGGACTCCGGGATCATGACCTGAGCCAAAGGCAGTCGCTCAACCAACTGCGCCACCCAGGGGCCCGAAAAGCAGTATTTAGAGGCCTGGGACTATAGTCCTGCAGACGGGATTTGAATCCTGACACCATCATATAATAGTTTGGCTTTGGACAAGTTAATCGACCTTTCTGAGCCATGCGGTCCTCATCTTTAAAATGAGCATTGCATTAGCACTGAACCTTGAGGTTGTCCTAGCATTAAGTGAGATAATGCATGTAAATCATTTAGTGTTACACCTGGCACAAATTGCATATTTAATGGAGTTCAGATGTTAATTTTAACATTCTCCTTGTACTTTGCAGTACTTTATTTTGGTAGAAGTTTTGTCATCATAAATACATTATCAAATGTATTTTGTTACAGAGGATTAATTAAAATTTCACTGGTCATAAACACAGGTTTAACATACCATAAGAGCTGAATGACTTTTTGAGATATGCTATGTTAAAAATGCATTTTTCTTCCCTCTTGCTTGAAACCATTGTCAAATTATTGTAAATTTAATTTGTTACTGCCTTTTTATCCATCTGGCATTTTATTTCTCTCACTCCCATTGCGTTGAAATGAATGGTCATATTAAGCTGTGCTCTCAGGATTATGCATGAGAATGTCTGACTTACATTAACAAAACTAATGATTTCGACTCCGTGTTGCTTTGATAATAAAACCAAACAAAACCCCCAACATTATTATGGATAACTACTTTGTGAGGAACAAACATGTTGTTGTATCAGAACTGTAGCAAGAAGTAAAAATGTTTTAAGCTATTATAGTATCACAAAGCAAACCAGATATAAATGTTTTAATAATGAAACTATAATTAATGCTATGTTTTCAGCTCTTTATTTATGCCTGACAGAGTGGCAAACCTGGGAATGTGTTGGCCTATGTCCAAAGCCCTACTGCTTTGTTTTTTCCCCTATGTCTTTGCAGAATGATGTATTTTGCTAAATATTAAATTTTAAGATACAAAATCAAACTTGTTACCCAGATGCTAGAGCCCGAATATTTGTGTGTCCTTAAATTTGGATGTTGAAATCCTAACCCTTAGGATGATAGTGTTGGGGGTGGGGCCTTTGGGGGTGACTGCATCATTAGGGTGGAGCCCCTAGGAAGGGGATTCATGCCCTTATGCAAGAGGCTCCACAGATATTCCTCGCTCCCTTTCACCATGTGAAGGTAGGACCAGGAAGAGAGCCCTCACCTGACCACTGGCCCCTGATTTCAGACTCCAGGCTGTGAGAAATGAGGCTTGCTGTTTGTAAGTCACAGTTTGTGATATTTTGTGAAGGCAGCCCAAACTGTGATACCAAATGTCAGAGATCTGACATGTTATGAATAATTATACTGCCTTTCACTATTACAAGATGCTGTATATTACAAAGAGTCTCATCAATTCTTTCTTTCTCACAAATCCTTTAAGTATGCAAGAATACTCATCTTGCCACCTTTTTACAAGACATAGAAGAAGGCTCTGAATTAATAGAAATCACAAACCTACCTCATTTCTGAAGCCATCCATATGACTTTTCCATTTTATCACACGGCCTCTCTGATTAAGGAGAATTTAAAACTGCATAAATTTGTTGAAAATCATTTTCATTGAAATGCATATAAGATCCATTACCCGTTCTTTTGAGGTATAACAGCATAAATAATCTATGTTCAATGATATATGCACCATTGGAATTAGAGCATGGGAACAATAATAAGACCAAAAGGAAATATGACATAAGTTTTCCCACTAAGAGTGAAAGTCATAATCAGTGCTCAGTAGGCAACATCAGAACTTTATAGATCGATCCATCTCTCGCCACAATGACTTAATTTCTAGTTTAATGCTAATTACCAAATCTCCATCTCTAGGCTTAAGAATTGCCTTAAAGTTCACATCTACATATCTAGGCATAAATCAGATTTCTGTCCGTGTATCTCACTGGCTCCCAATTCTTAACATTTCCAAAACTGAAATCATTTTTATATCCTATCATTCAGTCTGATTAACTTTTGCAGCCTCCACTGAGGCCAAGACCATGCTGTCAGTGACTCAGGCCAGGGAAACCTTGGGACCATCCTGGACGACTTCCATAGCGCACATTCGCACTTACAATTATCCCTGTGTTTAATAGGTTTTATCTCCAAAATCACTTGGTTTTCATCTCTCCTCTTTTCCATCTCTGTGGTACTGCCTTAATCCAGTACCTGGACACTCATCACTGGAGTATTAAAAGTATCTTGCCAGGCTCCGGGGTGGCTCAGTTGGTTAAGTGACAGCCTTCAGCTCAGGTCCTGGAATCCTGGGATCGAGTTCTTAATCTCGGGGTTCCCCTGCTCTGCAGGGAGCCTGCTTCTCCCTCTCCCCCTGCCTGCCACTTCCCCTGCTTGCGCTCTCTCTCTCTCTGTCAAATAAATAAAATCTTAAAAAAAAAAAGTTTTTTGCTTCATTGATTCTGACTTTGAATGGACAGCTTAAAGAAAAAGAATGTCAAGCCCAAATTACTTGTTTTGCTCAAGACACACAGAGGTAACAAAAACAATGTTTGGATGTTTGTATTTAACGAACTAGCAATTCTAGAACACAGTTTGGATGGCAGGTAATCAAACACAAAAGTTGATCTTGTGGGTTGCTATACTACCATTTAGGTTCAAATCACAGTTTGCCAAGTCTCATGGGAATATAGGACGTAACTTTAGAAAGAGCAGGAACCTGAGAATTACAACAGACATACAGCAATTTTGAGGATGGCTAGAGGTCCCCCAAACCCTGAAAGCAACACTGAGCCTTGATTAAAGCTAAATTATCTCCTAAATGATAGGCACATTTCTTAGTTATTTCAGCCAGCTTAGGATCTTCTCAGTCAGCTATGGGTCTGCAGTCCCTTCATTTGCATATAAAGTCCCTGAAGGGGGGTGAGGACAGATGAGAGCTGTCCAGTGACCAAGACAAGTGGTCATTGGATGTCAGCTGCTTGAACTAATATCATATGGACACCTGTACCCAGTGGATGTTGGTCTTCAACACATTCAACCTACTGGTCCTTCCTTTTTATTTCCCAAAAATGGGATTTTATCTTAACTACATTTCCATCTTTCCTGGATGACGAACTGCTCTCCTGTACCACTTTATGTGTTAGAGAAACCCAGGTCCTGTGCCTACTGTGCTGATCTCCTCCAGCTCCCATACCTGCTGCAGATTGCAGAAAATCTCAATGTCGGTCTCATGACCAACAGCCTCGACAGCCAGGTATATGAATGATATGGTGCCTTGACTCTTATTTCTCTAAACCCATCTGAGGCTTCCACCTACAGTCTTCCCTTTGGGATTTAGCCGAGGACATGCAAAGGGCAGAGAGGGCATCAGGGGATTTCTCAAGCATCTACCTCGGTCTAGCTCAGCGACGGCAAAATTTTTCTGTCAAAGGTCAACTAGTAAATACTTTCAGCCTTGTGGACCCTACAGCCCCTGTCACAATCAAAGAAGTGTGGACAATATATAAAGGATGAACGTTTTCACCCTGTCTTTATTTAGAAACAGTCTGCAGACTGGGTTTGTTCGGTCTTTGAGCTGTACTTGGCTTTTGAGGCTGCAGGAAGGCTCTGACTCTAGCCCACGAGAGAGAAGCAAGTCTTGATGTATTCTCCCAAATATGCATATTTTATAACGGAGTTTAGCTTTTGAAATTTAAAAACAAACAAGCAAACAAACCAAGAGCGAACAAACAAGAAATCTAAGCATTTAGGACATGTGTTCTTCTCTGCACTGTTATCACAGCCTTCCCAGAGGTCCTCGTGTCCCTGGCTGACTGAAGATGACAAGTATCTTGGGGTGACAAGCCGTGGGATCATCCATTAAAGATTCCCGGATATAATTTTCACTCCCATGCTCTCTTCTCTTCACTATTCCTTCTCTTGAAAATTCCTTCTGTGATGAACTCTGCTTTACATTTAGGACTGACTGCGTATTTTTGGCTACTCTCCAGGCCCTTAAGGGAAACATTTGGAGTCAATTTCATCCCTTTGATGCAGTGCTGAGTAATGAAGTATTCCCATGTCTAAGCAGGAGCCAACTACATAATTAAATCTCTTCCAGATTTATCAAATATCTTGATTTAGAATAATGGTGACAACTTTGTTTATGTGGTTTTTCTCATTGTTGTTTCACAAACTGCTTCTAAGGATGTATCTCATTAATCCTAAAAATATCCCCACGCTAAGTTCAAACTTTTTTTTGCTAATGTGTTATTTTTAGATATTGAAATGCTTGTCTCATCTTCATTTTTAGTCAGTCTGTGGAATAAATATCAAGGCCATGTTTACTTAGATTATATACTAACACTTTTGGTATGTAATTTAGTAACAATTAGAAATGATACACACATAATGTCTCAATTATACTTTTCCAGAAATTAGTGATTCTTCAAATTATGCCTAAATCATGAAATGTTATTAAGTATTCATTTGCTGTATGACAATTTACCAATTGTTCAAAAGATACTGATCACTTATCTCCCTGTGGTTTTAAACCAAGACAAAGAACAAAGGGAACTTATATAGCTTCCTCTTTGTTTTTCCAAAGCTCTTACTCATTTTCTATTGAAGAACTAACAGTATATGAAATTGTCTATATCTCTTTGGCACTTTGAGCTCTTGGATATCAGAGATTTTTTACTTAATACTTGTTCTAAAACCTAGAAGAATTCCTAGAACATAATTGGTATCAGTAATACTGTTGAAAGTAAAATATATATGTATGGAGAGAGAGAGAGAGAAATAAGTGATATTATGTGTCAAGTAAAGTTATAAAAAGTAGGATATATAGGGGCACCTTGGTAGCTCAGTGGGTTAAAGCCTCTCCCTTAGACTCAGGTCATGATCTCAGGGTCCTGGGATCAAGCCCCACATCGGGCTTTCTGCTCAGCAGGGAGCCTGCTTCCCCCTCTTTCTCTGCCTGCCTCTCTGCCTACTTGTGACCTCTCTCTCTCTGTCAAATAAATAAATAAAATCTTTTAAAAAAAAGTAGGATATAGCAAGTTAAAATTTTAGAGGTTTTGCTGTTACTAGTAAAGACAAATTGTAGATTTTTTTTTGTTTGTTCTTTTTGTTTTTTTTGCATAAGTATATCAACAGTGATTTCTAACTTCGGCCTATTCAAAGAGTAGAGATAACTTCCTGGCTTTTATGAAACAATCTGAATACTTTTATTTCTTTACACTATATTTAACAACAAAATTACCAGTGTTTCATTAATATTTTCTAGACCAAATTAATTTTGATAAAACAAATTTTTGGCACTTGTATCACTACATAAAACAATAAAAATTGAAAAATAAGTACAGTTGGCATAAACGGGTAGGGGAACAAATACAATGGCCATTAGTAAGCCACTAATTTGTTTTTTTAGGAACAAAGGTGTGCAATGTTCTAGAGTTAATTCTGTGAATCTTGAGAGTTCCACATTTGGAATGGAAGTCCTCAATCTACCCAAATGTCAGTTAAAAAAAGATTGGCTCAGTGAGGTTTGACCGATTAGAAGCTATTCCCTTGATGATTATCTTGTGATCAAAACAAATGATGAATAAGTTTTCCTCTAAAGAATAAGAACTAGAATCATGAAAGTATGTTTGGGGTTGGAAATTTTCAAAATGCTCAAGATAGGAAATTTTAAAACCTTCTCACTCAAAACCTTGGAAGTGAATGTGGTGGCATATGCAATCATATACTTATTCCAATAAGTAATTCAATTGCAATTTGAGACTGATTTGTTTATTTCCAATCTATAGATTTCAGGAAATGCAAGAGGAAAACACACATTGGACTCTGAGACATTTTACATAAAAATGGAATGTGTGCAGGGCGCCTGGGTGGCTCAGTGGGTTAAAGCCTCTGCCTTCAGCTCAGGTCATGATCTCGGGGTCCTGGGATCGAGTCCCACATCGGGCTCTCTGCTCAGTGGGGAGCCTGCTTCTCCCTCTCTCTCTGCCTTCCTCTCTGCCTACTTGTGATCTCTCTCTGTCAAATAAATAAATAAAATATTTTAAAAAATGGAATGTGTGCTTAGCATGGCATTATAATATCCCAGGCTTTGGATCCTTGGTCAGAAAGCCTATTTTCTCCCACACCTGTATCTGAAATGGAAAGATTGCAGCATTTCCAGTTGCAAACACAATCAGAAGAGAATTGTTTTGTATTCTAATAATACCAAGAATGTAGTTTGTCAACTGAAGAAGTTGCTTTGAACTTCCTCTGAATAAAATAACTACTACTGACAAGTTAAATTAATTTTGTTGCTGTTTTACTATCTCTAGTACTATGTTCCCTTTGACATTTAAAAAATCATTCCTAGATTATTGGAATTAGTTTCTGAAGCATCTCTGCTTGGAGACTATGATCGTTGTCCATAGGAAAAAGGCAAGATTGGAGAGCAGAGGAATACTGTACATTCTTACTTTAAATCATTTTCTCAAATGCTTCTTTTTTCTCCTCTCAAATATTTGTCCAAAAGGAAAAGAGATGCCACATTTTTGAATCCCTTCTTCCTTCTAGATTTTAATTTAGTTTGATTTACTTGGCAGATTAATTTTATGAGGACGGCTTCAAACAAAATAAATGTAATCAAGGTTGATTAAAATCTGTATTGTGATTGTGCTATAGTAGCCAAACTAATACACATTATGAAAAGTTGACAAGAGAGTTCATATTCTGCTGTACAGGATTTCAATTCCTTCCATTAACACTTCAGTGTCAATAGACATTTGGGGAGTTGTAGTGATGGTCTATAGTCGCTCGTTAATTATTTTGTCATTGATTCATCTAAATGCTTCAGTTTCCTTAATTGGCTTACCTTATTTTGTCCATGTGTTAGAGTAATTTCAGAAGCTACCAACAGTATTGGCCTAGGTTCATAGTTTAGGAAATATTGTTTTCTATCTCAACTGTAACAAATAATATACTACCTATATGTGTATGTACATACATATATATGTTTTTGTAAACTTTTAGGTTATATTCTGTATATGGTATTAAAAATATAACTACATTACAAATTTGTGAAACAAGCTCCCCAAAGATGGGGGAGAGAAAGATGCTTACCTAATTAACTTTGGAAATGAGAAGTCTTTAAGACCAAAGGTGGCATAAGTACTATATTCTGGTTGAAAACATTATCTCCTACGAGGGGTGGGTCTGTAATTCTAACACTGAAGCACATGTATAGTACAATTAAGCAATTAATTAAAGGATGGGATGGTGGGAGCTGGATTTCTTGTTGTCCGAGTGGGGGTTAATGAGTTAGCGTGGTGAGGCTAGCATGATACATTGGTAATGCACTGTACTTGGAGACATCACTAAGAACTCAAAGTTGGCATAAAACAGATACAAGTGGTTACATATAAAATATTTATACGTGTGTGTCTACATAAGTTAGTAAATTCAGATATATCTCCTTGTTCTGTCAATTGAGAGGGCGTAGAAGCAAGAAATTTATAGTAGCAACAAGCACACCTAGCTCCCAGATCTTAGTTTCAAACAAATCTTCAACAAAAAGAACCAGAGTTCCTAGGAGAAATAACTGATTCTAGGACTGGGACAAAAAATATAAAAAGATGAGCCTAGCCCATCTCTGGGTAGTGCCAGAAAGAAAGTATTAAAAAAATCCTATATCGACAGGGATATATTAAAGATGCCTGGGAGCCAGCCAGAAGAGCTTCCGATGGCCAAAACTGGAATAATTTGAGCAACATAATAAATAAATGCAGGATTGCTATCTGTATCCAACGTACAAAATAAATTGCCATGAGTCCATACTGATCAAAAATAAGTGTTTGGATGAATTACTGAATAGAGGAGAAGAGCTAAAGCTCCCTTGTTGAAGAATTCCAGGTAATTTATGTAGATATTCCATTCTCAGGGAATTAGGGACATTTAAAGGATAACTTCACAGTGGAAGCAATCAGTCAGGTGATCAGAGTCAACATCAATGGTGATAAGTCATGGTGACCATATGTAGCCTTGATAGGATGAATAGAAAACTACCTCCATGGTCTTCCCCACAAAAGTCCATAATGCTATTCTAATCATGAGAAAAACATCAAATGAATATATAAATGAAGTCTTCCCATGAAGAAGCAAGAATACTTCAGTTTTTCGACTTCAAAATGTAATAGCATGATGTAAACCATTGTAAGTCAATAACATGAAGAATTATACTTAGATACCTACAGAATGGAAGAATTTGTCAAATACTGCTCTTTAATATCTAAATTATAGCTTACAGTAGCTCTCTCTGATGAAAATACAATATGAGCCACATATATAATTTGAAACTTTCTAATTTCCCCTTTAACCAGTAGAAAGAAACACGTGGACTTAATTTTAACAATGTCTTTAAATGCAAAATATTATCATTTAAAAACTTAACATAATATATTAATAATAAGATATTTAACTTTTTTCATGGTAAGTTTTCAAAGTCTGGTATGCATTTTACACTTACTGCATTCATGTTAAATATTCACTGGAAAGATTTAATAGGTATTTGGATTTCATGAGCCTTATGGTCAAATTTGTTGATTTATATACCCAGCTTGTTCCAAATATACTTAAAAGTTTTCCAAACACTTTAACAAGTGTCAGGTTTTTTTTTTAATATAAGTTTAAATAAAATCAAAATATAAGTTCCTCAGTTGTCTTAGCTGTGTTTCAATTGGTCAGTAGCCATTCAGATTAGAGAGTACAAACACAGAGTTCATAAATAATGGCTATCATAAGTTTTATAACATATTCTAACCTAAACATGAAAATAATGACACTTGCAAAACATTTTTATTTTATAATAATAGATTATTAAGAAATGATGAGTCACAGATTTTATTTCTTAATCTAAAGTTGATGTCTTTGATTCTGAGCATTTAAATACTATGGAATACCAGTATGTAGCTCCCTTTAGAAGCTATTTCATAATGAGCCATTTGCAAAATCTTAAATTCTCAATATGAATTTCTTAAAAGAGTACAGTATGTTTTTACCGTTATGCTCAAATGTTAAAAGAATAAATTATATGTACATTGTTACTATTGAATAAAAGCAGTTTAAGTGATATTTAATCCAATAAAAATTCTACTAAGCAAAGAATCTTTCTTTACTGAGTTTATGGAACAGAACAAAAAAAGCTATAGATTTCTGTGAACATTTCAATTTTGAGACAGATGGGCATTATATTGGCATTCGAACAGAAGTTCTACCTAATTAATTAATTTAAAACAATTTTGACTCATGAATTTCTTCTATTCTTAGTCTCATGTAAAATTTGAATACTACATTTCAACAATACATTTGAAAAATCTTGTGAAGAGTAGAAGAGAATGCTACAATATTGTATTGTATTTCTGAAAGTATTACATTATTAGATTAAAACAAAACAAAATCTTCTGCTTAAAAATTCTAAGGAATGTCTGATGAATATTTTATTTTTTAATTCTGTGACTATACGACCAAGCTCCTAAGAAAGAAAAAGAGCTAGCAGGGGACCAAAAATAAACTGGAAGCTAAAAACTAGTGGGATAATGTTCTTTAAAACTTTGGCTGCCATGGAGGCTTTACTCAGTCATGTTAATTATGGTGATTTACAAGTTGTTCTGAAATTCTTTGACACTGTTTTCAAGAAGTGAAGCATCCTTCCTTTCCCAGGACTAGACTTAGTGATTTTCTTCTGGTCAGTAGAATAAGATGGAAGAGAGCCTAAGTCACAAAAGGCATTGCCTCTTTCCTTAATCTCTCTCTGGGCTTGCCGATCCAGGAAGGAGCCGCCATGTTGTGAGGCCCCTCGCACAACCCTGTGGGGAGGTCTGTGCACTGAGGAAAGAGTTCTCCAGATTCTCCAGCTGCAGTCAAACCTTCAGCGACCTTTAGCCAGCCCCCCGCCCCCCCACCGACTTCTTGACTGCAATGTCAAAGGGGACTTCGAGCCAGTAATACCCAGTGAGCTGCTCCCAGATTCCCCTCAGAAATGGTGCGAGATGGTGTTGATTGTTTTAAGCCACTAAATTTGTTATGCAGAGATATATGACTAAAACAAAATCAAGGGACTTGATTTTAGGGATTTAAAGGGACATGAGACAAGGTTTCGAGGCCATGTGCTGGTGTTTGGAGCTGATCTGTTTAACAAAAAAACTGTCTTCAATGAAAGGATTAACTGTA
This sequence comes from Nasua narica, assembly GCA_028533885.1. Taxonomy (NCBI): domain Eukaryota; kingdom Metazoa; phylum Chordata; class Mammalia; order Carnivora; family Procyonidae; genus Nasua; species Nasua narica. Next base: position 75,887,572 of record CM052808.1, on the reverse strand, counting down.
AGCACTCCTGACAGAGTACATGTGTTTCTAGTCAGTTTTGCGTCAAGAAAAGAAATATCATCCCTGTAAGGCTATCATCTCAGTCTTTCCCTCATGCCAGTTTTGGGTTCAGTTATATACCCCTCTTTTCCCAGGAAACAATAGAGTCATCTTCAAGAAACATTATTCAGTGTGAACTATCCTCCTCATCCTCCTAAGACCCTTCCAGGACTTTCCATTTCATTTGGAACAAAACCAAAACATGGAGCTCCTGGCACATCCAGGCTGGTCTCTGCCTTCCTTCATACCTGCACCTATGACTCTTCATCACTCACAGGAAGTTATGCCCACCACCATTTTCCTTCCAGTTATCACAGAGCAGACTCGGTCCATGATCTTTCCTCTGTGTGGGAACCTCTTTCTCCCACTCTCCCCTACCTCATCTTCATCTATTAGCTCAGAGGTCACCACAAGAGCCAGGACATTGCTCAGCATCCTAACTATCAATCAATTTGTTTAACTTTTCCTTATAACCATCACAATCTGAAACTAACTGGTTTATCTACTTGTTTACAGTAAAATGCATATTCTTTAAGGACAGAAATTCTGTCTCATTTACCACTGGATCTCCAGTGTTCAGAACGCGCCTTTCATATTAGATATGGAAATACACAAAATTTTGTCAAAAGAATGGATGTATCCAGGGGCACCTGGGTGGCTTAGTTGGTGAAGCATCCAACTGTTGGTTTTCACTCAAGTCATGATATCAGACTTGTGAGATGGAACCCTGCATTGGGCACCCAGCATGGAGCCTGATTAAGATCTCTATCTCCCTCTGCCCTTGCACACCCAACCCCCTCCTTCACCTGCACTCTCTCTCTCAAAAAAAGGAAAAAAAAAGAATTGATGTACCCATGTGCTCATAAACACATATATTAATTCTAATGGATATATAATACAAGCTTAAAAGTAAAATTTATTTAAATATAGTTCATGAGCCATATTACAGGTAATACACTATTCATATACTGCTGATATTAATTTTAAGAAATAACTCAAATATGATGATTGCAAAGATTAGAATTGATGAGAAAAATGCAAAACAAATATGTGAATAACATGAGAAAAAACTGTCCAATATTCATATACTGTTATGCCAACTTATTCCCATGATAAGATTAAAATAATAGAGCTATTTAAATAATACCTAAATATATTTTATCAAGGCAGGAAGGCCTATAGAAAACACCATCCAATAGATTTTAGTCTGCTGATGCATTGACTGTAGATTCCATAACACAGCAATTGTGCCTTAGGATTTCGCTTTTCTTCCAAATTCATACTCTTAGTATGCCAAGTGCTTTCCTATTGTCTATACAGAGTTGGCTATGACAATTCTCCTTTTTCAAGTAGGTCTGTGATTCTTTTATTGGCTGCACCATGAAAGTTACTTTTCTTCCAGAGTGTTTTTCTTATTAAAGTGCACATTTGTCTATAGTACCTGCTGTGTCCCATGATTTCTGAATATGATTCTGACAGATGATTATATTGTATTTATATTTGAAAGTGAATTAGCAGGTAGAATAATTATAATGTTAGCATAATTGCAACTTATGTCTGTTGAATAAAATTCCACTTTGAAAATAGCTGTTGGAGCTTCACCTCCAAGTGTCTATCTCGGCAAGGAGTCATTAGCAAATCACAGCATACATCACTTCATTAATTTGATGTCACTCCTCGAAGCCTTTCCAAACCTGCCAACTTTTTCATCCTTTAGTACTTTGCTCCAGGACTTGTCACTGCCCTGTCACCTGACTCCCAAAACAACGCAAGACACTCTGCGAGGAGACTTCCCATTGCATTCCACGTGGGCCTCTCCGTGTTGTGTACGGTTGTGACATCGTTTTAGCAGCTTGTACTTCCCCTGGAAGAAAGAAATGAAGACTGAAGACGGCATCTAAGGAGCACTACAGCAGAATCTTTCTAGAGCCACAAAATGATGTCACTGTGAACCATAATACAGTACTTACATGGCCAATAGAGTTTCCCAAATGAAAACAAACAAGCAAACAAACAAACAAACAAAAAGCCTTGGGTAAATCTGCTCTACTTGTCATCAGAGAGTGAGATGATGCAAGGGTGAGTAGAAGAGAACCAAGAAGTCAACATGTGAACTCAAGGAGCAAATGTCGACCACCAAAATTGGAAGCAAACATAAGAACATCACTTTTCAATTAGCTCTGTTATATTTTGCAAAGGGAAAAAAAAACAAATAAAAAAACCCCCCAAAAACCTGTATTTAAAACCTAATTTTTTTCCTCTTCATTCTTAAGATACACTGGAAATGTAATTAGTAGTATAACTGACCAGCTTATTTTCTTTCCTTCTAAAGCTTCCAGCAATATCATTGGGAAGGAAACACTGGATTAAACATGGCTTCATGAGAGAAAATGTTTTAAATTACCATCTGAAGAATTCTAAAGTCATGTGGACAGAACAAATAGTTTTTAAACTTTCAATAGAACCTTATCATTTCTTTTTTTTTTAAGATTTATTTGTTTATTTTAAAAAGAGAGAAAGCTGATGGGGGTTGGGGGAGCGGGGCATAGGTAAAGGGAGAGGGAAATAGAGAACCTCAAGCAGATTCCCTCTGGCCACAGACCCCCATAGGGGACTGGATCCCACCACCTTTCACCACCTGAGCCAAAATCAAGAATCAGTCTGAGCCACCCAGGCACCCCGAACATTATCATTTCTTAAAGAAAGTCCTTTAAATGTTGAAGCTTAAGGTATAATAGATGGTAAATGTAAAATAAATTAAGAGGAATGCATGTGTTTGGGGCTCTGCTTTTTATTCCCAGTGCTTAAAAAAAAAAAGCCTAAACCACAAATAAGCATAACCAACCCTCAGTTTCCATTTCTGAACATAACATATGTCTGATATTTGAAAAACTCCTTTCAAATAAGATACAGCGACTGTCATGAAATCTCCACTTCCACTGCTTGAATTTTCAAGCTCTTCTAAGTATGTCTCCTTCTAAAACTATATGCTCTGCCACTAGGTGGAGATAAAAAGTTGTAACAGCCTTATTGTCCCTGTTAAGACAAAAACCCTAAATAAAATTGTATAGCCAAAAATAAAAAATAAAAAAAAAATTAAAAATTGTATAGCCAACAGAAAAAAAAATTACATTTAATTTACATTAACCCTTGCAAGTATTAACTAAAAATTATGGTGCAAAAATGTATATTTATTATGAGTCTATTCAGAACTTAAAATTCATTTTCTTACAGAAATAATGTTGTAGAAAATCACTTAGCTTACTTGTCGATGAAAATGCTTTTTAAAAGATATTTATTTATTTATTTGGTTTTGAGAAAGAGAGAGAGAAAGCATGAGCAGGCGGGAGGGGCAGAGGGAGAAGCAGACTCCCCGTTGAGCAGGGAGCCTGATGCGGGACTCGATCCGAAGACCCTGAGATCATGACCTGAGCCAAAGGCAGACACTGACTGAGCCACCCAGGAGCCCATCAATAAAAATATTTTAATAATATAGTTGAAGAACCACAACAACATACTCATTCTTACATTTATAAATCCTAAGAAAGGCGATTCTTCAATATAAACCAGTTATGATTACAAAGGGACTGGGTCAAACTTCAGTTGGGACAGTGTTGCCCTCTGGGGAGATTCTCGTCCAAAACCATTACAGACGGGCTGTCTACATCACTTCCCTAAGCACAGATGTGGTCTGAAACTATTCTGTAACATCCTCAACTTTTCATACCCAACCTCGGAGACTGGGAAACAATATCAAGCAATGAAAAAGAGTGGTAGAAAAAGATTTAAAGATATAAGTATTCAAATCACTTGTCAGACTGCAAAAACGTTCTTTTCAGACAAAACTTTAACGTCCTTAACTTGTAAATAGTTCACATGTATAACCCTGGGGGGGGAAAAACCAACTAAAGGAAAACTAGATGAAGTGAATGAAATTCAGGCAATTCACTAAATTCATGCTTGGCTAAGAAACATAAACTGATGTTAGAACTCACTAGTAATCAGGAAATAGAAAAATTAAAATTTGCCATATTTTACCCATCCCACTGATGTTATAGAATGTGAACAAAAATGTCAGGAAAGGCTATATTCAAAAATTATTTTGGGAATGAACATTGCCAAAGCCTTTTGGAAGAGCAATTTGGTTGTATTTATAAAAATTTGCTCAACAATTACACATCTGTGTGGGGAATAGAAATATTAATTTATGTATATGCAGGGATAATTACAGGGATATTTGCAGCGTTTTTCTACTGATGCAATATTAACAGCAAAAATATCCATCAGTAGAGGGATAGTTTTATAAATCTTGGCTAAGAAACTTTGCTGAGAAGACATTTCACTGAGATTAAATAGAATGAAGTTGATACACGAGACCACCCTTCAAAAAAATCCTCAAAATGTATTAAGTGAAGAATGGTTTCAGAGACACGTTGAAGGTGTAACTTTATTTATGCAAATGAAAAAAAAATTAACTTATCTAAGTCATATTCTTGAACTTACCACTTCCAAGTATAAATGGACAGTAAAGGAACTGGGAGGGGGGTTACTCACTGTTCTCAAAAAAAGGAAAAGAGTAGAACAGAGCAGGGGGACTGAAGTAGGATTTTCTTTCTTTAAAGATTTTCATATTGTAGAAATACTTCTTTTTCCTTATTTTTTGATGTTTACTTTTTAAAATTTTTTTAAAAGATTTATTTGAGAGAGAGAGAGAGAGCAGGAGTAAGGTGGGGGGGAAGGAGCAGAGGGAGAGGGATGAGCAGACTTCCCTGTTGAGTGTGGCGCCCCATATGGGACTTGAACCCAGGACCCTGATATTATGACTGGAGCTGAAGTCAGCGTTTAACCAGCTAAGCCACTCATCTGCCCCTGATTATTTTTTTTAACAGCAAAAAAATCCCTTTTTCTAGAACACTGATAAAATTTCTTCAAGATTATATAATAAAAAAACTGGCCAGTCAGGTCGACCAACTCACCACCTTGATGCTCTATAAACTATTAACAGAGCCATTTTATTATAAGGATTTTTTTTCTGAAATTTAAATGAACAAATATTAATTGTCTGAATTAATAATAATAATAGTAATTTTTAATTCACAAGTACACTTGTTTAAAAATTTGTTTTATAAAATGTTGGTTAGAAACAAAAGATTTCTATGCAGTCAGTGAAATTTCTAAAGGTTAACAGTGCAAGAATTTAATAGTAACCCCAGCAATGATAATGCAGACATCACATCCTTCAGCTTACAGTCCTTGTTTATTTCCTGGCTCCCTTCCCCCACATTCATGGCTTACCAGTGGTATGAATTTCATTTTGTTTGTTTATTATTTCTATTATTTTTTAAGTATTTTGTTTTCCTAAATTCAATGTTTTACTTTGTTAATAATTTGAATCGTACTAAAAATATTCTTCAGTGGCTTTATGCATTCACTCAAAATTGTACTGAGAAATCATTCACACATATACATGGTGGCTTGTTATCATTCATTTTCACCACTGTATTGCAGTTTTAGGAACATGTAAAATGAATCATGTTTATTCCGTCGTTCCCAGTTTTCACTGCTCCCTGTTTCCATCGTTGTCAGTTTCCAGCTGTGTGGTGTTGAGCATTCTCCAGCCTGTCTCCTGGGAACCTGGGGTTACTGAGCAAGTCACCTTGACTAGATAGTGACAAACTGGTCTTCGGTTGTTTCTGTGGCTTAGATTCGCAGCAGCAATATGTAAAGAATTCTTATCGTTCCACGTTCTTTCATACACTTGATAGTTCAGGGATTTTAGTATTTACCATTCTGATTAAGTGTGAGATGTTGTCTCATGTGGTTTTCATTTGCATTTCCCTGATGACCAATGAGGTGACAACTCTTTTCAGAAGTTTATGGACCATTCTTATTTCCTTTCTTGTAAAACTCAAGTGTTTAGACCATTCTCCCTTTGGATTGTGTGATTTTTTTTTTTATTATTATAGACTCACTGACATTATTTATATATTAGGAATACTAAATTTTTGTCAGTTACATAGGTTGGAAATACCTTTTATTAGCATGTGGCTTTCATTTCTGTTTGACTCAGGGTCTAGTTGAATGAGCAGGGTTTCTTAACATTAATAGTCTCAAATTTCTCATTGTAGTTTATACTTGTTGAACCTTGGTTTAGAAATGTTTTCCTGGGACGCCTGGGTGGCGCAGTTGGTTAAGCAACTGCCTTTGGCTCAGGTCATGATCCCAGCGTCTTGGGATCGAGTCCCGCATCGGGCTCCTTGCTCCGTGGGGAGCCTGCTCCTCTCTCTGCCTCTGCCTGCCTCTCTGCCTGCTTGTGTTCTCTCTCTGTTAAATGAATAAATAAAATCTTTAAAAAAAAAATGTTTTCCTGTCCACACTAATAAATATTCCTCCAAACTATCTTTTAAAAATTTTATATTTTTGACATTTACAACCAAATCTTTAATAAACCTGGAAATGAGTTTCACCTGTGGTTTAACATAGAAATTCAGTTATTTTTCCTTATAGATATTCTGTTAATATAAACTACTTTATTTAAAATCTATGCTTTCCTACCTTGATATGCACTGTCTTATACGTAAGGTGGCATTTTCGATATGAGTGATACTTTTCATGAGTTCATTTTTCCTTTCATTACTAAATTTATTCTATCTCTACTAAAATAAAAATAATTATAAATAATAAATTATAAATAATAAATAAATACAATTACTCATTTTATGTAGTTGTATTCATTTCCCAGGGCTGCCATAAAAAAGTACTATAGACTGGGAGAAGGAAACAACAAAAATTTATTTTCTCACACTTCTGGGGAGGCTGGAAGTCTGAGATCCAGGTATGGGCAGGGTTGATTCCTTCCAAGGCCCCGTTTCCAAATACAGGATTATATATTAATTATATATTAGATTATATATTGTATTATATATTAATACCATTGTTGGATTATATATTACATATTGGATTGTATATTATATATTAATATATAACTGGATTATCTGTTAATACTATTATTATTATATTATACCCATATGATCTCATTTCCCTGAATTACTTCTTTCAAGGCCTTGTTTCCAAATACAGTCACATTCTGAGGTATTGGGTATTAGAACTTCAACATGTGAATTTGGGGACACAACTCATCCCGTGACAACAAAAATCTGAAAAAGACAACTTTTTTTTCTTTTCAATTCTATGTATTTTATTTCCTTTTCTCAATGCTACCCTATCCCATGTCACCACATTCTGACTTATAAAGTTGTTGATGTTATTTGCTTATCCCTTGTCTGTTCCTGAACTTCCTATAAATGGATACATACAGTATGTAATACCTGGTTTGTGGCTGCTTTTGCTCATCACAATGCTCTCCTGTGTGTCAGTAATTTATTATTTTTATTGCTGTCTAGTATTCCATCCCCTGATTGTGCCATTAAACATTTACTTATCAATTCTGCTGATGAACACGGGACTATTTCTAGTTTTAGGCTATTATGGGTAAAGTAAAGTTCACTATGCACATTTTTATATTGGTCTTTGCTATGGACTGAATTTTGTCCCCCCTCCCAAATTTGTAAGTTGAATCCCAAACTCCCCATGTGACTGTATTTGGAGATGAAGCCTCTAAGAACGTAATAAAGGTTAAATGAGTTCATAAAGTCAAGGATCCCACTATGATAGCGTTAGTATCCTTTTAAGAACACCAGAGTGTTTACACTCTTTCCCTCCTTCAGCTGATCTGATTTAGGATTAATAAAAATAAAAACTGTGTCTTTATATTTTTTTCTTTATTATTTGGCTGTGGTCTCAATACATTGTCCTTTTTCTAGCTTCTTGACAGCAAAATTTAAACATTTTAGGGGCGCCTGGTGGCTCAGTCATTGGGCATCTCTCTTCAGCTCAGGTCATGATCCCGGGCCCTGTGTCAGGCTCTCTGCTCAGCAGGAGCCTACTTCTCCCCTCCCACTCCCCCTGCTTGTGTTCCCTCTCTCTCTCTGTCAAATAAATAAATACAATTTTTTTTAAATTAAAATATTATTTTAAATTATTTTCCTTAACATTTATACATTTAAAGCTATAAAAATTCTCCTCTATATATGTTTATCGACATCCCACCATTTTGCTATGTTGTATCTTTATTATAATTTGTTCTAAATTATTTTATTTTCTTCATTATGATTTCATCTTTGACTCATGAATTATTTAGAAGTCTATAACCAATATCCAAACATTGGTGATTTTTTTTAAGTTTTATTTTTACAGCTAAACTACTGATTTAATGGTGCTTTTATAATATGATCATAATTAGTTGATGAATAATTGATATGGAACAAATATCAAAATACAGGGTTTGACCTAACAAAAAATACTAAGTATTTTAACTTTCTAAAATGGTTTTTCTCTTCTCTTAAAAAAATCATGCAAAATTTAAATTTGTCCTTAAGAAAAACTGAAGCAACTCCTTGGAGGCTAATTTTTTTTTCTCCATTTGGAATCACAAAATCAACTATTATGGTTGAATTAATCTGTGATGATCTGACTAATTAAAATATTAAATATGAATTACTTGATTTACTCTATCACAGCATGGCGTGGGACAGATACAGACTGGGTTTGAAATATTATTAACAAAGAGGCCAGTTTCTAATTTACGGTTATTAGTAGTTATGTATCATTCAGTAGTGAACAGAATTTCTTTCATCCATTATCAACTCAACCTTAAAAGTAATTTTTATTATTCATTAACGTAAGTATCAGAAGATATCAATATCTCCCCCTCACCAATCAGTCCTAAGAATACAACTGCTATGTGAGCTAAAACACAGTGTTAGGGCATGATGAGATCCAGTGATGAATCATACATATCAGGAAAACTGCATGAGTTTAAAGTTATCCTTACAGTTTTGTCCCAGAAATACAATGTATGCTCATTGGACTACTTAAGTCCAATATAGCAAATATGTACACTCAGTATTCAATGTACAACAAAATGGATATTTTGTGATTCCTTGGAGGACTACTACAATTAAAATCTTCAAATTTATGATGCTTACAATATATCATCAGGTTTTTTTAAAGAGTTTATTTATTTATTTATTTATTTGACAGAGAGAGAGTGAACACAAGTAGTTGGAGCAGCAAGCAGAGGGAGAGGGAGAAGCAGACTCCCCACCCAGCAGGGAGCCCAATGCGGGGCTCAATCCCAGGACCCTGGGATCATGACCAGAGCGGAAGGCAGAAGCTTAACTGCTGAGCCACCCAACTGCCCCTATTATCTGATTTATAAAGATTGTTTATCGTCTTGTGGTTTCTTGTCTTGTGGATAATTGTCTCAGTCCCCCCAACTCTCCACGACCTCAGGTTTCTCCATGTCCCCTAATCCAGTCTTCGGTTTCCTGCTGAAGCTGGACAGTCTTCTTGCTGGCCCTCCTGATGGCATACTTCACTTCCTTGCCAATAACAAGAAATTCTTAGGACTATTCACACCTCCTTCTTAGGTTTTGCCAAAAAGACTTGACTATTTTGGTGTTGGAGACCATTTTTCCCTCTGGGCAGACGTTTAGGATCAACAGTGCAGGCCACCTCACATCCCCTACAAAAATCAATCTCTCCTTCTGTTGCTCTCTCTCTTGCTGTTTTGATTAATACGTTTGTTAGGTGAACTTGTTAAATTCCAGTCAAGTACACATTACATGACCTAGACTCATTCTAACATAAATGAGACTAGACTTTATTAATAGTATCTAAAGAATTTTCTGAGGTCGATAAATGCAAACAGGATTGGCACATTGACTTTTATTTTGGCAGTAAGAAGTGAGTATGTTATATATTTAAATATGTCAGAACTGAAATTACATGGTTTAGGGTAGCAGGCTGAACACTTGGCACTATGTCCTTTTTCCTTTACAGAGCTCACATTGAAGCATGTGTGCATGGTGCGGGGTGAGAGACACAGAAAGAAAGAGGAAAAAAAGAGAGAGAGGGGGGACATAATAGTAATGTGAATATAATAAAGGAGTCAGTAGCAGTTTACAGATTTCAAAGATATCCTGCAGAATTAGGAGGTGAGAGCAGGATGACAAGAAAGGCCACCAGAAAGAAACCAGAATGGGAACCATTCTTTCCAGAGGAAGTCAGTGTCATTCAATACAAAGTACGGGAGTTCGAAATATCACTGGGGTTAGGACATTGAAAGTGTCTAGGGTCCACTCAGGACAACTCTGACCTTGTTTCCTCTCCCTGTGGCTCGGCATACCATATAGCTCATTCTGCAAGCCACTTGCCAGAGGAGCACTGCTCTTGTTCATCAGCCTGTCCAAGTGACAGCTGGACAGAACTGAGGGCAACTCCATACCCACCATAGCTGAGAGGGGGGAAAGGCAAAGACTACTACTTCCGGGAGTTCACTGTGATATTCCTAAAATCAGCTAAGCCAAAGCTTCTATCTGGTAACTGCAGGAGTCCCAGACTATCTTACAAAGTAGATTTCAATGTAGAAATTGTAAAATAATAGTAACTCGTGAATACGGTGAAATAGCTTACAAAACTATTTAATATGGGTAGCTCAACTTCTAAGGCTTATATATATATGCATGTCACTCAAATTAACAAAGGCAAGAGAACATCATACATTTTAGCTCTTGAGAAACTTGGGGTAAAAAGGAGTGACATTTCAGTTACTTCTTTTCCTCAAAATCTGTGCTCAATTTTACATGATTTGCTCTGTGCCAATACTACATCACCAGTGGCGCTCACAGGTGGCCTCATGGTTATTTGACTTAGTGACAATACAGTTGTAAAGATGGTACCTTCCTATTATTACAGAAACATTTTCTCTTTATATTCTCACCAATATATATATTCTCATCAATTCATCTCTGTCTTTAACAGACAGTTTATTGGACTACTTTGTCAATGGAAAATAATACATTTAAGAAATAACAAATATTACTGGAGCTCTACTAACAAGCAGTGTTCCAATATAGACTTGCTCACTCTGCTGCTTAATTTTGTGTGCCAACTTGGCTAAGCCACACTACCCAGATATTTGGTCAAATACCAGGAGATGTGCTGTGAAGGTATTTTTTTAGATATGAGTAACATTTAAATCAGCTGACTTCGGATAAAACATAAAATCCTCCACCATATGGGTGGGCCTTATCCAACCAGTTGAAGACTTTAGGAGGAAGATTGAGAGTGACCTCAACAAGATGGAGGAACAGGAAACTCCTGAGTTTCCTTCTTCCTGCACACACCAACTGTGTAGCTACACAGAGATCAATTCCCCAAGAGAAATCCAGGAAGTAGTGGAGAAACATTTACATATCAGGTGACTAAGAAAATACCCACATCAAAATGGATAGGAAAAGCATTTGCACTATAAACCTCATCCCTGGCATAGTGTCTTACAGTTGGGAGAGAACCCCCAACTCCGGGCTTCTTGCTGAGGAGTAAAGAGATTGAACTACACATCTATCACTGTAATTTTTATGGCTGCCACACACAAAAGCTAGCTTCCAAATCACCCAGCTCTAAAAGTCAACAGACTGAGGGTTTTGGAGGGGAAACGGTTGGGGGTGGGTGAGCCTGGTGGTGGGTATTGAGGAGGGCATGTATTGCATGGAGCACTGGGTGTGGTACATGAACAATGAATCTCATAACACTGAAAAAATAAAATAAAAGTGTTTTGGGGAAAATAATAAACAAACAAACAAACAAATAAATAAAATAAAAGCAACCTCTAATTGCAAATAAAAACTGCAAACTTCAGGGTTTGCCCAGAAACACTCGTTGTTTCTGTTGAAGACCTTTGCTCCCTGACATTGTATTTATCCCTGACTCAATCTCCATCACTATCATTTGCAATCTGTGGCATTTTATGAGATTCCTTTGGATATTGTATGCATTTGAGTCACATAAAATACTTTTTTCAATATGTACCAAGTGAACTGACCAGTCTTTTCCTAATTAAAATCTCATCTGCAAAACTTTCATAGATTTCTGGTCCTTGGAGTTTTTCCCTTTTGTGTTTGTATTTATTTTGTCATCATAGCAGCAATTTAGAAGGCACAGGGAGTCTAACAGGAAAAGTCAAGTGCTGTCTGGAAAATGAAGGAATGAATGCATTTTCAAGTGTTGCACTCATAATGATTTATGATAGCACCTACAAAGACTATGTCTTATAGATTGGAAAACTAAACAGCAAAATGCTAATGCTCTCAAGTTGATATGCAGATTTAACATAATTTCTGTCAAAGTCCTAGTATGATTTTTGTTAATATAGGCAAGATTATTCAGAATTTATGTTGAGAGGATATATGGATAGCAAATTAGCAGAGAGAAGTGTTCAAAATCATGAGCCATTAATAACATGAAAATTAAGACCAGAATGAAACATCACTGCAGACATATAAGAACATCTAAAACAAAAAGTAGTGACAACACCAAATACAGGCAATGATGTGGGGAAAGTGGCTCTCTCATACATTGCTGGTGGGAACATAAAATGACATGAATATTCTGGAAAACTGTTTGGATGCTTAAAAAAAAGAAAACAAAAACATGTACTTATCATCCAACCTATTACATTCTTGGACATTTATCCCAAAGAAATGAAAATCTATGTTTGCACAATAACCTGTACATGAACACTTATCAGCAGCTTTATTTGAAATAACCAAAAACTGGAAACAACAAAAATGTCCCTTAATAAGTAAACTGTTAAACAAACTGTGGTACCTCCATACCGAGCAATAGTACTCAGCAATAAAAGAGAATCAACTATGGAAACACACAACCTGGATGGATGTCTAGGGAATTATGCTGAGTGAAAAATGTCAGTCTCGAAATATCTTATACAATATGATCCTATTTATATAATATTCTCAAAAGGACAAAACTAAAGACATGGAAAATAGATTTGCCTTTGTCAAGCGTTAGGTACAGTGGGTGAGACATAAAGATGTAGGACAGGGGAGATCTTTGTGGTGACAGAAGAGTTCCAAATTTTGAGTGTGTGGTGTTTACACAAATCTACACGTGTGATCAAGTGGCATGCAACTACACTCATTCATTGTAACAACATAAAATTCCTGGTTTTGATATGATACTGTAACAAGAGGTAGCCATGTGAGGAAACTTTACCAAGGGTACACAGGATCTCTCTGCACATGTGCAACTTTTTGTAAATCTATAATCATTTCAAAACATTCAAAAAATTGATACCATAATTTAGGATGGCATATATGAAGTATATGACTTTTTGTTACATTAGTTGAAAGACTGAGGCAGAATGAAAGAAAACAAATGACTTAATGAAAGCTGCCAAATGAAAAATTATGTTTTATTATTCCACATACTTATATTATTATGTTTAATTTATTATAATGCGAAAATAATTTATTTTATTTAAATGGCATCTGTATCTCTTCTGTTTTGTAGAACCCGATTTCCATTATATAATAGAATTTACACACAATGTAGCAATTAAAAATCTTTTCAAGTTTGTTTAGATGGAAATCTTTGCAACGTTCAAAAAACTTTATTTCATCTAAATTAAATCCCTACACAAAATGTTTCTGTACATAAACAGTGTTCAATTAAGAAAAATAAAACAATATTCATTATCTAAATGTTGTATCACAAAAGTAAAAGAGCTTGAGGAAATTAGAGTAACACTTATAATTGGCACTCCTCAAGTATTTCTAGACATTTCCTTCAAAATACTAATGAAAAATATTAATCTCAATAATAACTACAGAGTACATGTCATCCTGTTTCTTTGTTTTGTTTCTTTCACTTTTAAATCTGTAGCAGTTTCTTAAAGGAAAGTAAAGACCTGTTGAATGGATTGTATCTAAAACAAAGTGGATTTAAAGGGAATATTTTATCAGAAGGTTGAGTTACAAAATTTACTATCATAGATCTATTGTGATCTTCTTTAGAAGAGCTCTAGAATTTAGTATTCTGTCTCATACATATTTGTTATTTGAAATGTTTGGGTTCTTTTGAATTTTATTAATGCTTTGGTCCATGACTCAGTTAGAAAGGAATTGACACATTCAAAAGGATTTAGAGAAAAATAATTTGTAAAAGAGATAATTTACAGAGGCCTGTGTTGGGTTGAGAAAACAATCATGGAAAAGTGAAGTATTAAGAAACTAGCAAAGTGAGAAGCTGTTATCCCCACCCCGCGCCCAGCTGGGAGGTGGCTCCTTATGTGCTGAGAACTTCAGCAAGGGCAACATCCACCAAAGGACAGAGTACGGACCTCTGAACATTTACTTGTCCATAAAAGCAAAGAAAAACTGGCATATGTTGTCAATATCAATTATTTCAGAACTCTAGAAATTAACTAAAGGCTTGCAGCAACCCAGGGAACATTGATTTAAGAAAAATGACTGCATGTCTGTAAAGAAAGTGAAATTTTGGGGTTTCTTAACAGGTCCAAATGCCATGCCCCTGCTCCTTGGTAATAGTCTTCAAAAGTAATAGCTTTGAGGGTATGATACTAAGTGAAATAAGTCGATCAGAGAAAGACTATTATCATATGATCTCACTAAAATGTGGAATTTAAGAAACAAAACAGGATTATAATGGAAGAGAGGAAAAAGTAAAACTAGACAAAAACCAGAGAGAGAGAGACAAACCGTAAGAGACTCTTAATCATAGGAAACAAACTGAGGGTTGTTGGAGGGGAGAGGGTGGAGGATGGGGTAACTGGGTGATGGGCATTAAGGAGGGCACGTGATGTAATGAGTACTGGGTGTTCTATAAGACTGATGAATCACTGACCTCTACCTCTGAAACAAATATACATTATATGTTAATTGATATAATTAAAAAAAAAAGTGATAGCCTCTCTTGTGGGTCCCGGAGAGAGTAGCAAGGAGCTGGAGTTCTTCACAAGCTAATTCCCAGAGAATTGTTACTATTTGACACGTGAATATTTTCCTCCATCAGAGGCAATTGTATGAGATAGGATATTTATTGATGGATGACATAGTCACAGATGGAACATTTATGGAGCAGTAAATATGAATTTTAGCTTTTGTTCTAAGGGGAAATGGGCATAGGAAATAGGAAGAAGGGGGTTTTATAATTTGATTGCAACATCATACAGTCAAAGTTTTACATTTTTATTTGCAAACAAAAAAAAATGACGAGAGATAGAAATTTAGTATTCTGACAATTTTATGTTTCTTTTTTCTTTTAAGTCTTTGTCAAAACCCTTTACATTTGTCCTCTTTCATTTCTCAGTGCGTAAATAATTTTTCCTAACGGTGACTTCTGGTGAGGCAATTCCTTTTGATTAGGAATGCAACTTGCTCATGTCTTTCAAGAAGAACAGTGCATTCTTATAGGTTTATTGTCTCCGTTAAAGACATATCTAACACAGACCTTGCAATATTGGAATATTGATTCTTTTTTTTTTTTAAAGATTTTATTTATTTATTAGAGAGAGAGAGATCACAAGTAGGCAGATAGGCAGGCAGAGAGAGAGGGGGAAGCAGGCTCCCTGCTGAGCAGAGAGCCCAATGCGGGGCTTGATCCCAGGACCCTGAGATCATGACCTGAGCCGAAGGCAGAGGCTTTAACCCACTGAGCCACCCAGGCGCCCCTGGAATATTGATTCTAATAACCGTTGTGAAGTCCCTTATGTGGGCATTTGTGACCATGTCTCAGTAGGCAATTTAAGCCAGTGACTAGCTTTAAAGAGGAAGATGAAATATGACTGGGGGTCAGCATCAGTAAATAAAGTCCTAAAATACAACTAACCAAAATTAGGGGAAACTTATTTTTAACTTTTTTTTTTTTCATTTTAACATCTTAGTTTGGCTTAATATAGGTTCCAGGGTTAATTAAAAGACTGGTCCAGGGGATTTCTGGAAAATTTTACCTTGGAAGCCAAACAGTTTCTTTAGTATATGCTGTGTGGCAACCAGTTCTTTATCGGGGGGAAGGATGATTTGACATTTACAAGGGAGTGTTAGATGTGGGCTCTTCTGTTATCCAGAAAAAAAAAAATTAAGTTAAAGAAGCAAAGGGAACCAAACAAGAATAGTTCCACAAACATCTTTACAGCATGCTTTGTCCCCAGAGAAATTGTGTATGCTGATTCATATCTTCATTATGACTGTGAGCAGAGAGATTCTGTGCCCTAAAGGACCCCAAATGAGACAGGAATCATTGGAATTGGAAGATGTCAGTATCAGTACAATTATTTTAAAGATAAGACTGATTAGCTAGCCTCCAGTGGGAAGGAGGGCTATGCCGGATGCCTGGAGTTTGGCTCGAAATTAGATTTTTCTTTAAATGTACTTCTTAAAACAGTGATGGAAGAAAGCATAGGGGAGTGTCTCTTTGCCTGTACTTTTGAAATATTTCAAAGACCCTCAGAGGGCTGCAAAACCATTGCACTTAACAGTTGAGTATTGTTTCATATTAGCTTGTATGGAAAAAAGGAGGGCTTTGATGGAAAATGTTTCTTGACGGTTCTCTGTCTCATGGCATTCCGAACTCACTGCCTCATAAACAGGACCAGTCAATTAGGGAGCCAAATTCTCCTCTCTCTCATACTATAAGTTCCCCTTAAAAAGTCACACCCCAAACTGTCTTCCACGTTGTCATTACATTTGCGCTGGAAACAGCTCACATTTGTGAGTATATCCTCACTATCGGGCAAATCTAAGAGGGCCCTGATTGCAGAGTTAGTTAGGAGAGGGCTGCAGGCTTGCAGAGAAGTTGACGCAGAGGAAATACGAATACAATGCTCATTTAAAGCGAGACAATAAACCCGTGAGATATTTTTGGTAAATGCAGACAAAGGGGAGGTGACACATGTGAGGCATGCCAATATTGAATTCTATCTTAGAATATTTTTCACTCTTTTTCTGTACAAAGACAGGAAACGGGATAGGATATCTCTCCAAAAAGACCTCATGTGTATTGTGAGACCACAGTCAACACAAGAATGGCTCTCTCCTATACGTTCACACATTCACAAGAGAATGTCATTGTTTCCAGAGCTGTTCAGCTTCAACTGAAATCATAGTCCCCCCCCACCCCCTTTATTTAGGTTTTGTAGATATGATTATGTATTAAAGAGGCTACAACTTATTTTGACATTTTTCAGGATTTAATCATCCCTGACCAATGACTCTAGAACGTTTTAACCTTTATTGTACATTGTGTCATCATTCGATCAACTCTGCAACAGTAATACAAGTCCCTGGATGGAGCCATTCCCAGGACTGAACCCTGTAAATGCAAACAGGTCCATTAAAGTCACACACACACATTCACACACATGCTAAATTCGTGGTGTACAATGCTGAAGTTGTATGTATATCTCAAAAACAATTCTCTAAATCCTCACATACATTTTGGCACTGAGAAGGAATGGTAACATTATAAGAAGTCTTTCATTTAAAAAAAAAGTTTTTCATGATCCAAAAAATCAACTGCATTGATGTGATTTTTTTCAGATAAATTCTACATTAAAATTAAACAAAAAAATTATGCAAATCAGACAGCCCATTCTGAGACTTAGGGTGAGGGGCGTCAGAAATAATTTATGTCACAGATTCGATGTCATTGGTTCTGGGCTCTGTCAGCTGGCAGGAAAAATACTTATATGTGTGTTTTCAGGAGGCCCTTGTCTATGCACATATCTATATGCATTTCTATATGTGACCATCTGGATGTGTTAAGCTCAGCACAAGTCCATGAGGCTGTCCCAACTCTAGTTCATTATCACATGCGTCGCTTTAACCTCCCTCTTTGGTTTATCTATAATTTTGACTCCAGTGGTGAGAAACTCAGCTCCCACCACAGCTATTAATTTACTGAATTGTTCAAGTTCCGGGTGTAGGCACAGTGGGCTCAGAATTATTAACCAATACTCCCACAGAAACAACCGTCCCAACTAGAGTGCATTGTTTTTGCACAGTTCCTTTTATCTTTAGTCTCACAGACTCCATCCACTTCCAAAGGTAGGTGGGCACCATTTTCCCCACTGCCTTGGGCAGCACGTCCTTATTGGCCCAGATGAGTCCAGGCTTCCATCTCTAAGGCTGCTTTGTTTCAGCCTCTCCTTTGCTTCATGGTCCTTTCTCCTTTCTCCACTCTCCCCCACTTTCATGTATTAAGCGACAAGAATGAGTGGAAATCTTTACCCTTTTTTAAAAGGAAATGTAAATAATTTTTTAGACCCTCAATCCATTCTTTTTCTTATCAAAATCAAAATTTAACATTTTAAATGAAAATACATACTCATTAGAGCAGATACAACCTTCCTCCTATTTCTGCCATGGTTTCTAGCTCATCTTGCAAGATATTTTGCAGAAGCACAAATATGAGCTTTAAGTGAAACTGAGTATGTATTTCAGCCTTTGATTCTCAAGTCACACATTGCAATAGAAAAAAAAAGTGTTTTAAATAAGAAGAAAATTTAAATTATCAAGAATTATTTAAAGATTGTCTCTTGATTCGCTATTTGAACTCAAATCGTGTAATATTCAGAATCTACTCTTGAAGTTACTGTTCAGAGCACTTTGCCATTTAAGATGCCTGGAAAAACAAAATAAATCTAATTGGAAAACTATGTGCAGCATAAACTGCCTTAGCACTTTACAGGCCCTTTTTTCCTTCTGATCTAACTGTCCAAAGGTATAGAGTTCAGCATAAATATTGATAGGGTTTGGAACCCCTACAACTTCTGAAAATCTTGAAAATTGTAAGATTATTTCCACCATAGCCTGAAGCAATTGTGTTGCTCCACTAAGAAAGTTGAGTGAACTTTCTAGTTATATTGATCCTTTAGACAACATCAGAGTCGACTCAGAGAAAGGGAGAGGACCTGTAGTTCTTATCTGGCAACATTGAATAACCAATGTCTGCTGCAGTGGTACCAGGCGCATAGCAAGGGTCAAATAATTGTCAAATGAATAAATAAACGGGTATGCGTAAAGTTAACACAACACCTAGTATGCTGTAAATACCAATCTATATTAGCTAGATTTAATATTTATAATAATAGTGTTTATTGCAATTATTTTAATTAGTTATCGTCATCCTTTGGATTTAATTCTCTTTTATGAATGTTCCGCATACTCAAGCTTCTTTCTGATCTGTAAAAAATCCCTTCCCCATTCACAACCAGTGTGTGAGGCACCCCACTAAGTGGACTGGAGATCTCCACCTTCTCATCAGGAATCAGCTCGCTTTCCAGGATGGCGCCGTAATTCTAATTCCACGTTAGGACTCTCACAATCCTCTGCTTTATCCTGAGTCCATTGTCCAGACCATTCACCTCAAATCTGCTGTAATTATGGGGTAGCTCACGTGTGCAACCACTTCTCATTCAGCTAAACTCTACGGAGCTTCCTCAGTTATATCCCATTTTATATTGAAGAAGTCTTTAATTAGACCTAGGAGAAAATTATTTTTATTAAACTTTAGGCCCTAAGCATCTGTTTTAATCAGCTTGGGCTACTATAACAAAATATCGTAGACGAGGCAATTTGACAACAAATTTTTGTTTCTTGCAGTCCTGGAGGCTGGGGAGTCCAAGATCAAGGTGCCAACAGATTTCACATCTGGTAAGAGCCCTCTTCCTGGTTTGCGGTCAACGGTGGCCTTCTTTTTCTTATATCCTCACTTGGCCTTCCCTTGGTGTGAGCCTGCAGAGGGAAAGAGAGAGATTTTGGTTCTCTCCTTTTTATAAAGGCATTAATCTCACCAAGGGGGCCTGCTCTCACGACCTAATCAAATTGGGATCAGCTCCCAAAGACCCCACCTCCAAATACCATCACATTGGAGAGTAGGGCTTCAACATATGAATTTGGGGGGACACAAACATTCAGTCCATAGCTGTATCTACTCTTAGAATGGGAAATTCATGACCCATGACCCATCTCTCTCTACCCTTTCTTCCTTCCACTGCAGGTGATGCCACTAACCAAGAAACAATTTTTTTCTTTTTTTTTTAAAGATTTTATTTATTTGACAGAGAGAGAGATCACAAGTAGGCAGAGAGGCACACAGAGAGAGAGGGGGTAGCAGGCTCCCTGCTGAGCAGAGAGCCCGATGTGGGGCTTGATCCCAGGACCCTGTGATCATGACCTGAGCCGAAGGCAGAGGCTTTAACCCACTGGGCCACCCAGGTGCCTCGAAACAATTTTTTTCTTTCTGAACTGAAAGAGGATCACAGAAATCCTTCTCAACCCAGCACTTAAGGTGCCACCTACGAGGCTCATGTTGGCAGGCAATACAGCCTTCTCCTGGGTGTGCTCTAACCGCCATGATTGGATCAATCCAATTAACTGATGACAGTGATTGCTACTTTTGGTAGTGACGTTGGAGGAGCTAGAATAAGGGGGGGGGAAGTGTTCTTAAAGGTCTTCATTCTAAAAATAGGGTGATCAGATGTATGATTTAAAAGCTGCAGTGACATTCATATATATCATAGTTCTATTTGCAGTTGATAAAGATAATGTGCAACTATTAAAGGAGCACAGAGAACATAGCCTCTGCTGATTTTATTAAGTTTTCTAAATTCTGTGGTCCTTTGGTTTTCTGAATAATTATAAAAACATTAAAAGTCAAGGATATCTTTATTTGTCTAAAAATAGCGTTTGGAGCTTGGAAGGATCTTGAGTGGGGGAAATGCTTACATTTTATGTTGTAATGTAATGTTTGTGTAAGCCTGGTTCAGCTAAAATGATACTGTCTCTAGGATACGAAAGCATGCTGCAGATGCCCAGTCTGAGACGCAGTACTGTCTCTCTGATTTGGACCACGGTGGTCTGCTTACTCTCTGCAGGGAACTTTCTTCATTAATTCTTATCTCTGCTACTTTCTTGGATCTCTCATTACTTCTGAGCTATTCTTCCTTTCCTTTGTTGATCCTCCTATTCCTTTATCTTAAATATCCACAATTACTATGATATTTTCTATATTACTTATTAATATATTATTTTATACTATTACTATAGTATTTTCTTTCAATACATGTCCATGTGTACGAGTAGATTGATGTTATGAGTTTAATGTGTTCTCATGAGCAAATATGAAGGAACGAAGAAAACGAAGGAAACGAAGGAACCAAGGAAATTTATATATAAGAAGACTAGCTTTTAATCTTGACTCTCCTATGCAAAGATACATTATTTCTGACCAATCACAAAGCCACTACAATCATCACTCTAGCACCTTTATGATAAAAAGATAGTTAAACCTATTGGTCAGGCTTTATAACCTGAATCTGAATCTTGCAAAAAGCATTCACTGGTGGGTAATCTTGGGCGAGAACTAAGATCTGGGTGCCTCAGTGTCCTCATCTATAAAATAAGATTATAATTGAACTTGTCTCTCTGAAGCTTTCTTAAGTATTAAGTGAATTAGTAACATAAAATGCTAATCTTGTAACCTATGATCCACATTGTTGCAATCATCCTTACTGCTGTTACCTTTGAAAAGGAGATAGTAGTAATAACCATCTGTAAGTTCGCTGTGACAATGAACTTGAATAAAGCCAAATGGAGCAATTGGTACAAGACGTGGTGGTGGGTCTCTCAATAAAACTTCTTTACTTCTCTATGCAGTTGACTCAAAGGTCTTTAATTCTAGTCTTCTCTCCACCTAATGTTTCCTCATGATTTCAGATTCCATACCTTTCCACAGGTATAAAATCAAAGACCCCATCTACCTATGAAAGCAGTTCTTCTTCCCTCCTCCCAGTTCCCCTGTTTTTGTCAATGGCACCTCATCTCTGCATTTTTTAGAAATATCGATGGGAGGATGGGGTAATTGGGTAATGGGTATTAAGAAGGGCACTTGATAGAATGAGCACTGGGTGTTATATACAACTGACAAATCACTAAATTCTACCCCAGAAGCCAAAAATACACTATGTGTTAACTAAATTGAATTTAAATAAAAAATTAAAAAAAAAGAAATATTAAAGTCATATTTACTCTGACCTCTCCTCCATCAATTTCATCTGTGCTGTTTCTGAGTCCTCTGACCTCTTATTCTTTTCTCCATTTTTTGGGACCATCTTGAGATTTTTTTTTTTCTCCTCATTCCCACCGAGGATAATAGCTAACAGAAACTGTACAATTAAAAGTCCTTTTTCTATAAAATATTGATAAGGTTATTTCATATAAAGATTAAAACGGATAGAGGGTTTGGGATGAAAGATAGTAAAACATTGGATTGATGTCAATAACAAGTGTGAGCCTTTGAATAGGACCGTCTCGCTCTTTGGTGGAGTCAGAAAATGTGTGACCTTGGGGTCGGCTTTCTGCTTTCAGGAGGCTATGTGATATCAGAGAGCAAAAGAGCCTAGGACCCTTCATATCCAAAAATTTGGGTTCTAATGGCAGCTTTGGCATGTCAGTATTTGCCAGAGCTACCATTTGGAGAACGTAAAGTAAACTGGCCCTGGTACAGAAAAGAGATTTGTAAAACATGAGAATAGAATGTGCAGTTGACCTTGCTGACTTGTTTTGAAGATCAAAAATGTAATTGGAACCCTTGGAATATTGACTATAATTATTCAATTGTAGTCCAAACTGCCGTTGCAAAGAGGGTACTTCATCATGCTAGACCAAAAATGAGACGATTATGCATGAATATGGGATTTGTTGCCTTCTTGTCTATGATTCAGTAAGAAAGGATTCTATAGGTTCATTTTGTGGAGGAAAATAACTTACTTTTCCTCCTGCAGCCTCACTGGAGTGAGCAGCACTACTAGTCCATCTGCCGAAACACATCTCTTTCTCCACCATTACCTTTCACGTGGATTACTGCAATAGCTCCCGGTCTGGACATTTTACTGTAGTCTATCCTTTTCTAATCTATTTTCCACCCAGAAGTTTGCATTGCTTTTATTAAGTAAAAGTTGAAAGTGCTACTCCACTATTCGAAACATTTCAAATTTCCCCTATTTCTCAAAGAATATGCAAAATTGTGTACACGGCTTAAAAGATTCAGTCACAATGTGAAACTTCCACAGATATATCTATTTAAACTCATCAATGGTCACATACTTTCTTAAAATTTATTATTTCCACCATACCTGACATGGACAATTCTTTCTTTTTTCCATAGTGTCCAATCACACCACCTGGGGACCCATGCTTTTGTGAATACTGGCTAAGCATGTGAATATGAAAAAGACAGGTTTGGCTTGGAACCCCAGTGTGGGGTACCTCCGAAGCCCACAGAAGGCTGTGCCTGATTAAAGGCTTAGCTACAGCAAGGAAAGTGACATGATGGAAGACCGTCAACAGATGGGGCAGGATGGAGAAAAGCCAGTCCTCAACTGATCAGACCTTAGATTTTCTCCAGAAACATACTTTGAAAATAAATCTATTATCCTTTTCATAGAAATAAGCCCTAGAAATTGGACGACATTTGCTGTTTGGAAGAGCGAGGCAGGGAAACTGAGAAGGGAAATACTCAGGTTCAAGACAAATGTGTGATGTGTGTTACAGTGATAAACAGGGAAAAAGAAAGAGAGATACAACTCTTGGCCACCTATTTGGAGAAGCTGGTTCTGTTTTAAAGTAATTGAAAGTTATTTATTTATGTGCGTATTACACATAGTAAAGCATTTTGTAACTTATCAAGCATCAATATCAAGCAACAATAGTTATCATTAATTTTTTTATTTTTAAGATTTTTTTTAAGACTTTATTTATTTATTTGACAGAGAGAGAGATCACAAGCAGGCAGAGAGAGAGGGGAGAAGCAGGTTCCCCGCTGAGCAGAGAGCCCAATGCAGGCTCAATCGCAGGACCCTGAGATCATGACCTGAGCCAAAGGCAGAGGTTTTAACCCACTGAGCCACCCAGGCACCCCGATAGTTATCGTTAATTTTTATGAGAGAACATTTTTTTACATATTTCCGTCTGCAAAGGTAGGTATATATATATAGCATGATACACAACTCAGATGAACTTATTGAATAATATTAAAACGTACTTTAATAGTTGCCTTTTATATCTGTCCAATAAGATTTTGCATTAGAAAATCAGAAACATATGTTTAATAACCAAAATGTTGAAGTAAAGTGGTTTGAAATAATTATCTCTTCATGTTATCACCCAAATCAAGAGTAAACTCCCTTCCCTCTTCAATGCAGCATTTCACTTGATAATTAGCAGCTGTATGCTAATTGCATTGGGAGCTCTTGATTTCCTGAGTATGCTAATTTAAAGTTCTGTTGAGTGGTGACTTTGTTTCATGGAAGCCTGAAGTATAAGCTATATAGAATACTCTATACAACTAATCCGACCCTCAGTTCCTGGCAAAGAACAAAGTGAGTCCTCTGTTAAGGGTACCTCACACTAAAGAGGAAAATTTTTAGGGCCCTGAATCACTTCAGCGGTGATTGCAAGATGAGAAATTGAACTCTCCAGAGATCGAGATCCCTACTATGACCTGGGAGTAACCTGAATGCCAAAGGAAAGACGAGGGCCAACCAACAGTCACCAGAATCAAATTAACACATCTCAGCTGCACTGAGAGTTGAATCTATTAAGTGAGCATTTTGAAAATGCATCATCCAACTGATGTAAATATGATGACAGTTAAGGGCTGGTGGACAGCCTAATGGAAAAAGGAGAGCATTAGGGACTCTTTCCAAACTCATGGGATATGGCCATGGAAGAAGTGATATCAAGAGCAGAAAGTGGAGTGGATTGGGATACACGTCATATTTGAGCTTTATTGTACAACATTATTTGATTTGGATTTCTCTTTACAGTTCCCCACCTGACCTTTCTGTGCAGGTTATGCACTCTGCTTAAACCAAAGGAGGATGCCAACTGGCAATAATCAACCCACCGTTGGACGCCTCCATTAAAAGTTTCAGTCATGAGACAGAACACTGGTCCAAGAGAAGGTTTCGGGAAATAACGTAGAGAGTAGTTGCTGTGTTCTTACACAAGGGGACCGAGAGCTGGTTGAAAAGCTGGAAGAAATGTTTTGTTTTTCTCTGTGTTCTTCCTCTTGATACATACAGTCGTGGTATGTTTTAATGATCATAACTAATATTTCTAATATTGACTCTGTGCTGAGTGTGGTTTTAGTATATATATTATGTGTGTGTATGTGTATATACACAGGCATGTATATTCAAGACAAATACTATTTTTATTTTCCATTTAGGAAAGAAAAAAGCTGAGTCACTTAAAACAATTTAAAGCAATTTTTATAAAGTCAACCAGCAGGTAAGTGGCATAGCTCAGTGTTGGACCCAATTCTGTGGCCCCAGCATCTGTGTACTTAAAATACTGTTTCTCTTGATTACGCCCACACACATATGCACACCACCAGGGTTGGCTGACACTTTCTAACCAACTTTAATATCACATCCTATGACACATGGATACTTAAAAAGAAAAAAGAAAGAAGAAAGAAAGGAGGTGCACGGCAGTGTCTGTGTAGGGCTGTACCAATTCCATTATCCTTACCAGTGTACATAAAAAATCAAAATATAGAGTGTAACTTTAGGATAAAGCCCGGTTAATGGATTTCTGTAAGTCTTGCCAAATTAACATCAAAAGGCACGCTTCACTATTTGGAGACAGTGCTGCAGCGAATTTCTACAAGTTTTATTGAAATCAGGCTTAATAGAAACTGCATCTGCAGTTCTCCTCTTCATCATACAAATTACAAAAGCTGAAGGAATACTTTTATAATAATGTGAGAAGAGAAGCATCAGTTCTCTGCTCGATGGCATAGGAAGTGAAAAATAGAAATAAAATGAAATTCATGGGCTTTGGTTTGCTTTATTTCACATTTAGCATTTCCTGGATCTATTTCCCAGAGATAATTTGTGGACTTAAAGAAATAAAAGGAACAATGCTAAATGGGATGTAACACTTCAAGAATATCAAATGATTTCATTCTTAATGATGGAAAAAATCATGTGATAATAGTGATTATATTTAAATACAAAGATCTACAGAGCTAAATATATTCTGGTTCTCTATTCAAAAAGCCTCAGATTGGAGATCAAATCGTACCACAAATGTATGTTTAAATCAAAGCCATTCAATTCATTTTGTGTTACATGGAATATCTGTGTAAGGTGTTTTTGTTATACAACCTCTGTGCTATATTATGTCTTACCTTTAAGAGGGACACCAAGAGTCCTCTACCCTAACAGGGAACTAAAGATTCATCAAAAACTAAGTGTGGGCTGATACATGCACCTTCAACCAACAAACTTATATGAAATTCTTACTATGACCAATAGGACGTAAGGCACAAGTATACAGAGATGAACCAAACATTTCTCATGCCAGCAAGAAGGTTAAAATGAAGGAAGTGCTAAGACAGATGTGAATAGTGTGATAAGCAGTGTAAAAGTGTTTGATGGGAGCTCATTAGAGACATACCTCACTGGCCTAGAGACTCAAAAAGTTCCTAAGGAAGTAACATATAAGTTGAAGCTTAAAGTGAGAATAAAGATTAATTCTATAGAGGAGCTGAAAGGGAGTTGGAAATGGGTAGGGACTTCGATGCAGAAAGAATCTCATACTCAAGCTATTTAATGATGCTGTGTGATCTCCTAAAGTCTCAATTGCCTCAACTGTCTTTTAAGGCAGTGACTCCTGACTGAGTTGTGATGAAAAATACTGTAGATAAACTATGGAAAGCACTAGTAAGATTCTGTAAACTCAGTAAACACTTGCTATTATTATGAGCATGGCTTATTTAGGGAATTTCAAGCAGGTATGTATTACATGCTTGTTGCATAACAGCTAGCAATGAAGCTGGAGAACTAGGCATGGATCAGATCGTGAAGATCGGAAATACCGTATCTCATGAAGAGACGTGGACAGCTTTTGTCCCACATCATCTGTTCAGTATGTGTATGTGTGTAGCAGACAGCTTTGGGTGGTAGAGGCTGTCACCCTCCAATGAAGAGGGTAGATTTCTTGACCCAGAAAGATAGTGCCTCCTTCCACACCAGAGGTTAGGCAGGCATCCCTGCAGCCTCTATAGAAGATAGAGGATATCCTAAGTTTGGGGCTCATCAGCAGTAACACAAATCCACTGATTATAGGATACCCAACTGAGCCTACTTCCACATCATCCTCTTGGGACTTGGGAGGCAAGGGAAACTTATGCAAACATTAAACCCATGCTGTGTACTTATACTATGAGTCATAAAACCCTTTGTCTCTGATCCAGAAGTACCATGTCTTCTACCAGCATTCTCGAAACAGTAATGAGCTAATGTGTCAGCTTTGAAGTATGGTAAAACTGCAGGCTCTTCAGTTCTTGAAAGTTCTAAAACTCTCATGGTATTAAGGATACATTGCATGTATTTCACATTGTAGCATAACAGTTTCACTTTAGGATGACAAAATATACAGTCCTCCAAGAATAATATGTATGACCACTATTTAAATTTAAGATAAAAATGATAGATGGGAACTTAAGTAAAGGTGAAGGGATATACATTTTTCAAAAAATTTTCATAGTTTTTTATGTGTACATAAACAAGAGAGTTGAAAGATCCTACATTGTCTTAAACAGTTAAGCTTTTATTTAACTATCCATACCTCACTACTTTTATCCCTCAGAAATTTCTTCTACATAATTTAAACTGTAGTCGCTGTAACCTACACACACAGAGCTTTCTTCACCTCTATGTCTTTCAATGTCCTTACCTCACCCTCCTCACTCTTTAATTATAA
The DNA here is from genome assembly GCA_028533885.1 of Nasua narica. Classification (NCBI taxonomy): domain Eukaryota; kingdom Metazoa; phylum Chordata; class Mammalia; order Carnivora; family Procyonidae; genus Nasua; species Nasua narica. Next base: position 75,859,817 of record CM052808.1, on the reverse strand, counting down.
TTTGGCTGGATATTGATTTCTAGATTGACAGTTACGTTTCCTCAGCATTTTGACTATGGATTCCATCCTCTTATTGCATATGCCCCTGCTGATGAAATGTCCACCAAGCTAAATACTGCTCCCTTGGAGGTCCTTTCTCTCAGATGCCTTTCAGACTTTGTGTTTGTTTTGTATACTCTGCATTTTTACCAAGGTGTGTCCGACAGTAGTTTTAGTTTTTTTAGTGCTGTAAATTTAATGGGCTTTTCAATTTTCTTTAATTGTATTAAATTCTCAGACAAAAGTTTTTAAAATAATTTCTGCTCACCACAGTTTTAACACTTCCCTTCTAGAAGTTATACTATAAAATAATGGTACTAATAGACTGTAATAAGCTGTTTGTATATAACTCAGTTTCGAAGGCAACAGCAAAATGAGCTGTATAGGAAAATACATTCCAAATCCTATAAAAAATTAAAATGGAATTGTAAAAATGACTCAAGAAGCCCACAGAAAGATTGGAAAAAAAGAGCAAATAATAAACAGAAAACAACAACAAAAACAAAAACCAGAGAGAACAAAAACAAAATAAAAAGGTAGACTTAAGCATTAATGTATTAATAATCACATTAAATGTAAATGATCCAAGTGCACAGAGTGAATGACAGAGATTGGTAGAATAAGAATAAGGAAAACAACTCAGCGGCTCCTGGGTCGTTCATTGGGTTAAAGCCTCTGCCTTCAGTTCAGGTCATGATCTCAGGGTCCTGGAATCAAGCCCTTCATAGGGCTCTCTGCTCAGCAGGGAGCCTGCTTCCCCCGCCCCCACCTGCCTTTCTGCCTACTTGTGATCACTCTCTCTCTGTCAAATAATTAAATAAATAAAATTAAAAAAAAAATACAACTCAAACAACTCAATAGAATAAAGAAAACAAATATACTATGTACAAGAAACCACTTGAAGTATGATGATATACGTAAGTTGAAAGTAGAAAAGTGAAAAAATATATCATGCAAGGATTAATCAAAAGAAAGAACTGGCTATATCAATTTCAGATAAAGTAGATTTCAGAGCAAAGGAAAAAGTTATAAATTATAATAAAGCAATTGACTCATCAAGAAGATATAGTGATTCTTAGTGTGTACATGCCAAAAAATTGACAAACCTGCAATTATAATTCACGTTCATGATGAACATGAACAACCATCTCTCAGCAATTGATAGAAACTTTACAGAAAACCAGCAAGGATATAGATGAACTCAACAGCACCATCAGCTAACAGGATCTAATCAGCATTTACAGAAAACTCCATAAAAAATTAGCAGAAAACACATTCTCTTTAAGTGCCTGTGAGTCATGTACCACATCAGACCATGTCCTGGGATATACACAAATCACAATAAATTTAAATTTAAAATTAGACAAATCATGCAGTATGTTTTTTCTGACCACAGTGGACTCAATCTAAAAACGAATAACAGAAAGATAACAGAAAAGCTTCAATTACTTGGAAACTAAATAGTGTACTTCTAAGTATAACATAGGTCAAAGAGAAAATCTCAAGGGGAAAAAAAACCACATTGAAATGAATGAAGAAGAAAGGCAGTATATGAAAATTTGTATGGCAAAGTAGTGCTGAGGACATTTATAACACTAAATGAATACATTATGAAAACACACAACCTCAAATCAATAATATAAGCTTTCACCTCAAGAACCTAAAATAAGAAGAGCAAAATAAACACAAAGCAAGCAAAGGGATGGAATGATAAAGGTATGAGTAAAAATCAATGAAACTGAAAACAGAGAAATAATAGAGAAATTCAGGGAAGCAGAGTTGGTTCTTTAAAAAGATGAGTCAGATTGGCAAACCTCTAACAGCACTGAAAAAATTAAAAAAAAAAAAGAAAGAAGAAAGAAAACACAATTTCCAATATCAGGAATGAAATAATAGATACCACTGCAGATCCTGCAGACATCAAAAGGATATAAAAAATAATGCTATGCACAATTCTACACATATAAATTTGTCAACTCATATTAAATGGACCAGTTCTTTAAAAAACACAAACTACCATAGTTTGCCCAATATGAAATAGATAATCTTAATAATCCCAAAACTCTTAAAGAAATTCAATTCATAATTTTAAAACTCTTAAAAAGAAACTCAGACAGCTTCATTGTAGAATTCTACCAAATGTTTAAAGAAGGATTCACACCAATTCTATAGTACCTCCCCCACAAATAGAAGAAAGAACACACCCCAATTTATTTTATGAAGCTTATTTTACTCAGAGACAAAAAATCAAATGTATTTCTCTAAACTAGTAACGAACACATGTACATTGAAATTAAAAACACAATTCCATTTTCATTCAAAAAATTGAAATACTTATGTTATAAACCAATAAACTTTATTCTAGATTTCTATGCTAAAAACTCCACAATACTGGTGAATGGAATCAAAGAAGACCTAAATAAATGTAGAGACATACCATGTTCATGGATTCAAGCCTCAACATAGCAAAGATGTTAATTATCTTAAAATCAATACGCAAAATCTGTATCCAGTACCTCCAGACCAGAATGGACATGTTCCACTGATTCTATTTTTCTCTATGGTTTATTATCCCATTCTCCAATTTTTTCTAGTCCTATGGCTGAAGATTGATATTGTAGACAGTCTAAAAGAGTCTCAGAATCCTCAGCATGATTTGTGGCAGCTGTTCATTCTGATAGCATTCTCCTCACTGTGTATAATGGACATATTTATCTCCTAGTTAAACCCTAGAAAGGGAATACCTAGAATCCAGTGCTTCATCCTGTGTCTTTTCTGTGTTTTTCTTTCTTCCCTTTTTACAACTTCCATAGGCTTCAGCCTAAATTATATTGCTCAGAACTCTAGACCAGAAGGTACAGTCTTTATACTTTCTGTTTTTCTGTATGTCTTAGTAGCTCTTTTCTTAATTCTGGTCTCACAGCTGAATATGGAAGGCCAAAGAAATACAGGATAAAGAGAGACATTATACATTGTAGCTAAGCATATTCAGTTAGTGGTATTACCTAATCATAAAAGAAAAGGGAGAGAGAGGGAGAATTAAATTCTTACTAAGTTTTGAATTTCTTAGCTAAGTTCATAATAAATAGTGTATCTTCTACAGAATATATTGTACTCATGGAAAAAAATTTGTAAAGCTATAAAACATAACGAATTCTTGCATGCTCACTTGCCAGCTGAACCCTTCTGTTTTATATCACAGTCACCTTCACCCACTTGTCCCTGAAACACCCAGAGGTAATTGTTACCCTGTCGTTAGGATTTATCATTCCCAATATCATAGTATGTTTCTATCATATATCTATAAAACTATATAAACTTTGGATATATGATATTGCCTGGTTTTCATTTTCTGTCACTTGCTTTGGTGTTTAACATTATGTTTATTATTTTTATTCCTGTTGACTCATTTATACTTAATCCATTTCTACTTTGTGCTGCATAGAAGTCTATTTTATGACTCTACCAACATTTATTTATCAATTCTCCTCTTGCTATCACTTTATACTGGTTACATTCAAACCATAAACAATGCTACTATGAACATTTCTGTGAAGGTCTTCTTATGTCATATATGAACATAATAAACTTAGAGAAACATAGAAGAGGAATTCCAGAATATATACCTAGAACAGAAATAATTTATTTTTTAAAAAATTACTAATTTCCTTCTATGGGAAATGTAACTGTAGTATGTGTTGAGAAATATATAAACAAAGGAGTTATTGCCCCTTCCCTCATGGAGCTTTCACACTCAGAGAAACTTGAAAACAAATGAGTGTAATAAAGTGTTAGATATGCTAAAATAGCAAAGACTCAGTTGTGTTTCATTGGCAATTACATAAGTTTGAATCAAAGTCTTCCTGGAAATGACCTCCGGACTGAGTCTTGAAAGATTGGTAGCTATTACAGATGGACAAAACATAAAATGCATTCCTGGAAGAAAAAGAAGGAACCCATGTACAGAGATTTGAATTAATTCAGTATACTGGAAAGAACTCCAAATGTTTTGACATGAATTCAATGTACAGGGCCTGGATTTGGTATGATAAAAAAATTAAATTGAAGTAGAAAATATTTTTGTTTATATTCCTGAAAATAATTCATTTTAATGCTAAAAATGAGTAATGATATGTTCAATCTTTTAAATAGTTTTAATCATTACATAAATGTAACAACTTTCACCTTTGTAGCAGTGTTGGTTGATTTCCAAGTCCCAAAGAATAATTTCTGGGAAAAAATCCAATTATCCCTCTTTTTATTTAATGATCCTTTGAGCAGTATCAAATCTTGACATCTTATTAGACTTTGAATTTCTCTAATAGTCTCTTGGCTCAATACAGGCAGAAAATATGTCTTAGTCATCTTTGCGTCCCCAGGTACCATAGCATTTGGAACTTTGTAGCTGCTCAGTAAATTTCTGCTGTATATACCACAGGAACATAATCATGAACATGCCTGGAAACCTGGTATATCATGATGATTAAAAGCATGGATGTTAGAGTCAAATAGATCTGTGATTAGATAGCTATTTATTTTTTGACTAGTTATTCAATTTCAATGAACTTTATGTTTCTTACCTATAAAAGAAAGAAAACATCTAAGTTACGGTTCTCTCCAGGGTACACATTTCTAAAAATATTATGTAATTCAAATTGCATGTAGCTCTCTACTGAACTTTCAGAAGGAATAAGTTTGTTGTAAATAAGAAAATTAACGGAGTCCAAAAATCTATCAACATGCTGCATATCTTACTTTAATGTTTCTTTCTATTTTCTTGACATTATCTTCAGTAGATTTTTGAATTCACTCTTAAAAAACAATAGTAAAAAATAATATAGAGGTTGTTTGGCCATATTGGTGCATTTTATTACATATAATTTCTGCCCCAATGTTATCAACTTGGGCACACAAATTTTAATACTAGAATTATAAACAATTAAAAAATTTATTTGTAAAAAAAAATTTATTTGTATGACAATCCATAGAGATTAAAATAATTTGAATACTAATAGCTATCATAAAAGCCAAAATCCTGGCCAAAGGTTTGATGCAAATAATAGCTGATCTCCAAATAATTTATGTTTAATGGTTAAAGAAGCACAATTATATTATAAAGCTATAAACACAAATTATAACTTCCAAGGAAGACATATCAACTTATAAATTATGATTTATTAAGATTTTACAATTTGGAGGAATGAAATTATGAAAATAATTTTCTCATAAGAATGAGACCATTAATGTCACCCTATTTCAAACTAGCACTATAGTTTTCTGCTTCAAGAGAGAATCAAGTAGTTTATGACAGGCCAATGCTTCTACCGACAAAAATTTGAAAACTTTGCAAAAACACAAAAATTTTTTGTTTAAAGACATCAGAGAGTAGCTAAAATAACAACAAGAGTATCTAAAAATCCAGACAAGAGACAATTTGTAGGATCAAGCTGACGTCTTGCAACGGATTTGTCCTTGTGGTTATTTGACAGTTCTGGGCGTGAGAAAGTGGCTGCAATTCTTACCTTACTTTGAGAAGAAAACTGCTGCTGGAGGACAGAGAAATCCAAGTAGTGTTTGCAATATTTGGGTACTAGAATGGCAAAAGAGGTACCAGAAGCATGATCAATTTACCTTTCAAGACATTTACTGATTTCTGAAGCTGTCTGGGCTGATAACCTAAAGAGCTCTGCTGAAAACTACTAAAACACACAGGAAGTATTCATCAGTCTAATTGTGGCAAGAAGGAAAAGATTAGGGCTCACAACTCTGCAGGGATAGGGACCATACTGATCACAACTGGCTCTGAGTTGAAAACTCAACTCAACCCTTGGTTGGTTATACCTTTGCTACCTAGGTAAGTTCAGCTTAGGCTAAATTACCTGAGCTGTCACTCAGCGTTAAATCAGGTCAATTATATCATGCAAGCTTAAAGGGAAAAACAAAACAAAAACAACCCACTGTAACAAGACAAAGCAATCAACAAAAGTAGACTGAATGATGACGCAGGTCTTGGAAACAGAGAGATTTAAAATAGCTGTGAATAATATATTAAACATTATAGTGGAAAATGGGACTGTGTACTTAAAAAAGAGATTTCAGCAGAAGGATTAAAATTATAAAAGAAGAGTCAAATGGATAATCTAGAAGTAAAAAGAAATAACAGTAGCAGAAAAGAAAAAGGTTTTGAAATATTTGCTGCACATGTCTAACATCATCAGACTAGACACAACTGAGAAGAAAGCGAGTGAAGGTAAAGATAGATTTACAGAAATTACCCAAAGTTAAGAATAAGCTAAAAAGAGAATAAGAGGGGGGAAAGGCAGAGTATTCATGAGCTATGGGACAATATCAAATGAGTAAACACACACGTACATTGAAATTTGAGAAGAGAAAAAGAATGGATAAGAAGAAATATCTGAAGATATAACAGCTGATAATTTTCGAATGTAACAAAAATAGCAAACCACAGTTAAAAGAAGCTTTGAGAAACAGAAGTGGGTTACCATGTCATATTCAAAATGTTGAAAACCAATGATAAAGAGCAAATCTAAGATACAAAGAGAAAATAGAAAAAAAAATCATAGATTTTATGAGAGTTCCAACTCAATCTCTGAGCAATCACCTTTGCATAATCTGATTGTCTACTTAATGGGCTCAAGTAGTTCTTGGAGTTCACTTGGATAGGAGATTTAGAGGTTCATGCTGCCATTTGTTCCTTATGGAACACTGCCTATATATTCAACACACTTTTTCTTTAAAAAAACAAAATACATGAGACCGGACAATATAAATAGACAAATGTTCAGTAAGAACAAAGCTTCAATGAGGCAGAAATCACATTGTTTTTAAACAATTTGCCCAGCAACAGGTTGGCAGGATATTTGAATTGTTGGAACAAGAGACCTGAAGAGTGCACCTCCTGGTCCGTGGGTCCCAGCAAATGCTACCAAAGGGAAGTCTGCAGAAAAATCTCAGTGGAAATTCCATTGTTCAAAGAAGCTATCACTCCACATCTCAATCTACAGCAAGAAATGTTGTGCATATGAGGCACAATACTTGAAAACAAGGTGGAAAGTAGTAAACATTTGGCAATGGTAGGGAGCATGCGAAGTCCCATGCACTGATGTCGGGACCGTAAATTGATGCAGTCACTTTGCTAGACTAGTTGTCAAAAATCTACCAAACTGAGGTAGGCATAAGCCATGTAAGTCAGCAGTTCTGCTGGGAGGTGTATGCTTTCCCTGACAAAAGCTCACACATGTGCTCCAAACAACAGGGACAACAGTCCTCAGAGCCGCATTATTTGTAATAGCTCCAAACTAAAAACAACTACGTGGTTCATCAATATTAGAAGGAATGAAGTACAGTGAATTCATACAACAGAATATTCTTACATGAGAAACAGTGAACCTCTACTACCCATAAAAATATGGATGAGCTTAACATCATGGTTAGCAAAATATATACGATTATACAAGATGATTCCATTGATATAAAATTAAAAAACAGGTAAAGCTTGAAAAACAGGATAGTTACATTTAAAGGCAGGTGTTTAGTAAGTGGGGTCACAAGATGGTCTCATGATAGGTGGTTTATGTTCCATTTCTTTGTATCAATTCTGGTTACATGGGTTCCATTCATTTTATCCAAATCTCTGAAGTGTGCACTATGGTTTGTGCTGCTGTATGTCAAATATTCTAACCTAATGAAAAGTTTTTAAAAACATAAAATTTGTACAAAATATGACTACCTCCTAAGGTTTGGGAAAGATTAGGTAAAATTGTCTATAAAATAAGGCGCCTGGTGTTCTATATATTATAAGTACCCAATAAAATGGAATATCCCTGTTACTTTTCCAGTTATCTTAAATTCCAAGCATTATTGTATAATTGTTTCCAAATATAATAGATAAGAACTCCAAATATTTCACTACTGTCTTTCATAAAATATTAAACTTCCTACATAAAGGAAAAAGCTGTCTTGCTTACTGAAATTTTATTAGTCACCTACTTAGTATTTGCAGTTCACTGAACCCTAATGGTTTGAAGGTATAATATGCTTTTTTAAATCATCCATGGTAATTTAGTGTTTGGACCTGTGATTCATCACTCTGATATAAATTTTCTATTGAATGAATATAGCCTCTTTATGTTGAATAATATAATATGATGGTTAAGTGCACAGAATCTGCAAATGGATTGCTAGGTTCAAACCCCAACTCTGTCATGTACTAGCTTTGGGACTTTATAAAATTAATGCTTCATCCATCTTATAGCTTGAAGAGTTCATTCTCATGCTAAGAACAATGCTAGGCATTTAGTAAATGTTAGATATCATTACTTATTACAATGGGTTTTAATCATTCACAGAAACATTAACAATCTTCAGCAGTTTAAATATAAGAAATAAAATTCACTACCAAGACTTGCTTGAAACCTTCAGAGGTGGATCATTTTTCTTTGGAAGTTGTGGGTGTATTTTCCGTAAGAAAGAGAAGTTGTTTTTTGCTTAATTCATCAACCATAAGGTGCTCACAGATGCCTAATTAGTGGCATGCATCATGAAGGACATGCTTGGTGAAATTTCTGTGAAAATACCACATTCTGCTTGGCAACCCAAACTTTTAAATTCAGTCACCTTCTGGACGGAGGCATTTATTTTTTTGATATCTCATCACTTTGGTCTTTAAAAGATGAATTTTCTGTGACTATTGGATCACTCAAATGGAAATCTCTCTTTCCGAAACTCTGTTATCACCACCTAACTTGCTCTTTGTCTAAATGTGACAGTAGCTTCTGGGGACTTATAAGAAACATTCATCTTACACTTTGTATTTATTAATGTCAGACTTCACAGACTATCATATATATATATAATAATTATTTTTAATAAAAATTTATGAGTCCTTAATATTCTCAAGGCACTGGCCCATATTCAGGGAATACAAGAGATCTAGAAAATGCATAGTTAGATATCAAATAAATTTTTAAAAATTGGGGAAAATAGAGCATGAGGCTTTCTAGTCTATCATAGTGTTAAAACTGGGCCTTGGAGGGCACCTGGGTGGCTCAGTTGGTTGAGCAACTGCCTTTGGCTCAGGTCATGATCCTTGAGTTCCGGGATCAAGTCCCACATCGGGCTCCCAGCTCCACGGGGAGTCTGCTTCTTCCTCTGGCCTTCTCTCCTCTCGTGCTCTCTCTCTCACTTTCTTTCTCTCAAATAAATAAATAAAATCTTTAAAAAAACTGGGTCTTGGAGTATGGATGGGCAGAATGAAATGAAAAGAAACAAAGAATGAACACATCAAATCAAGATAATAATTTGAATCAGGAAAAAAAGCTCCTTGTACATTAGACATGGTCAAGAAACAGAAATAAAATTACTTTTGCTGAATTAAAATTACAGAAGGAAATAAAGGTAGGTCAAAACCAGATTGGGAATGGCCACAAACATCAGGCTAAGGACTTGGAAAGCAATCGAAGATACAGAGCTTGGGGGAGCTTCGGGATGTGGCACAACTGGTTTGGTAGCAGACTTTGGATTCAGTAGAAGTTAATGGAAACATCCAATCAAATCAACTGAAATACTGTGTTATCTAAGATATTCAAAATTCTGGGGGCCCCTGTGTGGCTCAGTTGGTTAAACATCTGCCTTTGGCTCAAGTCATGATCTCGGGGTCCTGGGATCAAGCTCTGCATGGGGTGGGGGTCACCACTTAGCCAGAAGTCTGCTTCTCCCTCTGCCCCTCCCCTAGCTTGTGCTGGCTTTCATTCTCTCCCCCTCACTCTCTCTCAAATAAATAAAATATTTTTTAAATAAATATTCTTAATGTAATCATTATCTTTTTATAAGCAAATGTGCTGATATAATAATAATATTTATCCCAGAAAGATCAGAATCCTGTCCTTAGTTTTCCATTTATCTCTGAAAGTTCAGGAAGTGAAACATCTAAGCAGATTAGAAGATCCAGACCATACTCTTCTTTGCTCTTAAGCCCTGGCCATCACATAGAAGCTCAGTGATCCAGGCAAGATTCTGTCCCCTCAGTCTTTAGCTAGAACCAGAGGGAGTCTTGGCCCTAAAGCTGGCCAGTGAAATAACAGTATCCTTAGAGAAAATGTGTCTTTTCATCATCAGCCTGGCCTGCACCCACTTGGGCAAAGGTAAATTAAGTTTACGTGGACATCTCCTTCAAAGGATATGGATTGACACAAAGAGAGGCAGAGAGTTGGAGATAAACTGCTCCTCTCTCTCCTGAGAAAGAAATCCTATTACCTATGACCTGAAAAATATTGTCAAATGACCTAAAAAATATTGTCAAATGTGGCCATGTAGAAGTCTTTCTTAAGAGGAAAGTAATGACAGAGTTGGTAGAAGTGGGGTCTTTCCTTCAGAACTGTCCCCAGGCAAACGTTTTCTTCTGTCTTGTTGACGTGTCCCACGGCCAGGCCCTCTGGGAAATTCAGGGTCCTTTGTTTTCCTTTTCTCCCAGGGGAGGATATGAAGTATTAAAGGTAACATCCTTATTTTCATGGGCTGCTTTATAAGGTTTATACATACCATTCTTCTCTTAAATGCAGAATTTAGTAGAAATTTGCCAAGAATGGAGGAAACCAAATAAAGGAGAATAAACTAGAGATTAGACTCTGGAGTGAAATAGCCTTGGGTTTGAGACTATCCTGCTTCTTACTGCCTAACTGAGAGAAAATTAATTAGCCTCTTCAAGCCTGTCTCTTCATCTGTGAAATGTGGCCACTGCATAATAACTCCCTAATAGGCCTATTGTCAACTCCACAGGGCTGTGATTTTTCCCTCTCTCTTTTTAACTGTTGAATCCGTGGCATCAACACCAGTGGTGTTCACTGAGTAAATCTACAGAACTGCTTAGCATGATGCCTTTAACATGAAAATTGCAAGATGGATATTAATATCTATCATTATTTTTTAATATTTAGAAATAACAGCAGAAATAACAGCAGCAATGATCTCTCTTTCTCTCTCTTTTTAAGACTTTATTTATTTATCAGAGAGAGAGAGAGCACGAGCAGGGAGAGTGGCAGGTAGAGGGAGAAGCAGGCAGAAGGAGAAATAGGCTCCGCGCTGAGCAGGGAGCCCAATGCAGGACTCGATCCCAGGACCCTGAGATCATGACCTGACTATGACTTAAGGAACAATGTGTTTCTTCTGACTTTATTAAAATATTTATTTCAATCAGTAATATATATATTACATTTCACTGGATTTCATTTCAGAATCAAAATAGAGTTTTCATGCTTTAAAGATTTCTTAAAATTTTATCATCCCTGCATTCCTATAATAAATCTTGTATGTTCAAGGTGTCTTTGAGTATAGTTCTAAGACAATCCTGTTTTTTATTTGATCGTATTAGATTTGATAGCTTTGTATCTACTTTTAAAAATAGACTTATAAACCATTATTTTTCCTAAGGTTTAAAGATTTTCCAGTTGACATTATGCTAACAACAAATTTTGAAGACATTGATATTTTCTATTCTCAAGGACAGCTGAAATGTGACAGTATTATGATTTCCTAAAGTTTGAAAAGAACTTGTCTACAGAACTGTCTTTGTTTTATTTCTTGATTACTGGTCATTATTTGACTGATTTCAGCTTTTCCTGAGTTCATTGTTAATTTGGGTTTTCTGACTCTTATTTCAATTTTAAATTGAATAGAGAAATCAATGGTGAACAAACTATTTCATCTCTATTAAAAATCACAATTTATTTATAATCTTTTCTTACTTCGATCTTTTGATTTATAGTTTTAAAATGAGATTTTTTTTTTCTTGGAAAACTGTTGGCAATCAGGAATATGACTATAAGGAGAGAGGAAGGACTGAAGTAGATGTGGTGTGGTTCATTCAGTTTGATAGTTTATGAAATGCTTCACATCTGAACACTCAGTCCATCCCTTTTTCCAGTGGGATGGCTTAAGAATGTTTAGAGGAAGCCAGGAGATGAAGAGAGAAGGGAAGTGGTCCTGCACAGGAGAATTATGAATTCTCCTGTATGTTAGATGTTAGATTATTTTTTAAATTTTATTTATTTATTTGAGAGAAAGAGAGAGTTTGTGCACAAGCAGGGAGGAGGGGCAGACGGAGAAGGAGAAGCAGACTCCTCACTGAGCCGGGAACCCAATGTAGACTTAATCCCAGGACCCTGGGATCATGACCTGAGCTGAAGGCAGATACTTAGTTAACTTAAAAAAGATTAAAATTAATTAATTATTAATTAAGGCTCCCAGGATATTAGATTTTTTTTAAGTTTTTTTTTTTTTCTTTGAAAGAGAGAGAGAGCATGAGCAGGGGAAAGGGGAAGGGCAGAGGCAGCGAGACAAGCAGACTTCCCAGTGAGAGGAGAGCTTGATATGGGGCTGGATCCCAGGACCCTGAGATCATGACCTGCGCTAAAGGCAGATGGTTAACCAGCTGAGCCACCCAAGTGCCCCCCTCCGCCTGCCCCAGGATGTTAGACTGATAACAAAAATGAGAGACACCTGTGTGGCCTAGTTGGTTAAACATCTGACCCTTGGTTTCAGGTCACGTCATGATCTCGGGGTCATGGTATAGAGCCCCGTGTTGAGCTTCCAGCTGAGTGAGGAGTCTGCTTGAGGGTTTTCTCTCTCTCTCCCTCTTTCTCTGCCCCTCCTCACCCATGCTCTCTCTCATTCTTTCTTGCTCTAAAATAAATAAATAAACCTTTCTAAAAAATAACAAGAATGACAAGAATATTCAGTGGAGAATTCATATAATTCTATGCAATTATAAGTCACCTCAATGTCCAGTTGGTTCTTTAGGGTATGATGATAGTGGAAGGATAAGACTCCCCTTATTTTGAATGCAGGCAAAACAGTACCAAGAACAGTTTCTGTGCTTAAATCGATTTGGAACTAATGTGACCTCAGCATTAAAAAAGGGAATCGATTAGTTAATACAATTTAATAACCAACCCATTGAATTAAACATGTTAAGAGAAGTTTAACTCCTTCGAATTTCGGAAAGGTTGAAAATCGAGGGTGGAGATGACAGCTGCTGACATCCACCCAAACCTCGCCAGCGGATAGTTGGGAAAACGTTTTTACTCTAACACATTAAATACTTTAAGAGAAATAAACATAAAAAAAGGTGAATTCATATTTTATCTGGTATTTTAAAAGAAAATCAACTAGACTTTCAGAGTATCCGGTACTTGGATGATAGATAATGCGAACTTATAAATGAGGCTCTTTATGTTCTGTCTGAGGAGCAGGAAAGCGAATCTGCAACTTGTACACCGTTGTTGACCTTTAATAATAAGTATTTAATTGGTTCTCAGATGTACAACCTAACGAACTATTGCACGAGTATTAGGAGACACGGAATCCTGACACCCACATTCCGTCTGCTCCTCAGCAACAGAAAGAGCTAACTGGTTTGTGGTTTTTTTGCTTTTTTTTTTTTTGTAAGCTAAGTGTTACAGAATTCTGAAAGCATTTGAAACTTTCTTGTTTTTTATCTTGATATCCCATGGGAAGATGATTTGCTGTTAGAAATATTAGTAATCTGGGCAGCTGCCTTCGGCTCAGGTCATGATCCCGGGGCCCCGGGATCGAGTCCCACATCGGGCTCCCAGGTCCATGGGGAGTCCGCTTCTCACTCTGACCTTCTCCCTTCTCATGCTCTCTCTCACTCTCTCTCTTTAAAAAAAAAAAAAAAAAAAAAAAAAAATATATATATATATATATATATATATATATATATATATATTAGTAATCTTCTAGATTAAGTTTTGAAAACCAGATGGGCCATATTGTCTTTATAAAATATTTCAAGACAGAAGCTTGAATAGGCACGAGTGACTAGAAAATTGAAAAGTGCAGCCAATCAGTTGTTGCATTTGTTCCAGATAATATCTTAGGATGGTTTGATAGTTCTCAAGGGAATCTTACTTTGGAGCGAATTGTCCTAATTGATTGTATATATACATATATATTAGTTGTTTTAGCAGCAATATTCTAAGTGGGTCCTTCAGATCCCTGGGGGTTCTGACACTCTCAGGGGTTCACAAAATCAAAGTTATTTTTACGGTAACTGTGAGACTTTGGTTACCTTTTTGCTCATTCTTCTCTCACATGTGTACAGTCGCCTTTTCTAGAAGCCAATGATGTGGAATTGGGTACAGAAGCCAACAGAAGAAACAACTTTCTTCTGTGAAGCTGACATTAAGTGTATTTGCAAAAACTATAAAACAATGCCAATTTTCTTGCTAATTTCTTTGTTTTAGGAAATGTAGTTTTTTTTTTTATAAAATGTTATTTATATTCACACACAATTTTTTAATACTACTTTTAAAGAAATTAATAGCAACTTGCCCAAAGTTGCAGAGCTAGTAACAGCCAGAGTTAGGATATTCACTGAGCCACTAAACAGATGGACTCCTGTGTCTACCATCTAACCACCAGGATCTGCTGTCCCACAAGAAAAAGAAAGGGAAAAAAAGATGGGGTAACGTTTTATAAAACATTTCATGTTATTTTTCCCCTAAAATGTTAGTTTCTAATCATTCTATACTTCACTTTAGTTATTTTGAAAATAGTGATACTGACACTTTTTAATTCATATGTTGTTAGTATTAAATGAGTTCATCTATGTAAAGTTCTTCTAGCAGTACAAATTAAATGTTGCATTGGTGTTCAACAACATTAAGGTTACTGTTGGAATTACTATCGTCTCCTGAAAAATCCATTTATTTACTTTTTTGCTATGATTCCTTCTTGATGGCGAGGGATTATTACAAAATATTTTATCTAATGAATCTCTAATCATCTAATATTTTACAGATGTTTTAGTTAATATTGTGAATGGGGAAATAAAATGGGGCCACTCACACAAAGGGGTTTTAAAATAAGCCAGGAGGCCATTGAAGAAGTAAGCTTTATGCAGACTTCCCGGGAAGAACCATGAAATTTTGAAGGGGAGCCAAACCCCAAATATCCTGAGGGCTCAGCCCAAATCCCCACTAGCTACAGCAAAAGTTTCTGTTTAGTGACAGACTTAGGAACCGATTATATCCAGCCCAAATTAGTTTTCTGTCACCGACTCCAATCAAAATTCTTTGCAAACCATACCTAAAGCATTCTCTTTTGTCTTTAAAACCAAAGCTTTGAGTTTTGCTCCTGGGAAGGGGGTACTATTTGCATTGCTGCTCAAATCTGTATTCTCCAAATTGCAATTCTGACACCCAAATAAATGCTTTTGTTTTTATTTTTAGCTCAGCTTCTTTTCTCAGTTGACAATATAATTGTAATTAATCAAACTACATAATTAATATTTTAATAAATGGATATTTTATCACATATTAGGAAGAATTATATTAGCTAGACATGATGATTTTCATGTGAGAAGGAATGATTTCAGCTAGAATAATCTAAATATTGAGTGCCTTTGAAGCAAAATAATGCACTGGTTTCTAGAAGATGATAAAAACTATTACAATGTCATTTATGAAATGTCCAATCTGTATTTGTTTATGGAATTAATGAAATATAACCATATTCTTAATAGAGCTGAAAACTCTTACCAGACAGTGTTTATAGCCCAGGCAACTGTTTATACTGGACATTGCTGCCCTGCCCCCATGGTAGGTGGACAGGACCTGGTTCAAGTGCATGTCCCTGTGTATCTAACCTAGTTCTCTGCGTCCACTAGTTTGAGTGAGATGCCTGGGACAGAGTTTCAGCCATGCTACCAGTTGTGCGCCTCCTGGGGGAGGGAGCTCTCATGGGGGCTTAGCAGGAGCCCACTACATGGTCTCATCAGCGCCTGCAGGGGCTGTCTCCTTCCAGGTTTCCCTCTGCCTCATTTCCTACTAACCTCCCTGTCTCAGCTCAGCTTCTGGGCATGGAAAAACCAAGCTAAGCAAATGTCAAATGGAGAAATTATATATGTCTAAAACACTTCAGAGAGTAAACGAAGAGATGACATTTTATGAAGCTGAAATCCAGAAAAATAGGGTCAAAATAGGGAGAGTAGTGTTTCGTGTGGAGGGTCCAATCTGTAATTTTCTCCAAATGGGGTGATCGATGAGCAGCTCTCCCTCCTATTTGCAGACAAGGCAGAAGATCAAAAGCAGGAAAACGGTGACAGATTTAAATGAAGTGAAGAAAGTAATCCAATAAGCTCTCACCATCCACATCCTCATCCCCCACAGCCCATCAGAGCCTCCATCAGCGCTCAGGTCCCCAGCAACCTGGAGCAGCTCTACTCACCGCCATTGAGTTGGTGCAGCTGGTCAGCGAGGTGCATTTCCAGCACTTTAATTTCATATACCTATGACTTCCTTTTTTGCTGCTTCAAATTATTTTAACATTATAGAAAATGACATTTAGAAAAGAGCACGAGCTAACTTTTGCAGCTGATGTAAATGTTCATTATCTTGTTTGCGGTAATAGTTTTATAAGCAGTCATAAGTCAAAGCTTATCAAGTTGTATACCTTAAATAGGTACAGTTCTGTCCATTAACTCTCAATAACACAGCTTAAAAGCGATTACATTGGGAGTGTCTCAGGGAAAAAAAGAAAGCAAATGATACATGAAATAACCAGGTAGCTACACATAACAGATATTAGTATGGTCACATTTCTCCATGTCTTGTTTAAATGCATTGTTAGTAAATTGAAATATTAGCCTTCAAAATTGGAGTTTTCAATAAATTGGAAATAAAACACAGCTAAAATTCTATCTCCCTAGATCCTTTCTTCTCTCATCTTGCATAGCGGTAACCACTCCTGCTTATTATTCCAGCATATATTTTGTAACATTGTTACACATAAATATACTCATATACTGTGTGATGTATTTTAGTATATTACAGATTACATTTTTGGTTTTTTTCATTCATTTATTCAACATATGTTTATTCATGTCTCCTTTGTATCAGGCATTATTCTAAGTGATTGGTATAAAATAATAAGGAAATAAGAGAGAAATTTCTCACTCATAAAATTTACTTTGGAAGGACTATAACATAATAATATAGGTTGATTGAGGTTCATACAACTTGGAACCTTCTGTTACTGAGAGTTAAGGGACAGGACTCTACCTATTTAAAGTATAGAACTCGATAAGCTTTGACTTATGATTGTACTTGTAAAACTATTATAAGAAAAAAATCTGTTTTAGTCGCCACATTAAAGTAGGTTATAAAATGGTCACAGGTAGTAGGAGCTGAAAGCTCGTCCACTGGGAAAATTCAGATTAAAGTTCTTTTCCTTAATCTTTGTCTTTCCATTCAAACCCCTTCTTTTAATTACCCAATCAGTAACAAGTTTAGCTTTAAGAGAGAGAGAGACAGATATAAAACTGAGCTTAGAAGCCATGTTTAAGGTCTGAGTGATTAGGTCTAGTAAAGATCTTTTGTTATAATTAATTGCATCTGAAATGGGCTGAAACCAATCAGACCAAAGACTGCCAAATTCTTGAAGTTTTGTCAAAGCAACTCCATGCCTGATTTGGAACTGCTTGTGGCTCGTAATCCCTAAAATAATCCCCAAGTCCATAAACCGGAACCAGGAGGACTCAAAGGCAATCAGGTCCCCAAAACAATTCCCTCAGGAATGCCCTCGGATCCTGTGGGCCAAGCGAAGTGATGGGCAAAGAAGAATCAGCTGGCACAGGCAGCGGAACTACGGCAGCAATAACAAAGGAGTTTTGATGAAGAGCGCAGATGCGCAAATGGGGCAAAGAGTCTTCCAGATATCAGTCCAATGACATTTGACAGATGCTGTGGACTAATGTCTGATCTGTATATTCCATCTTCTGAAAGGTAGTTTTTTTTTTGTGGTGATCCTAGCTTTTTGCCATTGTCTCTCAGGTATTTGCAGGTCAGAATGACTTGTCCTTTAGAATCTAGGTTGTCAAAGAGAAGCCATATCCCTACCTGAAGAAAAGGATCACACAACCGAGAGATGAAAGTAGACCTGAGACCTATGGGAATACTAGATCACGAAAAGATTTGGGGAAAAGGAGAGCCAACAAGAGCAAGTGCAAAATCTCAGAGGAAGGAAAAAAATGTTAGTTTCTGTCTTTTTTTTTAAAGATTTTATTTATTTGTCAGAGAGAGAGGAGAGAACACAGGCAGAGTGGCAGGGGGGGAAGCAGGCTCCCCGCTGAGCAAGGAGCCCGATGCAGGATTCGATCCCAGGACGCTGGGATCATGACCTGAGCTGAAGTCAGCTGCTTAACCAACTGAGCCACCCAGGTGTCCCAAAAATGTTAGTTTATTTAAGAAACAAGGAGATATCCAGGGGTGGCTGGAATATAAAGAACAATGGGGAGAAAACAAGATTGTGACAACAGAGGCTAGGAAAGGAGTCTAGGTTTCCAGGAAACTTTTAAGTAGCAAAGTCTACAGGTTGCTATGTGGAGAATTGTTTATAATGGGCAGGAATGGAGGCAAGGAGAGCACTTGCAAAGGTAATAATGTAACAGTCCTTGAGGAAGAACATGGTAGCTTTGACTATGGTGGTAGGAGGGAAAATGGGGTAAAATTCTTATTCGGTTGGCTACAAGGGATATGGGAAAGAAAGGAGAAATTCATGTTTTGGGTATGAGCTGAATGGTGCTGACACATGAAAATGGGGGATGCCTAGAGCAGAAGGGGGTACAGGGATTCAGAGAGTAGACACCAAGAGCTCTGTTTTGGATGGATTAAATGTGAGACTCCTTTTTTACACTGAAGTGGAAATGCCAAGTAGATATTTTAGGAGTATTTAGCACATAGTCTCATAGTCTTTAAATCTAGGCAGCCTGATGCTCTCACTTGAGTTAAAAAAAAAAAAAAAGGTAGAAATGAGGAAAAACCTCAGGGGGAAAAAAAAGTGGGGGAGACTCTAATATTTAGAGTTTGATGAGACTGTTTTGATGAAAATTTCCAAAAAGACCAAAAGGAATGTACTGGAGAAAATTCCAAAGGAAAAGAAGCACAGTCAAATGTAACGCTTCTCTCCAAAGGAAAAGCATTTCAAGAAGGAGGAACTGGTCAGGTAGAAGATGCCGAGTCTGACCCAGGAGAAGTGCCAAGTCCCAAGGGTCCATGATGTGGGCATTGGAGAAGGGAAGGGAAATCAGGTATCTGATGGCAGGGTGTCTGCGAAATTCAAAGGTCAAGAACCAGATCTGAGAGGCACAGAGAGAATGGAAAGAAGCAAACAGTACAGCCTGGAGGGACAAACTTTCCTGTACGGGGAGCAGAGACATAGGTTAGGAATTGAGAGAGATGTGGTGGGGTCAGGGTAGTTTTTAACACAGCAGATGTTAGCGCATGTTGTACAGCGGATACTAAAGTTCGAAGAGAAGAAAAAGAATGATGGAAATATTCTTGAGAAAGTAAGATATGATAGAATTCAGGTCTCAGAAGTCGTGGTTTGCTAAAAATGAGAGCGGGAGCCCTTCTATCATATCAGCAAAAAGGCAGCTATGATTCCAGATACAGATACTGAGGGAGGTAGGATGTTGGGTTTGGGCATCGCAAAATAAGGACTTTCCTGTCCTCGGAACACACCAACTTTAGATGACTTTCTCATTACGCTTCAGAGCCATTTTGCTGATTAACATGCTTGCGTGCATGCACAAAACACACACGCACACACACATGCATAAATACTCACTGGCACCAACCTTTTGATTGATCTCCGCTATGTTCTATAATTGCCTTTGCCACAATTGATTGATTATTTTTATTACAAAGGTTTGTACAAATCTCTCTAGGGGAAAAATATCAGAAAGCTAAGAAAGTGAAAAGTTCCGGACTTGCTCTGGGTAAGAGACTACACAGTATTCACAAAACACAATTTAGAAAAAAAAAAAAAGGTATTGTTATTATTGAAAATTCACCCAAGTCTTTTTTTTTTTTTTTCTGCAGCTGGCTTGATATCTTACATTTCACTCCAGCAGTGTTATGTGTGCACGGAGGGGTTTTGCACACGGGGTCCCACGCGAGAGCCTGAGCGTCAGAGCTCGCCCGGCAAGGTCAACTGATTCTTGAGGAGCGCTGGGGTTCCTCTTGCATGGAAGACCAGAGAACAACAGTAGATTCACGCTTGGACTCGACTGTCCCAGTTTGCAGAGTCCAAAGCTCCCCAAGGGAGATAGCTCTCCACTTGCCTTTCCCGTTTGGAATCTTTCACAGCTGCTCGCATCTCTGGAAGCCTCACCCGCAAATGTGCATTGAATCATTGAGTCAAATAATTAGTCTGAGCATTAACATAAATGATTCCACTCCGCCACTTGTTTTTTTTTTTTTTTAATTAACTGAAATGGTAAGTAAACAAAGCCAAGCATCAGGCTTTATTTTTTCCAGTGTGTCGGGCACTGAAGGATTAGGGTCCCCAGGAGAAAGAAAAACCACAGGCAAGAACAATGAGAGTCTTGAGAAAAAAGGGCCGGATGTTGCTAAGAAGAACAACCATTTAACAACATCAAACTGCTTATGAAACCCTTCTTGGTAGCAGTTCGAGGTACTCTCCCCACCCTGCCCCAAAAAAGTTATAAAATGTGGTGAGATTGAATCGGAACAAATCCAAGACACGATATTATGAATATGTAGGTGCATCTGGGGGCCTCCCCACCTGTCAGCAGTCACTTCTGTACATTTTATGTATGCTTCTCTTTAAAGATTTGCAGAAAATTTGTATCTGCATATGTTCTCATTAAGGGAAGAAGTTTGAAAGCTTAGTCTAAATCACATTTAAACATTTGAATTTTTTTTGGTCTTGGGATGCGTTTACAGTATAAGGGCAATTTAGCACTTATTACAAGCCTGGCTGGCTTGATGGAAGAATCCATTCTTCATCTAGAAACGTTA
Organism: Nasua narica; assembly: GCA_028533885.1. NCBI lineage: Eukaryota > Metazoa > Chordata > Mammalia > Carnivora > Procyonidae > Nasua > Nasua narica. The sequence continues at coordinate 75,838,917 of CM052808.1, read as the reverse complement.
CATTAGGAGGTTACGTGCTCTTGTAAAGCTAGCCTGGGCATGGAGGGAAATTTAAGAGAGCTCCATATTCTCACACCATTTACGGATTTAATAACCCTCGATGTAAGTTCTATCTTTTTACTCTTGAGCTATGTGGGTCATGAGAGCTGGTATTCTGTCTTTGGGACTGAAGAGGGTATGTTACACGGTAACTACTCTTTCAGGCTAGTTTGGGGAGCCAATCATTTTCTTTAACAACATTTCAGTAGAAAAATAAAATCTAAATGGTAAACAAAAATTAACAGGTATTTAGATCACCATCTAGATCTAAATTGGATTGCATTGACTGGAGGTCTGCTGCAGGTATTTTATTTGAAGGAAGGTCTAGGCAAAGAGACTTATTACCTCCCATGCAGACCAGCCACATCTACAGACCCCAACTTGGGACAGTATCAGGGCGCTGTCTTGTCTTCTGGGGGCCCGATGTGGAATGGATACAGCGCAGTCAGCCTGAAGTCTTCAAGCCCAGGAGGATGTGGCTTTGTAAGAAGCAACGTGAATTGTGTATGCAGACACTCTGCTTTTGTGTTTGTGTGTTGTTGCTAGTAATCTTTTTTTTTTTTTTTAAGGGTGGGGAGGGGCAGAGAGAGAGGGAGAAAGAGAATCTTAAGCAAGCTCCACGCCCAGCATGGAGCCAATGCAGGGCTCGATCTCACAACCCTGAGATCATGACCTGAGCCAAAATCACAAGTCAGACGCTTAACTGAGCCACCCAGTGGCCTCTGTTAGGAACCTTTTTACTGAAGTATAACTGATATTCAAAAAAATCACATATTTAATGTGTACAGTTTAACCGGTTTGGACACACATGCACACTCATGAAATCATCATCTCTATCGAGGTAACAGACATATCCATCACTGCCCAAAGTGTGTCTTTGGGGTTTTTTTGTTTGTTTGCTTATTTGTTTTCATGGTAAAACACTTAACTTGAGATCTACCCTCTTCACAAAATTTGAAGTGTGCAATTCAGTATTTTTCACTGAAGGTGCTATGCTACACAGTACATCTCTAGAATTAATTCATCTCATATAACCAAAACTTTATACCCACTGAATACCAACTCCTCATTTCCCCAACTCCTCAGCCCCTTGTAATAACCGCCACCCTATTCTTGGCTTCTGTGAGTTTGACTACTTTAAGTACCTCATATAAGTGGAATCATTCAGTATTTGTCTTTCTGTGACTGACTTATTTCATTTACTGAAATGTCCCCCAGTTTCATCTTTGTTGTCACAAGTAGCAGGATTTCCTTATCTTCAGAGGCTGAATAATATCCCATGGTATGTATATATCGTATTTTCCTTATCTACTCTCCTGTCAGTGAGCATTTAGGTTAATTATAACATGGCCATACTGAATAATGCTGCAGTGAAGATAGGAGTAGAGATAACTCTCCAAGATCATGATTGTAGTTCTTTGGGGGTAATTGCTAGATCATGTTTTAATGTTTTATGTTTAATGTTTTTTGATAGTGGCTACATGATGGTGGCTACATCATTATACATTCCTACCAGGAGTGCAGAAGTCTCCTCACCAATGCTTTTATCTTTTGTCTTCTTGATGATAGCCATTCTAACAGCTGTGAGGAGATATATCATTCTGGCTTAGATTTGCATGTCTCTGATGATGAGCGATGTTGATTATCTTTTCATATATCTGTTGGCCATTTGTATCTTTTCTTTGGAGAAGTGTCTATTCAAGTACTTTGCCCATTTTTTAATTGCATTATTTGGTTTTTTTGCTACTGAGTTGTAAGTACCAAAAAGTAAGTAAGTGAGTTATTTTGATATTAACCACGTATCTCATATACAGCTTCCAAATATTCTCTCCCATTCTGTAGGTTGCCTCTTCACTTTGTTAATTGTTTTCTTTTCTATGCAGAAGTTTTTTAGTTTGAAGTCCCACTTGTCTGTATTTGTTTTTGTGGCTTGTACTTTCCGTGGCATAGCTAAGAAATTATTGATGAGACCAATGTCAAGAAACTTTTTCTCTGTATTTTCTTTCAGGATTTTTACAGTTTCAGATCTTTCTCACATTTAAGTCTTTAATCTATCCACTCTGCTTTAAGAGCAAAAACACCTCATAGTTTTAGTCTAGGATGAAAATGGGAGGACAACTATTCATGAAAGAGCAGGCTGGCTAAGTATGAGTTTTATTTCATGGTAATTTTTTTAAAAATTCTGAAGCTCTTACAGTAGTGCTAATCTTGCATATTTCCAAAAGGACATCGTTAAGTGTTTTAAACTTACAGAATTCCTCATGAATTACGATGAGCAGAAAATTACATTGTAAAGAATCCCTATTGCTGTAGGAGAAATGCAATTTCTTCAGGCTCAGCAGTTAGCGACATTGCAATTGTAAGCTTTCTAGACAAAGATAGACTAAGGAAGATGGATAGGTTTCAAGGAGACACTGAAGAAAGTCTTATCTTAGAATCACACTTATGAAGAGTAATAAAAACCAGAGCTCTTCAGCCCAGATAAGAAATGAAGAAAATGTACAATTTTTTAGTTATTAAATATAATTATATATTTGTTAATAATAGTTTTAACAATATTGATAGTAGTTGAGAGAATAAGAGAAAATTAGCTTAAATCAAAGTCTAAAGACTGCAGAAAATGAACTTCATTAAACATTAGAAGGAGTTTTAAAAGCGTTTCTTTAGACATCTTAAAAACCTTAAATTTCATGCTTGGAATAATTAAAAGTATATTTATACAGAAAGACTGGAGCAGAGAGAAAGAGAATCTTTCCTTCTTCTATAAAAACATTTCTGCATAAATTGGAACTTTCAGTGGCTAACCAGCTACATAAAAAAAAAAATAAACCTACATATAAACTATATGTATACATATTATGTATGCATACATGATAAATACACATGTTTGTATATGTTGTATATGTGTGGATGTATATATGCATATATAATTACCTTACTTTGGTAAAAATCGAAACCTGAACTTACCCATAGGTGTGATTCAGTTCTGGGATTTGTCCTAGAACCCAGAAGCCAGAAAAATAGAACTTGACACTTGGGGAAAAATGAAAATAAATTTGACTCTCATTTCCAATGGTTACATTTCCGAAGAGTTATCATGATAGAAGAATGGGTTTTCTATTTCTCTGTTTCTAAGAAAGTCTTTCATAGCTGCCTACTAATGACATTTGAGAGAGAGACAAAGAGAGAGACGAACCATCCTGAAGCTTAAGCACTGGAATGTTGTGGGCAAAGCCCATGTAAACAATAATCCACGATGTAAAGAGGAGGGCTGCATTTCTGTGCTTACTGATTTCAACTACCTCTTCCCCAAGATGAATGAAGTTGCTCTGTATTTAAATACCAATATACTGACAACTTTCAAATTTACGTCAGTATAAGTCATTTCCCTGAACTTCAGACTATGATATCCAAGTGTATACTGAGATTCGTATGACCCTGCGATCCCACTTTAGCTATTTACCCGAGAGAAAAAAGAAAGAAAACAAAATATATGTTCACACAAAAGCTTCCATATGAATGTTCTATCAATATTATTCATAAGATAAAAAACAGAAAAAATTAAATGACCAACTGGTGAATTTAAAATAAATCATTGTAATTCTATAACACAGAATACTAATTAACAATGAAATGAAACATATTAATATATGAAACCACAAGTGAATAAAGTAGCCAAACACAAAAGACTCCATATTATGTGACTCCTTTTGTATGAAATTCTGAAAAAGGAAAAACTATTTTGATAGAAAGAGATCAGTATTCTGCAGGGCCAGAGGTCAAAGGAGGGGATTAACCAATGCAGAGGGGAATGAAGAGACTATTCAGGGTACTGACACTGTTGATTTGGTAATGACTTCCTAACTATATATAATAATTTAAATTTAAATTTAAATTTATCAAACTACATTAACATAAGGGAATTTTATTATATATAACTTATAACTCAATAAAAGTAACACCAAGAAAACCAACATATAAGCTTATACACAATAAATATATAGAAATTATATTTAATTATATATATTTTATTTATAAAATATTGTATATAATCTGCTCTCTCTCATAATTGTTGCTTTAAATAAAACAGGGGCACCTGGGCGGCTCAGTCATTGGGTGTCTGCCTTCGGCTCAGGTCATGATCTCAGGATCCTGGGATCGAGTCCCGCATCGGGCTCCCTGCTCAGCAGGGAGCCTGCTCCTCCGTCTTCCCCTGCTTGTGTTCCCTGCTTGTGTTCCCTCTCTCACCTTCTTTCTCTCTCTGTCAAAAAAATAAATAAAATCTTTAAAAAAAAATAATTGTTACTATAAGTAAAACAAACACTCCATGACTTTTCATTGGAAAGCTAATGATTTTCACAAAGGTGCTAAAAATAAATCAATGGTGTTAAATTCACATGGACAAATCAAAGTGCAAGTATTTTTATCTTTCATGAATTAAGCACAATTTATCCCAGTTATATAAGAGTGCATTAAACTTCCATTATGGGTACACTTCCTTTCCTAAGAACTTCTCTGACTTAGCAAAATAGCTTTATTATTATTGTCACTGATATCAGAAATATGAAAGTGTTTTATTCTTCATTTCACATATTGTTTTTATTGACTAAAGAGCTTAAGAAATTTCAGAAAACGGAATCACTGATGATGACACAAAATGAATCTAGAGTAGGTATAAGAGGGAGACGCTTGAAGTTTACCCAGATTCAGAAGGACAGGAAGCCTAAATGTTATGGAGATATTGAAATAATTGACATGAACACTTTGGCCAAACCACATGTCTTAGTTTGGACTCCTATAACAAGATACCACAGACTCATTTACTTAAACAATGAACATGTATTTTTCATGGTTCTGGAGGCTCAGAAGTCCAAGATCTAGGTGCTGGCACCTCCTGTGTGGGGTCAGAGTAGGTTTGTGGTTTGCAGATGGCCATCTTCTTGCCTTATCCTTTCTTACATGGTGGAGACAGAAGGCTAGTGCTCTTCGTGTAAGGACATAGTCCCACCATGAGGGCTCCACCCTCACGGCATAACTGACTCTCAAAGACCCCACCTTCTGATACCATCACATTAGGCTTTCACCTAATAGGTGAAACGAATTTGGGAAGGGACACAAGCATTCAGACCATACCACTATAATAACTTTGTTAGTGATGGCATCTGTCAGGGGTCAAACTAGCTCATGTATCAACAATGCTAAGGGGGCTTGGAAACCCTGAATTCTTTTGCTTATTATGGATTCTCATCTACTGTCAGCACATCAAATCATGGCTGCCAAAGAGCCCGGGTTTCACCCACACCTCACATTGCCTTTATATTTTGCCCACGCTTCATTTATGTGACAACCGTGAGTGGATGATTTTGTATTTTCATCATCAGACTTAAGGTTACTTGATATATGAACCTTACAGGCCAATCGCACTTTTTGAGCACTTTTCAGAGTACTGAAATCTTAACGTGTAAGTTGAAGCACTCCCTAATCCTTTTTTTAAAAAACTACAAGCTGTAATTAATTCCTTTAAATAGGGTTTGGTGCTTCCCAGAAAATAACAGAAAATTTAACAACAGGAGAAATGTTACTCAGAACATGTAATTTCTTTCTTTAAAGTATTTGCAAATAGTCTGTTATATTTTAAGTAGGCAGTTAACAAAGAATCAAGATATTTTTGGTAACTGAGAATTTTTAGGTTGTTTTTTTTTTTTTTTTTTTTTGCATGCCCCAGTACAGGATCAACATAAAAAGACCTGTTGAAAAATAATTCAATTATTTCAAGATTACTATAGTATAGTGTTATAACCAAGTATATGTAAGTACTAAATAGTACAAAAATTTTCTGTTTTGTTTTACTCCTTGGTATTACTTCATTCAAGATGTTGAAATTTCTTTAAAAATACTGTCAAACTTAAGTGAAATAAAGAATTACTGCCATTTTATAACTGAGATGTGGAGAATTGCCTTCAAATCTGGTATTTTCTCCCTCATATTAAGATTTTTCCCCCCTAAATCCCCAAGAAACTTTATAGACCCTATTGATTCTTGTGTGTTAAGTTAAAGCCATCCGTGATGATTTTTACTTGTGTAAACCGTGCTATCCTCCTAATTTTTCCTATTCCTAAGCTTGTAGTTTCAGACAAAATAACTGAGATGCAGTGGCCCGAATACAGAAACACAGAAATATATAAAGTGATAGTTTGGTGTTGTCTGTGTTTATATTCATTGTACAATGAAATGGTTCCTGGAACCACCTGGGCTCCCAATAAATATTTTGTAAATGAATGAATGAATGGATATCGACATTAGCAACTTACTTTAGATCTGAATGATCAACGCTCAGGGTTCCCAAAGATTCTGAAGTTTCCTAGCCTCGACTCACAGCTGCACCTGGGTTGACTGACAGACTGAATTCAGTATTGTCAAAACTTACCGTCTTCCACCCTGTGTATTTCATGTATGTGAGTAGATAACTTTGTAAGAATAGAGAAATCACAAAGTAAGCAGTGCTAAGAAACCATTGTTTATATCTAAGAGGACAAATCTAAACAAAACTGTTTTCCAGGAACATCCAATCTGTAAAAAGCCCGAAGGATTACTATTGCCAGAAAGAACTAAAAAAGAGATGATTTCTGTAAGCTGGAAAGTCAAGAACATCTTACATGGATTCTTAGGGGACCAAATCAACAGGAAGGATAGATGAAAAGCCCCTGTTTGTTTTGGTGATGCTGAAATTACTTTTAAAATTTGTGTCACTTAATATTAATATCATTTATTTACTATTTAAGCATTAGTAATAGTATTCACATTCATGGAATATTCTTAGATACTTGTATTTGGATTATCTCCTATTTAGAACATACATGCTGAAAAAAATAAGTGTAGCATTTGATGAACTCAATTGCAAATTGGAAGAGAACACATCTAAAAACCAAGCTGGGGTTTCCATGTTGAGCGGTGACACGAGGGCCACACCCAGCACAAGCAGCTGGGACAAATATATATGTGGTCTTCCTAGAATCTTCCTAAAACTTCAACGCAGTATAAAGAAACTTTTACAGAATTGACCGACATGTGAGGAAAAAACGTGAAAGACTTCCGCTTACCAAGAAGCAGAACATCTGACAGTTAATGACCAGAAACAGAGTGTTTTCTGGAGTTCATTTTTGAATGTCGTTTTATCTCTATTGAAGAAGCAAGGAAGTGACAGAAGCCTTGCTCTGAATTTAGTGGCTTCAAATAGAAAAGGCTGGGACATGACGAGTTATTTTCTGTCAAATAATCAGCTTCGGTTTTAATGTTCAGCACGAATACTTCCTGACGTCACATCTCACTCACTGTTCTTAATGAATCATGCCACACGGTGTTTGGCTAGAACGTAATAAATTATAGGGTGTGGCTTCTGGCCAACAAAAAAAAATTGGCCTTTGCTTATTTTAAGACACCATCATTAGTACAGTCTTCGGGATGTTATTTATCCGCTGCCCACTGCCGAGCCTTTAATCACTGTGTTTTTACTTTTCCCGTTCTTGGAATGAGACTAAAAAAAAAAAAAAAAGCCAATTCAAGGTTTACAGAGAATGCTCTGCTGTCATGAGGCATTTACCACTTTCTTTTTCCAGGCACATTTTGTTATCACTGTGTAACACAAACAGAAGTGTTTGTATTTCATTTTCAATTATTATTTGTTACGTTCCATTGTGTACTTGGCTGCTCAAAGCACAAGAAAGATGGTATTCTGACTAAGAGTTTAAGTTCAAGTGTGAGGAAGGCACTTCCCACCTCCCGCCCCCCCTGCCAGGTCTCCGGTGGGTGAAGGTAGTGATGATCTTGTGTTTTTCTTTCTTGGAGAGATGTGGGAGAGTTTGTTGTTCCCCGAATGCCCCCACGTATGTCTAGGCTAGTCCTCTCGGGATCCTCTCGGGACCACATGGCCCAAAGGACCAATGCCAACCAATGTGTGACACACAAAGCTAAGTCCAACGACAGTAAAACTAAGCCTTCAATTATCCATTCCCTTATGTATAAAAACCCTTTCTACACTTGGCCCTCATCCACACAAAGGCGTGGCTGGTTTTACCCTGAACTACATTTAACAATTTTCCCCATTGACTTAATCTCTTAATCTTTCTCTCTTCTGTGGTTGTCTCATGTCTGCTTGGGTATTTGATTTGTTGGTCTTTCCAATTTGTCCTTCATACAGAAATTCTTGCCTATTGCAGTGCGATTTATCTTGTGTCCCCCCCACCCCGCCCTAGTCTGACAATGGTTACCTTTACAGATATTGTGGAAAAGCAGGAAGGGCTTCACATGAATACTATGCTGTATTTCTATAGCTCCTTTAGGTGTTTCCAAATCTTTTTTGCATGCATCAAACCATTATACTCTCCATGCCACCCTGAGATAACTCCTTAGACCTCTAGATTTGTAAATGAAATAAACAGCAAACAAGACAATGGCCTTATTTTAAATATCCCTATGACCTAAGAAGGGCTCTTTTGTTCCACAGAAATGGGTGTCCCTCAAGGAGAGAGGATTTAACGGAAGTGCTCTGTGGTCAGCTCGCCACAAACTTGACTTTTCCTCTCTGCCCTTTCTGTTGAATCATAGGACACCACACCCTTGCACAAAATGATCTATTGCCTTATTACAAGAATGGTGGTCTGAAAGCTGGGCTGATTTTTGTGAATTAATAAATTGATGAGACACTAAGAAGATTAGATTATAGTTCCAGAAAAGGTGACCTTGGGCCACAGGGCAGCAAGAATTGTCATGAAGGCTAGAGAAAAACATTCCCAAATGTAAGGCAGCAATGTTAAACCCATTAAAAAGGAAAAGCAAAGGAGCACAAGTAGAGTCACAGGAAACTGCACTGTCTATACATTGCTACTGTGTTTATTTTAAACACAGAAGGTTGTTTCTTCTAATTTTTCCCCTCCTATTTTGGGGCATTCCCTCACTTGCAACTTCTGTAAAAGGAACATGGTATGGGTAAAAGGTAAAATGCAAATTGTTCCTTGATATGAAAGCACGATCTGCTGCTTAAGTGGTGTTTTTTTTTTTTTTGAAAGCATCCCTGCAATTAATCTGCAGGTGTAAACCTAATGTGATAGACCAACACCGTGGATAATTGAGTGTGTGGACTACAAGGAGGGAAAACTCACGTAAATGTGCGTTAACACATGAACCAATGTTAGCTGTTCAGAAAGTCAGAACAAAATGATCCTTATTTTGAGGGAGAAAGCATTTGGCAAAAAATGGATGACAGGATGAATTTATAGATTTAAACTGTAAAAATGTAGTTCTTTTCTGTGATGATCTATGGCAAGTTACTTCCCATTTTTTTTTAAGATTTTATTCATTTATTTGACAGAGAGAGATCACAGGTAGGCAGAGAGGCAGGCAGAGAGAAAGGGGGGAAGCAGGCTCTCTGCTGAGCAGAGAGCTGGACCCGGGGCTCGATCCCAGGACCCTGAGATCATGACCTGAGCCTAAGGCAGCTGCTTAAACAACTGAGCCACCCAGGTGCCCGTTACTTACTATTTCTTAAAGATCAAATTATATTTTAAGAATGTTACATATTTCTCTCTTCCTCATCTGAATATGGGACTCAGGCCTTGTCTTGGCACTCGAGTTTCCCTGTGGTAAGAAAGAAGGTCATTGCCATTCCCAATACCCAAAGGTGGGATAGACCTACTATCTCTTTCATTGACCCCGGGTGGTGGGAGATGCTTTAGGTTCACTGACTCTCCAAATCTTTAGTCGTGGGGAGGCTAAGGGCCCAAGGGAGGAAATCCCTGTTATTTCCACTCATGCTTTATTCTCTCTATCAGTTACTTGGGCAGATTTTAACAGTTCAAAGTGTTTTCAGAATAATCATCTATGTTGCCTTTCACCTTTTCAAGGGATGGTAATGAACTCAGAGATTTATGGAAACAATGTAGTTTTAGAATAAAGGTGAGGTGAGGTTTGGAGGGGTGAGGTCCAGATCCGATGGCCAAGAAAGAATTCTTGCGACATCTGAGGTCCAAAATGGTGATTTTATTAAAGCACAGGGACAGGACCCATGGGCAGAAAGAGCTGCTGCCCAGGGTTGGTGAGGGGTGGCTGATTCTATACGATGGGGTTGGGGAAGATAAGGAAGCGGGAGGTTTCGTATGTCAAATAAGACTCACAGGATTCCAGAGGTCTTGCAGTTTTCAAGTTAAGGTTGATTTTCCCTCTAGCAAGGCATTAACATTAAGACACTTGGGAGTTTCTTAGAGGAATGTCACACACATCCCACCCAGCAGTGGGGCTGGTGGGGGGAGTTGTGGGGTGTCAGATTCTGCTTTGTCCTCAGCTAGCTTTCTGCCCCCTCATCAGAAATATCTAAGATTATTAATATTATTTGCAATTTGATCATGTTTAAATATATGTGCTATGGACTAAATATGTTGTTCCTCCAAAATTTATATATTGAAGCCTAAATCCCCAACGTGGTGGTATTTGGAGATGGGGCCTTTAAGAGGCAATTAGAACCTGAGGATAGAGCCCACATGTATAAGAATAGTGCCCTTAGAGGAAGAGACATGAGAGCGATGATCCCTCTCTGACCCTGACTAGGTGAGGTACGAGGAGAAGATGGTAGTCTGTGTGCCAGGGAGTGAGCCCTCACCGGACAGTGGATCCTCCAGCAGCTTGATTCTGGACTTCCAGCTTTCAGAACTGTGAAAAGCAACTGTTTATTTTTCAAACCATCTAGGCTATGGTAATTTATTATAGAAGCCCAAACTAAGACAATATGGAAAAATATTCATTGAGCATCTGCCATATGTCCAATATTTAGACATGATGGTAACAAAATAAACACTAAGATCTATGAAGAATCTGACCAATTAGGGAGAAGATAATGGATATTAATTAAACAAATAATTATTCTGCAAACACAATAACCTCAAAACCAGGTAAGTGCTAGAAGAAATTTTACCGGGTATCCTGGGAATGGGTAAATTGGTCAGGTGTCGGGGAAGGAGCGTCTGGAGGTGGAGAGTGAGTCAGTCAGGGATGGGGAAGTGGAGAAACAAAGAGAAAACACGAGTGAAGTTCATCCAGGATCTACAAATAGTCAAGGTCAAGGTGGGAAAGGGGCTCAAGGATTCCGGCAGATAGAACAACACATGCAAAAACTTGCAAATGGGAAAGAACAAGGTATTTTGGAGGAATTTTTTTTTAAAAAAAGGCCTATATTTTGGTGAGAACAGGGTCCTGGGAGCAGGTGGTCTGAGCTGAGGCCAGAAGAGGGGTAGTAGCAGGACACACAAGGCTTCATAGCCATGCTCGACATTTCTAACCTGTTGTTTAAGTACTTCTGGGATCCTGTCCATTTGCTACATTGGGGAGAGAATATTTAGGAGGAAGCATTGTTTGAGTTTTTCTTCTGCAGTTTTACCTACCTCAGAAGTATGTTCTTTCGTCATAAAATAAAGAGAAAATGATTTTTATGCCTTTTATGAGTAGTATATGTGGTTTTTCTACTACATAGAAGTTTGCATCCAAGTTTAAAGGATGGAAAGGATGTCTGGAGGATGGAATAGGATTCCTACTGTATCTGTAACACGAACGCAAGATTTTGGCTCTTTAGCAGATGGAAATTTTTTTAAAGTCTACCCAATAGCTGTTTTAATAGATCGCCTGATTGATGTGCGTTTAGCTGAACTGGGTTTGGACATGACCTTGCTACTTCGTAGCTGCACATTTGTAAATGGCATTGCCTTTGTTTGTGGCCTGGTTACTAAATTATCCAGACAAAATATTAGTCTCTGAATAACATCTCAATCTACTTTTACTCACACAGTTTTGCTGTAAGAGTAATGATTTCGATATTCCACTTAAATAAGAGCTGTGTGATTCTTAGGCAAATGAGAAATCATCAGAGCAGGGAGATGAGTCTCAGTAGGGGTGAGTCCCCCATTGGTGATGTTGGTGATGCCTTCCCCCTGAAGGTGTCCTGGGTGAACCCCCCACCCCCATGCACTGGGCAATCCGTGTGCAGCTACTGAGGAGTTAGTCAAGGAAAGGAAGTCCACAAGACAGTGGCATGATACTGATACTTAGGTCTTTGGTTCTCGGTTCTGATAACTTCCACATGATCTTGGTTTGAGTCAGCTTTATGGTTTAGGTCCAGCTTTTTTTTTTTTTTTTTTTTTCCTTTCTCTTTTCTTTTGAGCAGATCAAAATGGAGATTGTCTTACTCTCCATCTCCTGTTGTGGTAGTAATTTTCTCCTCCACTCAGCCTGCAGGCCTGCTGCATCCCATAATTTTCCACTCGTGGATCCATAGCGTCTGTGTCTGCCTCCCACCTGGCTGTGTGGGCTCTGCCTTGAGCCCAAGCCATACCTGTGTCACTCTTGGATTCTTGCTGGCAATGGCCAGTGACACCTCTTGAGTCCCTATTGCTGCAGGCTGCAAGGATGATGTGAAGGACGGTCCTTCCCCCAAATGTTAGCAAGGAAAATTGCCAAATCTTCAGGGACCTTAGATGACCAACCTTCTCAGATAGTTTTATCATTTGTCCTCAGCTCATGCTGGCACATAACCCTTAGGCACAAGATCCCTTCTTAGAGGAGCTAACTCCTTGGCTTCCCTGATAACTCTTCACACTTGTTCTCAGTGGCAGAGAGCATTTGATCGCTTAGGTGTTAGGAAAGGGCCTAGGGGTCTAACGCAGTGAGTTGGCTCTCAGAGCTGGAGTTTAGGTCAGGTCCTTGACTTTGGAAAGCTCACGAGGAGCAATAACTTCTGTTTCCCCTTTCATTCCTGCCACAGGCGCCCTTTCCTGAGTCAGGGGATTTCAAAGTCTAGGTGGGAAGGGAAAAGCGTGATGAGCAAAGCAAATGGACGGCAGAAATAACAGACTATCCATCCATTAATTCTTCCCATTACCTTTGTGCTTCACTAGCAAACAAGGAGCGGAAAGTGAAGTCACTTATGTCTAGACTGGCACAAGGGGAAAAGCTAGCATTGGTGCTATTGCAAAGCTCATGGGAATTGCAAACACGATGAAGAAGCAAGGATTTACAATAATACAAGTTAGGCTGTTTTTGAGCACTTTTATAAAATTTTTTTCCTGACACATTTCATTAAAAATAACCAGAACAATTTGCTTGGTTACAAAGGTGAAAAAAATGCATCAGACATTTACCATGACAGATGTTTAGCATAAATATACACAGATATCTGTGTTCTCGGGCTTATTTCAAATGCTTGAACCATATGTAGATTAATGCACGGAAGGTTTTTGGTGACCTTGGGTATCTAAATTCTAAGGGTGCCGATGAAATAGTTAAGTGTCTAATTTTAAGGTTCATTAATTTTGTTATATGTATTTAATTAAGATATTATATAAATGGCATATTGATTTAAATATATGACATATGTCCACTCTTAACATAAAAAATTTTATGCAATCTATTCCTAGGCACCTATAGCACATTGTGAGTAATTGAACATTTTTCTCAGAGTACATTTTCTTCCATCCCATCTAAATTGTTTCATTTACAGCACTTTTTCAATTTGTGTATGATGTTATCGCTGGATCTAGACACAACACCCACCAGGATAGTGGAAGTTTATGCAATAGGGCTACTTACTGTTCTATTTGTAAAATTAATCTTTGCTAGTTTACCATTGAACTATCATACCAAGTATAAAAACAAATAAATCTAGATAGAATTCTTTGTCCTGTTTTAATTCATTGAACGTCTGAAATGACCAGGTATTGATGCCATTTCAAATTTTATCTTCTCTAAATAGTACTTTCGTCTTCTTTAAAATGAAAGATATATATGCAAATTTGAGAAAAATCTAAAACATTTTAAGAACTTTTCTTTCTTTGGTATAATTAAAGCAATGGTAATCATTATATTAATCTTCCAGGGCTCTCGGAACTCAGTACTACGGACTGGGAGAGGTAACAACAGAATTATATTTTCTCACACTTCTGGAAGCTGCAAGTCTCACCTCAAGGTCTTGTCAGGATTGATTTCTTCCAAGGCTTCTCTCTGGATGCTAGGTGGCCGGCCCCCTCCCTCTGCGTTCACATGGTCCTCCCTCTCTGTGTGTCTGTGTCCTAAGCTCTTCTTACAAGGACACCAGTTGCATCAGAGCACACCTGAGCCACTTAATTTTAGTTATTACTTGTTTAGAGATCCTGCTTCAAGTATTATACTCTGAAGTACTCAAGGTTAGTACTTCGACACATGATTTTGGGAAGGGGACACGATTCAGCCAAAAAGATATAGATATTACTATAAAATGATCAAATTCCAATAGTACATGAAAGGAATCGCTTAAGCACCTAGAAGAATATAAACTCGTGGATAATATTAAAATAGACACAGTGTCAATTTAAGGTTGGATTGACGATCTTAACATGTGTTGCTATAAAACTAATCCCTCTCTCATTATTTTAAAGTGACCTAGATATATTTAAATTTAGAAATTTTTAAGTTTTAAATTCCAGAGCTTCTAATAAGGAGAATTTCAGTATCAAGAAAAAAAGAAGGAAAAGAGAAAACAGTTTACCCAAATAATAAGTAAATAGTTACAATTTCTTTAAATATATATCAACCTTATTGCCAGAAATGTTTGCATTGCTACTTTGATTACTGAAGTTATGTAAATATTTTAGCAATCGTATTTAGATAAACTCCTTTATTAAAGGCCATTGTAGAATCTATTATATACTTCACAGGGAAAACATGAGCAAACTTATTATAGCAAAGCAACAAATTATGTTGGAGGTCAATACAGGAATATATGTTTATAAAAAAATATACAATGCATTTATTTATCCAGGAAAAATGCTTTAAAATACACATGAATTAACAGAATCTTGCTGGAATCTATGAATAACACATGAATGAGAGATTGAGAGTCAATGGAAAATAAATGATAAGCAACTTTTATTTGAATATATTAATGGAAATTGAGTGAAATGTAAAAATTGTAGCTTCATATCATTTTTCTATAAATTCACTGTGATGCATTAATATTTCCTCAAAAATATAATCTAAGATGCAGAAACAAAATCATGATGGCAAATATCATTATCTCGAGTATGAAGTTCATAATTCCTATTTATTTTTCTTCTTATATTTTATTATGAACATTTCAAACACACATAAATATTAAAATGATTTTACAGTGAATGCCATCTATATTTCATAATTACTCTTTTCCTAAAATTTGTTTTATCATATATGTATCCAAGTAAACATCCCTCTATCCACTCATTGACTTCTTATATTTTTGATGCATTTCAAAGTAAGTTTCAGGCTTTATTTAGTTCAGCCCCTAAATACTTTTGAGCAAGCATATAATCTAGGGTTCAATACGTACTTACACTTTTTTTTTCCTTTTGAGGGGAAAACCAGCAAAATGCAGGAAGTTTAAATTTACCTTCTGATGAGTTGTGATGATACATATACCTGTGTAACTCAAGCCGTTATTCAGATAAACATCATCTCCCCGGGGCGGGGGCGGGGCGGCTGACTCAGTAGGTAGAATGTGTGACTCTTGATCTCATGGTTGTAATTTGTAATTTGTAACTTGTAATAAAAAACCAAGTCCCACATGGGTGTAGAGATTACATAACAATAAAATCTTCAATAAAGATAACAAAGAAAAAATATGTTAAAAAAAAGAGAAAACATCTCTATCACCCCAGAAAGCTACTTTTAGTCAATGTCCACACTCATTCACCCAGATACAGCTTCTTTTTTTTTTTTTTTAATTTTTTTATTAACATATAATGTATTATTTACCCCAGGGTACAGGTCTGTGAATCATCAGGCTTACACATTTCACAGCATTTGCCATAGCACATACCCTCCCCAATGTCCATATCCCTATCCACCCCCCCATCTCCCAGCAACCCTTAGTTTGTTTCGTGAGTTTAGGAGTCTCTTATGGTTTGTCTCCTTCCCCATCCCATCTTGTTTCATTTCTCTTCCCCACCCCCCCATAACCCCCTGCCCTGCCTCTCAAATTCTTCATATCAGAGTGATCATGTGATAATTGTCTTTCTCTGACTGACTTATTTCGCTTAGCATAATACCCTCTA